>OY747705.1:27877500-28255000 GCA_963556495.2 Valencia hispanica | reverse complement strand
GCATGGCGGATTCTCTCAATATTCTCTCAAAGTCCTTCTTGCTCTAATTTGCCAAAATGTTGTCGGTTCTGACAAAGCGGAAACTGCCAAACTGCTACACAAACACCAAACATGTTTAGCTGTCCTTTTGTACTTCCGTAAAAAGAGTGCATTGTGTGTGGCGACTTGTCTTTTTCTGCGCATGCGGGTCGCTTTAGGGCCATGAACTGTGCGTGTTTGCTGTCGCATTTTGGTTACAGTGTGAATAAACACACATAAAAATTGGATTTAATCAAAAAATCTGAACTGAGCCTTAAGACCTTCAGTGTGAACGTAGCCTCACATACAGCAAACACACAAACTGAACTTAGTAATATGACTGATGATTAAAACCAGTAACAATTTCATCCAAGCTACAAACATTTTTTTTTCTGAAGTTGACGGAAGAAGAGAAAAACAAACTTATGCATGAGCATAGAGCTGCAATGCATAGAACGATCTCTGCTTTGGCAACTTGTCAACATTTTCAAATCCTTCCCGATTTAACAATGTTCTTTGGCCCACTACTGCTTAACACTCATGTTAAGAGGGCTAAATATATAGATAAGATTTTCAGTGCTCTTCTCATATCTTCACATTATACTTTTTAAAGAGAAATTTGAATCAGCTAAAATCTATATATTCAGGTCAATGCTGCAAGACGAACACTGGCTGCAATGCAATGCCTGTTTAGTTGCTTTATCCGTCTGCCGAAGATTCAGGTCTCTTTATAATGACCTTGATG
Organism: Valencia hispanica; assembly: GCA_963556495.2. Classification (NCBI taxonomy): domain Eukaryota; kingdom Metazoa; phylum Chordata; class Actinopteri; order Cyprinodontiformes; family Valenciidae; genus Valencia; species Valencia hispanica. Next base: position 28,254,237 of record OY747705.1, on the reverse strand, counting down.
CTACAGGGAACTCTAGCAGCAAGTGCAGCCTTCAAATGATTATAAACTTTCACATTTAATGACCAACTATTAGACTCCAATGCAGCTAAAAAACACATACCGTAAAAGACAAATTCCTTTTAAAAATCTTTAGGAAAAACAGATTCAGCTCACATTAACTGGTCCAAAAAACGAATAAAAACTTTACCCTGAATGAAAACTAGTACAAACTGGAAGCAAATGTAGGCAATTTTACACAAATAAAAGGTAAATATCACAACAAGATAATGCCTTTTATTTCAGATATTTTAAAACTAAGATAAAAAACGGAGAAGTAAAAAACACACCTTTAAATGATATCCCGGAGTTGGTGAAGAGGAATATAAGAGAGGTCTTCATGTAGCAAAAAGCCACGTTATGGAAATTCTCAGGTACTGAAGATCGTTTCCTTAGAAGCAGCGCTGCATAACCCCAAATAAACTGAGAGGTGAGTGTTTCCTATTTAACCGGCTTCATTTATATTCTACTGTAGACCTGTCATCAACACAACGACAACAACGATTTCTCTTTACGAGGAGTCCATGGGTCACACTTTGAGGCCCAAATCCCAACTGGCAAATGTTTGGACAGGACGTTTATCAAGATTAAACAGCTTCACCGACCGTGTCGTACGTAGCTGGTGATCCTATGCAGACATGGCACGCAGCACAGAATTTCAGCTGAGACAGCAAACAAAAGTTATGTTTTAGACACATTTAAACAAGGGAGCATGTCACCAACATGAGTTATTAAAGAAAAGGACATAACACTCTAGCGTGAGGTTTGAGGTTGTTTTAAAGTTTATTTGTCCTACTGCCTGAATGGCTTAGATTTTAAATAGTACTGACGCCTAAAATGGGTCAATGCCCAACAGAACTCGACTCGTCACAAATCAAATAAAAGAACGATAAAGCAGAGAACTGAAGACTTGCTCCAGCTCTCATAACAGCACAAATAATCACACCCATCTATGTATGTGCACACCTGCATCAACACGTCCTTTAGCTCTCATCCATAAACAGTAACATCTCTATCTCCTCTGCTCCTTATCAAGGTGTAGACATGTAAAGAGTCTAGAGAGAAAGCTAGATATGTGACAGTTTATGGTTTCATGTAACCACAGGTATAAAAAACCACAATAATATTTCATTGTTCACTACCCGTCGTTTAAACTCCTTTCACTTGGATGTGAGAAACAAAAGTGGGGAAGCCCTCTGCCTCCCTCACCTGTTCCTGTGAGCTGTCAGTCAGCTGTGAATGACAACCAGAGGACAAGAAACCCCTCAACCTTTCTCCCTGCTTTAAAAACTACAGACTAGGTCGGCTTTTTGGCGCCAAAACTGTTTTGAAGCAAACACTGCCAAGTAGCTACAACCAACCCAGCTAAGTTACTTGATATCAACTTTCAGAATACTTATCACAAGAAGCTTTTTTATTAGTACAATTACATTTTGCCAGATTTGAATATAGATATAGATTTTTTCTTCTACCTTAAACAGTGTTTACGTCTGTTTGAGTTAACTTTACGTTTTACTTTAATTCTACTTTATGCATTCATTTACTTACTTATTTTCAATTAAATTGTTAATAAATAGAATTTTCTGTCCATCTCTGGTGTTACCTGATAGTTATGAACACAGTGTCACCTCTTTTAACTACACATTTCCGTACATTTGTTCTTGCCATGCTCAGCCTTGTTTACCGCTTTGTTGTCAAGTTGTCATCATTCTGCCCTTTTATATGAAGGACGGCCCTTTAAACAAAGAATGATTGGTTGATTGATTTTATAAATAATGATATAGCTATAGTAAAATCTATTATGGCATTGTTGTTAATTGTTACATTGTTGCGCTCCTCTGGCAACCGTCTCCTTGTCATCCCTAAAGTCAGGACACACTCATGGTGAGGCGTCTTTCCATTATTATGGGCCTCACTATGGAAAAGGCTGCCTAAAGGACCTCAGGAGAATGTTCATGTTTTTAAGAGCAGGCTCAAGACTCACCTTTTTAGCCTAACTTTTAACTGATTATTATTTATTGTAGTTTGTTTATTTGCTCCCCATGTTTTACTTAATAAATTGTATGAGTGTTTTACCATTTCATCTTATCATATTATCCACTGTTTATTTTTATATTTTAACCTGTTATTTTAATGTTCCTTCCAGTGTTTCCTCTATGGGAGCCCTCTGCGTCGGGAGCGGCGGTCGGCTGTGGCTGCCTGGACGCTCTCCAGGTGGAGCTTGGGTGGAGGTGGGTGCCTTGGCCTTGCCTCCTCTGGGCGCCCTGTGTTGGTGCCTCGGCTGCTGCTGTTGATGTGCTGCTGTCGGTGCAGATGGCTCCTTTGATGGCGTTTTCTAACTTGGCTCATCTGTACTCAGCCTACAATCTTAAGTGTGCGCATGCATGAAGGTTGGATATGGGGGAGGGGGGTATAACTGTGATCATGCTTTTAATTATGTGGGGGAAGGATGGGAATGTGGTCTTTGTGGGGTCATTTTAATTCTGTAAAGTACTTGGAGTTGCAATTGTTGTATGAAAAGCGCTTTATAGATAAAGTTTGATTTGATTTGATGCTATCAGTTGCATTTCTGTTTGATTTTTGTTTTTTGTTTTAGTACTGCGATACTGAAAGAATATCATCGTGTCAAATCTGTAACTAATAATACAAAATGCAGATATAAGACTCTTCGTTAGGTCAAATATTACACATATCTGAACATGATGTAAGATATAAACAGAGTGAAAGAATGAACCAGGCTTAATAAAGTTAGCCCTGCACCCTAGTGTGTGTTTCTGGTCATGGATATCAACGTCTGTGTCCTGCTGGCCCATCCTGTTACCATGGAAATGGGTCTAGACATGGACCGTCTGCAGTAATTAGCCGAATGTTCCCCACCAAGGATTTTTTAGATTCTCTAGTCATCATTTGTGTCTTGTATTTAATCATAAATAAACAATTTTCCTCTTTATCATATATGACTTGCTCTAACATGTGAATGCCCTGCTGGAGGTCCTCTAATGCTTCCCCTTGTTTCCACCTTTTTCTCTGTAAACACCCCTTCTTGCACCATCAGTGTTCCTCACCAATCAGCCCATCCTCTCTCCTTCTCATCTTTAATTTTGTCACAACGCCACCAATCCCAGCTTTATCATTGCTCGCTGCAATTTTTCTGATATCCAGACTGAAGCATGAAATGCACAACCAAACAAGCAGAAACAGACTCTTCTGTAGTCGATGCTGTTATATACAAAGGCACACACGGACACATCCAACAAGTTTCGCTGACCGGACAGTTCCCTGACCGTAAAGGAATGATGGAGGAAAGAAGCAGGTGAACACCCGTCTGCAGAGTGAGGCACCTGCATCACCTTCTTCACCATTCTTCGACACATTGCAAGCATACAGTCATTCAAACAAACAGAAGCGGAAGCCTTGGTTAGATTAGAAAACACAGCATCATGTGGACGTTGTTGTCAGCTCCGAGTGGCTGTGATTCACCAAGTCTTGAAGACATCAAACAGCTTCAATATGACATAATGAGAGACAACCAGTCTCCTGTCTTATACCTGAATAGTAGAACAAGGAGTTCTACTGCTAAAGATTCCTCACCGTTCTCTCCAAGTACCACCATGAGCTCAGTCAAAATGTAATCTAGTCCTGCAAAAAAAATCCTTTTCCATAAATATATATATATTCCTCACTCTAACCTCCTCCCCATCCTTCCTGGCGGTCTTAAATTTCAGGGGCTTTAAGTTCCCTCGGTTCTGAAGACTCGGGGAGATCAGACTGGCTGTTAATGCAGCGGTATTTTGATTAACCTATAAAAAGACACACTGATGCTTTTCTTGACATTACAGCTTGAATACCAAGCTTTCTAACAGAAATACGACCATAAATAATCTAAATAAGCCATGCTATGTTTAAATGAAGGGTCAGAAACATGGCTGCTGAGTAGGGAAAGGGGGAAAGATGGGAAGGAATTTTGGAAAATATATGAGTAAACAAGACCAGACTACATTAGGTTAAAATTTAAATGAAAAGATTAAGATATTGCGACATAAACAAGAATGTGAATTCATAAAGTTTTGAGCCAACTTCAAAATCTTAAATCTTTTGTATCTATTTTTACCAGTTTAAAAAACAGAGAAACCTTGAAAATAAAAATTAATTTTCTACTTTTATTTTTCTTTCATTCCACACTGTTCTGCTTTAATTCAAACAGAAATAAAAGAAACATTTGTTAACAGACGTTTGGCAAAATTGACCGGGTGTCGGGAGGCACAAAAACACACAATATTTAATAATGGTGCTTAATGTTGCAGTGAGGCTATATATAAGCAAATGCATACATATACACAGCTATATGTATGCATAGGGTTTCTATGCATACATATAGCTGTCTTTCCACTGTAGGTACACTGCAAACAAAATCCTCAGAGAGTGACTAGGCTATGCAAAAACTGTAGAGGTTAAATGCAATATTTTTATTCCAACAACATGAATTAATTAGAAAACCTTCATCTGCATCTGGCTACAGCTGCAGCTTTGGCAATGATACAAGTTCCACAATTAGGAAGAAAAAAGTTAATATTTGTCACAGTAACTCACTGAATTTAAAAAGAAACTGTTAATTGCACAAAGAACAAAATGTCTGTTTTTCTAAATTATTTTTTAAGTGTATATTGAGTCATATTTCATTCCTTATGAGGATCTTAACAGATTAAAAGTACCTTTTAATTAAAGAACCTTTAAGCAGGTATTAAACCTACTTTTCATTAAGTTCATATTTCTGTATTAAAAATGTTTGCTCTGATGTAATATTCTGTTAAATGTCATGTTTTCATTAGCTCTAAGCTGAAAATCAACATAATTAACATAAATAAATGCTTGAAGACATCAGTCTGTGTGTAATTATCTATATAATGTGTTTCACTTTGTTAATTAAGTTATTGAAATAAATTAAATTTCAATAATTATATAATTCAGTGACTGGGTCTGTAGCTCTGAAATCCATGTTTTGCAATTTTTTGTCCAATCAAGAATGAATAATCAAATGGTGTACATAACAATCTAGCAGGAAAATATCTCACATCTATTGTAAATCAATTTTAATGAAACAAAAGTGTTTTAGCAGCAATATAGTAACAAATTGTAGTGTAAGAGCGTTTTTTTTTCTTATTCGCCAAATTGAATTAAAGATCAAGTATTAGCTAATACCAAGTACCACTCTAATAATTGCATTTTTACAGTACAGAATGACAATCAATACCACGTGTTTGTTAGGGATCTCAGCAGCTCTAAAGAGTTTTCATGTTCACCCATTGAGTAAAACTGAAAGCAGAGGAAACAGGAAAATGACAGAATAAATGGAAATGAGCTCATAAAACAAACAAACAAAAGAAACCCAATACAGCTGTTTCTCTGCTGTGGTTCTGCAGGCTGGCCAGCCGGACCGTGCAGCGAGGCACAGGGCGTGAGACCTGGGCGGGACGGCTGCACTGCAGATGCTAGCTGTCCTGTTTCATATTCAAAGCGCTACACAGAGCACAGCTACAGTACAGCACACAGTGAGACACACATGGCCAAAGAGTGATGATGCTGCTGATACAGAGGAGAGGGAAGAAATTATATTTTATCCATTTGGGCACAAAGCTTCTCCTAAATACTCTCTGTTTAAAGTAGATTTATAAACCAGAGAACAACTATTCAGCTTTTGTGTTCAAAAGGTTCCCTTTAAGTAAAATCATCAGATTTTAGCAAAACATGTTGTCCTGATTCTGACCCAGCAGAGGATCCTCGCCGTAACAAATAGCAGATTCCAGAGAAAACAGCCCAGACGACTGACCAGGTGTGATATTAGTCATCAGCAAAACATGTTAAATATAGATTATCACTCAAATGGTAGTAGGGAATTTCTGGGAAACTGGAAGAATAATTCATATTTTGAGTGGTCATTGTTTTGTGTGTTCATTTATTTGATCAACTTCTTTTTTTCCCCATTAGCAAAAATGTGTGACATCAGTGGAAAACATGAGAGGATGCCTGAAAGGCCTACAGGCGTAAGGAGAGCAAAATATTCATATTTCATTTTAAAAAAAGCAACAGACAGGCATGCATCTTTCCAAAAGGACTTCATTTAAAATCAAATTATAATCAGAGCCCATTTGACAAGCAGTGGCATGAATCCATCAAACATCACCACCACCTCATTTTGGGACTGCAGTTTTTCTGGAAACAAGGTGGTCTATGGTGGTACCCAAAAAAGCAGAAGAAAAAACATGGCAATACAGTATGGAAGGCCAGAAACAACACCATACATGTGGAAAAAAAATGCAACCCCAGGCATTACGTTGCTCTGTATTTACCCCACCTGGTATGTCAGATAGTTGAGATGATGGCTCAGCATCAGCATGCGAATGCAGCCGTCAAACACGCCCCTGTTGTAATGCTAATGCAGCGTGCGCCACTCTAAAACCTCCCCTAATTAAAATCTTAGTTCCAATAACCGGCAGACTAAAGAGATTTGCCGTAAGCGCTCACTATTAGCCGCCGAGCGCAGAATAAGAGATTATGCCAGTGCGTTGATATGTGTGCCAGCTGTAAGCATATGGGGTAGGATGAGGTAGACCTCTGAAAAACAATTTGTTTCTATGTTAAAACCAACTGCAGACGCCATAAACGGAGGCCACGTCAGTTGTATATTGCGTCTGCAGCCACGATGGGAGGGGAGGACTGATGCAGTTTCTGACAGTCAGTCGAACGCAGTGATGCACATGCAGAGAACTGAGCAGAGCATAGAATGAGGGGGGGGGGGCACAGGCGTGAGGGGTGAAGAAATGCAAAGAAGGCGGTGAGAGAGAGAAGAACCGTTGGTTCAAGGGGCGATGCACAAAAGATGAAGCATGAAGCAGACGGTGCAGGACAATGGTCATCACGAGGCAAACAATCAGCGAGAACGTTCAGGTTATCCTAAAAAAAACATCCAATTCTGCTATTTCATGCAAGAAACAAACATTAATATTTTTTTTTTACCAGAAAAAACACTTCAATACGGCTCATTTCCTTTCCTCCGTTTCCCTTAGCTTCACACATGAAGCATGTGAGCAGATTATTCTCAGCAACTCTGATCTCTCGTCTCCATCACAAGGAAAAAAAACACAAAATTAACACTCATTTCTGCTCCTTGCACCATCCCTCTCCATCATCAGTTAACATAAACATGTTGATTTTAAACGCAGAATCACACGTGCGGGTTTACAACAACTGCAACTGTGATAATTTAGGAGGAATCTCTCTCCACAGAAGTGCCCTCCACACCTTCTCGCTCCTTTTTCTTTCGGCGCGTGTTTCTGTCAGCAACGCTGCAAAGTGTGAGACGGCGAGTAACAAGGAAGAGCTGCCATTTCGCTGGAAAGGCCCTAAGGAGGAAAAAAGGCGAGCTTGTGCACATGAACAGCCTTCCCTGTTTTGTTCTTCCTTAGATTTCCACTGAAAGATGCATTTTTCCCAGTTGAGTCAAATTTCCAGCTCAGACCGAATACCCACAGCATGCGCAAATAACATAGCGTTTGTCTGATGCAAAACGTATTTTACAGTGTTTCATATACATTCATATTGTGGACCCACAAGAACACCAAACTTCGCCCCAGTGTGCCTAAGAAACATGTAAAATTAAGCAGAATTACAATCATCTCTGACAGAAGTATAATCTAATTTAAATGAGCTTTTAGTTCATCAGCTCTACTAAAAAGAGAAAAGGTTTCACTTGGGAGTTACTGATGTGCAAAGTTTAATTTTGTTTCTACCTTGGAGCAGCTGCACCCCCTGTAACTCCTCCAGGAGAACGACTCTACTGATGTGCTTCCTCGCACTTTATGTGAACACCAACAGAATAATTAATGGTAAATTTTGTGTCTTCTAATCAGGTTCCTACACATTTGTCTTTTTGAAATTCAATTCAAAGTGAATTTATGGCAGATTCTACAGTGGCAAGGCTTTAAATAGCGAAATGGATGGATTAATGGATGTTGGGCAAAGGGATGGATGAACAAATTAATGGCCGTCTGGAATTCCAAACATATTTCCATATTTTGGCAAATACTATTGAGCAGCTCTAAAAATATATAAAACTTTTCTTTTGTTTTCAGGGCAAATTTTTCCATCTGAGCAGAACTTTGTGCAACTCAAAAAAGTTCTCATCTGAACAAACAGGAAGTGAGTTAGCATTACCACTTCACCAAACTGTTCCACATGCTAATACGTTAACAGTTTATAAAGAAATTGCGGTGTGATGCATGGACCCAAACGCAGACGCCGTGGAAAGGTGCAAGGATGTTTATTAAGTGGAGGAGGTGATGATGGTGACGGCAGGAACAGAGAGACAGGACATCGGACGAGCAGGACGGGAAACAGCAGGACAACACACCATGGAGACATCTACACAATGATCTGGCGCTGAGTTAGGGGAAGTGACAGGTTATAAGGGCAGAAGGTAAGGAGGATCAGGTGTGGATGATTGGAGAGACGCAGCTGTGGACTATGATGAGGAGAGGGTGATTAGGGCAGCATGACTGATATATGTGCTTATATGTTTTGCAGTGGGTTTTTTTTCAGCACCCCCCCCCCCCCTCGTGAATCCTTTCTATGTGCTATAAGGGGCGCTGGGAAAGCCTGGCTGCTCAGCGGTCTTCCAAATCCTGTACTGTGTTAATGTTTGTAAATGTTTGTATGACCTTGGATTGGTTGTACTGAAACTTAATTTCCCCACGGGGATTATTAAAGTATTTCATATCTTATCTTATCTTATCTTATCTTATCTTATGACAACGTCTCCGGAAAGCACAGGGTGAAAGCAATGAATGTTTAGCAATAGTTTGCAAAACATTGACAAAATTTGATACAATACGTTTAAGGATATACTTGTAAAAATAACATGAAATATCATATCATATCAGAAATTATGGAATCTCATTGTCTGATTTTTAAATCACTTATTTGTATTTAATTGGTGCACATAAGTATTTAAATACCTGGCAATCAGCAAGAATTTTGGCTCTCAAAGACCTGTTACTCTGCCTTTAAAAACTCCACCTCTACTCCACGTATTGATCTAAATTTGTAGCACCTGCCTGAGCTCGTTGAAGACACCTGTCCACCCCAGTCAGTCAGACTCCAACTACTACCATGGGCAAGACCAAAGAGCTGTCAAAAGACACCAGAGACAAAATTGTTGACCTCCACAAGGCTGAAAAGGGCTACATGGCGATTGCCAAGCAGCTTGGTGAAAAGCTGTTGGAGCAATTGTTATATGTGTTGTTATAAATGGAGGAGGTTAAGAATGACTGTCAGTCTCCCTCGAACTGGGGCTCCATGCAAGATCTCACCTTGTGGGGTATCAATGATGATAAGAAAGGTGAGTAATCAGCCCAGAACTACACGGGAGGAGCTGGTCAATGAGATGAAAAGAGACTTCAGTTTCTTAGGTTACGGTCGGTAGAACACTACGCCGTCATGAAAATCATGCATTGCATGGAAGGTTCCCCTGCTCAAGTCATCACATGTCCAGGCCCGTCTGAAGTTTGCCAATTACCATCTGGATGAGTCAGTTGAGGTGGCTCGGGCATCTGGTCAGGATGCCTCCTGGACGCCTCCCTGGTGAGGTGTTTCAGGCACGTCCCACCGGGAGGAGGCCCAGGGGAAGGCCCAGGACACGCTGGAGGGACTATGTTTCTCGGCTGGCCTGGGAGCGCCTTGGGATTCCTCCCGAGGAGCTGGAACAAGTGGCTGGGGAGAGGGAAGTCTGGGTGTCCTTGCTTAAGCTGCTGCCCCCGCGACCCGACCCCGGATAAGCAGAAGAAAATGGATGGATGGCATCTGGATGATCCAGAGGAGACATTGAGGAAAAAGTCATGTGGTCAGATGAGACCAAAGTAGAACTTTTAGGTCTAAACTTCACTCGCAGTGTTTGGTGGAAAAAGAAGGTTGAGTTGCTCTGATTGAACTCAATGTTTTTTTCGTCTTTTCGGAAGCCGTACAGAGTCCGCACTGCATCTGTTAGAGACCCGGTGTGAATCAGGCATTATGCTGACAAACATCAGTCAGGGAATCTCATGATGTAAGCTGTGCTGGATGTTGCTAAGTCTGCTCAGACTGTGTGGATGTACAGCAGGACCTGACTCCATTTTCCCAAACCACCCAGTTCCTCTGGAATATATCTTATCTTATCTATATTCTTTTTTTTAGAAAAATCTAAATACATTTTTTTTCCATTGGAGCACAACACGATGCTGGCACCTTCTTTTACCTTATGTGTATGACTCAAAATTGTCTGTAAATCTAATTAATTTGATTTGTACAATCCCACAAGGGCATAAAAAGTAAATAAGCTCCTTTAACTCCAATCAGTGGCAGCCCGTTCTCACGTTTGACTTCTTCCCGAAGCAGCGGGCAAAACAAACTCAGGGGTGTCGACTCATTTAGAAAACATTCACACACTGTTACAGCTGCAGGTTTGGCAAGACGTGATCAAAGGGGCGAGGGTAGAAAAGATCCTCGGTTCTCGGCCAAATTCAGTTCAGTGACAGGTTCGGGCACATGACGTCCCTTTAGGGGCCTGCCTGGAAAACAAACCCAGAGTGATGGATTTGCACAGCATGTGACGGTTGGAAGAGAATGATAAACCCATGAATGAGTATCGGCCAGTTTCCCGTCCCCGTGCCTGTGTGTGTGTGTGTCTGTGTGTGTGTATGCACATGCATAATACATGTACATCAGAGTGTAGGACAAAAGAATAGGGAATAAGGAGCACAGATGCATTAAACTAACGGACTAAAGAAAGAACTGCTTTTTCTTGGGGACGCAGGTGTTGTCAGCAGAGGACCGCTAACGGGGGGCCGGATCAAGTTCTAGAGAAAAGTTCACTGTCAGATCCTAATGGTTTCTCATTTTAAGCTGCGAATGTAACAGGGAAAAATAGGAGAAGTATAAAAGCTGATGAAAAACCTTTATTTCCGAGGAAATAATGACTTCTGCACTGTGATGGTTACAAAGCCACCAGTAAAAAGTTACTTATAAATACATCCCCAGCTCACAAGCTTTAGTACCAACTTGATTCTTGTCAAAAGGAGCAATAAAACTGAATTGAGGCACGTGCAGATGACTCATTTTCTCTGTTAAGACTGCACTCAGGCAGGATGAAACTTATCCAAATATTATGATACCACCTTAAATCAGTCAGAACCAAAGCACAAGACAGCTTACCATGACGTATCTGAAATAAACCGATCTTCTCACCAGCGCTGTGAATAACATGCTTTGTTTGTAGTTAGGTTACATAACTTAGTGAAGATGTCACATTAGACACATTAAAGTCATCAATCTAAGGCAAACAGTAAAAAAAACAGAGAGCTCACTGATACATTGATTTCAAAAACTGTAAGTGATGGAGGCAAAAAACGTGGGAAATAACCACCTTTCTAAACCAGCTCTTCCCTCCCTTCACCACCATGAATATCAATTTAAGAAGGAATATGAAAATCAATGAATTACTTTGTTTATTTGTTTGATTTTGTTGTTGTTGTTCTTTTCATCATATCGCTTTTAAATGTCCGTCAACCCAATCCAGGCCCCGCCCACTCCGGTCCTTTACATAGACACCATAGAAAAACTTCTGACATTCTGTCAAGGCTATTGGTTTTTGCAGTTTTTTTTTGTTGAAGTGATTATAAAGTGGTCTGCATCTGCTCCACACTTTGAAAACTTTCCAGAGGCAACTGAAGAATTTTGTTTTTTTAACCTGCTGTCTGTGGCATTGCTTGCTACTGCCCATCTATAATTATAAAATAATAAATACCAAGGGAGTCAAATTATTGCGTTAATTGTGATTAAATAATTACAGCCATATTGAACACACTATTTTTTTTATCGTGTAAATCTAATTTTTAATCTTTTTTTTCTTGTTTCTGCATGCAAGTTGCCTTTAAAAAAATCTGTTTTTATGCTTTGGGCTTCTTGTGCTTGAGTTAGGGGTTAACCACACCCTAAAGCGGACATCGATTGGCTGTCATTAGGCTCGCTTATGCTTATCATGAGCTGACGCTTCCGTTTTAGTGGAGAGGGCAAGATGAGTGAGGAAGAGCGTTGAGTTGCAGACAGTGTTGCGAACTTAACGAGTTTGTCGCTATATGTAGTGAGTTTTCAGACCTCTCTAGCAATTCTTCTTCAAAAAAGCGACCAGCGGAAAAAATCTAGCAACTCTTTCTGGGGTTATTGGAGACTTTTGGGTGAAGCACGTATCCTTGTTACTCTCACTGAGCAGCGGTGGTGGCGTGGACTGTTCTCCGTCTCAGAATCTCACAGCAGGCAGCAAGTCCGTAGGCCCGTCCAGGTCCAGCTGGAGTCACTCAGAGCAGATATTTACCCCGCTGAGTCCAGAATGGTAACAAATCGCGTATGCTTGAAGCCAAAGTTGTAGTCAGAATTGGGACTAGTCTCAAAAACAGAGAAAGGTAAATGGCTGGGATCTGTTCGAGTCTGTTAAAAACAGCGTCAACACTTCTTTGCATTTCCAACTCCAACCCGCTACGGTGGCGTGGCCGAGACTGGGCTTGTTTTATACTCCACAGCGGCAGGATGGCTGACAGCCATAGAGGTTGAGCCAGTAGCAATGCCCGATTCAAATTCAAGTACAGTGTAAAGTTTTAAACTGAAGAGGGCCCTACACTGACGGTTTTTGGTAGAAAATTAATATTTTTACTAAAACGTACTAAAATACCAAAGATAATGACCAGGCATGTAGAGAGCACAATTAGACACTCATTTATACAGTTTATCAGCAAAAAAAAGGTTGATTTGGGGGTGAGTTGCACTTTAAGTTGTGGCTTGATGGAATGCTAACAGTAAGCATAAAAGAAAAAAACTGTACATACTTTACATTTAACTTACCAACATATCAATTACTTTCACTTACTAAATTACAGAATTACAAAACATACAAGAACAAATTAGTTTCACTTCCTATTGTGGATTATGTTTCTGCCTCTGGCGTCTGAACATGACACTTCAGAAAAACTCTGTAACAGATGTGCCTCTCTACCTGAGAACATTGGCTTGACAGAGGTAAGCAGTCCTGTGTGCGTCTAGATAATGAGATTGTGAAAAGTAAAATGAGGACTGAATTGAATCATTATAAAAAAAAGATTAAAAGAATTATAAAAAGGGAGAGAGGGAGAGCGAGAGAGAGTCCGGGGGTGGTGAATGGAAGGGCGGCTAAAGCATTAAACAGGCGGCGTCAATTGATGCCATCAGCAGCTAATGGACATGTTGACCAGGACAGAGAAAACACAATAAGGGTAAATAATGTCACCCTTTGTAAGTGCTAAAACTTGATTACATTAATTACGTGTAATATGAGAAACTGTAACATCTGGCATTGACGTTAATGATCAAAACAATATAGGTTTAAATGATAAAGCTCTGTTCACACTAACAAGTATTAGAGAGAAGCACCAAATAATGGGATTTTCAGGTGAAATTACATTGACTGGCTAGTCAGAATTTCAAAAATGTCTTCTTTTTTCAATCATTAAATGCACCAAAATAATCACTGGTCACCCTGACAGCAGCACTCTTTGGAGTGGATGCTGTTGGAGCAAGAGGACTAAATAATTTCTCTCTTTTATTTTGGTTTTTGTTATTATCAGGTTCAATAATGTTTTAAAGGAATGTCACAGTTGGTACAAAGCTTTAAAAATATACTTATACTTAATGGAAAGAAAGGTTGTGAGAGAGAGCAAGACTTTCAACATAACAAGTAGGCTGTATGGAGTTCAGCAAAGGTGCTCTGGTTAATTTTTTGAACTTTCAGCTTCTGTTTGTCAAGGAAAATGGATCTCGAAAAGGGAAACTGTTGTTTCAGGATAGCTACCTGAGATCATTTCTAATATACGATGCTAAGGATAGTTTAAGACATAAACTCTATAATGAATTGTTGTCTTTGTTCTAAAATGTTAACAAAACCATATTCTCTCACACCAGTGACATGCGGTCAGGGGAGGCAGGTGAGGCACTGTAAAGTCTGTAATAAAGATCAATCTTTCCACTTATCTCTTCTATAAATTTGTTTTCTATAAAATTTCAATGTTTTTCTGGTCAAAATCACTGAATTTATATAATATAATAATGATTGCCTGCGGGGTGAGGCGGGGTGAAGTGTGAGGTGAGGCAGTGCTGTGTTGTGTCTCACCTCTGGTGGCGCTGTGTCACACACCGTGAATGAAGCAGGCAGTTGGCGCGTGCTCATTTTTGTCTCTCTTTATATCCCCAATATACATGTTTGAGAATACATGTATAACACATGCTGATGTTCCACAGTCTGTCTAAAATATTTAACAAATGTGTGACATATTTAGTCTTTCTGATTGGGCAGTGAAAAATGCACAGGGTGAGGCAAATAATACCATGTCTCACTGACTGGGGACAGTGCTGAGCCCAATAGGCACAATGGGAAACAGACTCTTCTTTTATGCATTAAAAAGAGTAAACAGTAAGAAAAATACAATAATATTCTCTAACAGCTCTAACCATTTGAGTTTTGTCCTCATTCAACACCTTCTAGATATAATATGTTTAAAAAAACTAGATCTTATAAGCTGACAAAACTTCACTAGGAAGGGTTTTCCTTGGAGAGGAAACGGTAACTCCATAATTGTTTGTGTCGAGGGTTAGATAGCTGGAAGTAGATAGCTGTATTTTCTAATGTCCACTGCCTCTCCCTCATGATTGATAAAGCTACACTAGATTACATGCATGCTGTCCACACACAAGAAATACAGTTACTCTACTAGATCGCATTAGCCTTAATTCAGGTTTGGACTCCACAGCTGTTGGCATAGTGTACACACAACTAAAAGAGGAAAACTGACAACATGTGATGGCAAAATCCTCACGGAAAAAGCCCATGGGTCTTCAACCTGCCACCACACACAAAACAGGTGCACTGCAAGCGTCATCTGTGTCCTGTGAGTGCATTACAGTATGTGGAGTGCAGCAGAACATGCCAAGTTATGAGCAGAAGTACAGAGGGAGACCTTATTTTAGGTGCAACAATGCCATCACAAGACCCGGAGCAGCAGACACTGTGGATGTGGAGGCAGCAGCCAAGGCATACCAAACATACACAGGGTTGGACGTCATTATGCCTGGTGATACAACCATGTGACAACCAAACACATGGAATCGTAGGAGACTAACTCACTAGATCACGGTCTATTTTAGGGACAAGGCAAGGCAAGGCAAGGCAATTTTATTTGTATAGCACACTTTCAACAGCAGGGTAATTCAAGGTGCTTTACATGATTTGGTGATTTAAAAGAAACACATAAAAGAAACACACATTACACATGATACGCAATAAAGCAAGAGAAAAAGAAAGAAAAAAAAAGCAATAGAGCATGAACACATTTCATACATATGACATCAAGCATTTACTCAAAGGCAATTCTAAACAGATGGGTTTTTAGTCTCGATTTAAAGCAGTTCAGAGTTTCAGCAGCTCTACACTCGTCAGGAAGTCTGTTCCAGATAAGGGGAGCATAAAAAGTGAAAGCTGCTTCTCCATGTTTAGTTCTGAGTCTAGGGATGTTTAGGAGGCTAGAGTTGGAGGACCTGAGTGGTCTTGGTGGTTGGTACCATGACAACAGGTCTTCAACATATTTTGGTGCTAAGCCATGTTATGATTTATAAACTAGTAAAAGTATTTTAAAGTCTATTCTCTGAGCCACAGGGAGCCAGTGTAAGGACTTTAGAACTGGGGTGATGTGCTCTACTTTCCTGGTTCTAGTGAGGACGCGCGCATCAGCGTTCTGGATCAGCTGCAGCTGTCTGATTGACTTTTTAGGCAGACCTGTGAAGATGCTGTTGCAGTAATCAATCCGACTAAAGATAAACGCATGGATGAGTTTTTCTAGGTCGTGTTGCAAAATCAGTCCTTTAATCCTAGAGATGTTCTTCAGGTGATAGAACGCTGACCTTGTTATTGCCTTTATGTGACCCTGGAGGTTCAGGTCTGAGTCCATTACTACACCTAGGTTACGAACCTGATCAGTAGTTTCTAGCTGTATTAATTGAAGCTGTGTGTTGACTCTTGATCGTTCCTCCTTGGGTCCAAAAATAATCACTTTACTTTTGTTTCTATTCAGCTGGAGAAAGTTATGGCACATCCATCCATTTATTTGGTCAATGCATTGATTTAGGGTTTGAATGGGTTCAGAGTCATCTGGTGACATTGTAATGTAGAGCTGAGTGTCATCCGCGTAGTTATGGTAGCTAATGTTATTGGTTGCTATAATCTTGCCTAGTGGGAGCATGTAGATATTAAATAAGAGGGGCCCCAGGATGGAGCCCTGGGGCACCCCACATGTGATTTCTGTTCGTTCTGATGAAAAGTTTCCTATTGAAACATAGAAGTCCCTGTTCTTTAGGTAAGACTCGAACCAGCCAAGTACTGTACCAGAGAGTCCGACCCAGCTCTCCAGTCGTTCCAATAAAATATCATGATCAACAGTGTCAAATGCTGCACTGAGGTCCAACAGAACCAGCACTGTGGTTCTTCCACAGTCTGTATTTATGCGGATGTCATTAAATACTTTGACGAGGACAGTCTCGGTGCTGTGGTGAGCACGGAAACCAGACTGAAAAGCATCAAAACGGTTCGTCATTGTTATGAAGCCATTTAACTGCTGAAACACAGCTTTTTCAATAATCTTACTGATGAATGGGAGATTAGAGATCGGCCTGTAGTTCTGCATTAACGTGTTGTCCAAATTTTTCTTCTTTAGCAGTGGTTTAATAACTGCTGTTTTTAAAGCCTGAGGGAAGACACCTGATAGCAGTGATGAGTTCACTATTTGAACAAGATCAGAACCAATAACAGGAAGAACCTTCTTTAGAAAAGCTGTGGGTAGGATATCAAGACAGCAGGAGGAGGAGCTTAATTGGATAATGATTTTTTTCAAGGCTGTTCTGGTTTAATTTGTGGAATTCAGACATTTTCTCTACATTGTTGTTGATTGGGGATGGCACTGGTTGTGGGTTCGATATTGAGGTACAGATTGAACGTCTAATTGTTAGAATCTTTTCAGTGAAAAAGCTGGCAAATTCATTGCAGGCCCTGGTAGAGTTTAGTTCAGGGGTTACTGTCACTAAAGGATTAGTTAGTCTTTCCACTGTTGCAAATAGAATCCGTGCCTTGCTACAAGCTATGGCTCCAAATCAATGACAT
This sequence comes from Valencia hispanica, assembly GCA_963556495.2. NCBI lineage: Eukaryota > Metazoa > Chordata > Actinopteri > Cyprinodontiformes > Valenciidae > Valencia > Valencia hispanica. Next base: position 28,236,941 of record OY747705.1, on the reverse strand, counting down.
TTTTCCATCTGAATTCAGGATGTTTAAATATGACAGCAGTTTTTCCCTTAAACGACTATCAATACTGAACACCAAAAATATTCTGCTGACTGCTTTACATAGCAACTTGCTTTATTCCACCTAATGATGGAAAGCTTAAAAGGGCTTAAATACAAATTATGTTTACGATATTTACCAGTAAACACAGAGATGTTAACCACTACCGTTAATCCTTCTTCTAACTTATTAACATGCACATTTTCAATGTCCTTCCACATGATTTATGCATGTTAGTAAGTGCTTGTAAAAGGAACCATACCTGGTTCGAGCTGCTACTGATAACTGATGGAAAACCCGTAGATGTGCTGCAGTTACAAGCGGCTCTATGACTGACACTGTGACACAGCCTTCATAAATGTTGTGATGTCCACTGTTTGATGCATCTTGAAAACAAAACGTGTGTGGAAAGCTTGAAAACACGGGAGCCTTGTCACGCTACTAGAAGTCAGTCGTTAAGGACTCACCATTACTATATTAGAGTTGCTAGATTTTTTCCGCTTGTCTCACCAGTGCAACTTTTTTGCAAAACTAAGATGGAAGGTTTCCAGGTGAGATACAGGAGGTAAAGCTGTGTCCTGACTAAGCCAGAGTCTCATTTTAGTGTCTGATTTAAAAAGCAAATACCACTAATGACATGCCAGTGTAAACCTGCCCAGGAAGTGCATCAGGTGTGAGCAATCTGCGATCTTTTTGTGTCACGTCAGTTTGTATTCAGTTCAATCCAACTATGGTTTTGGCCACAATCACAACTGTCTTAAATATGACAAAAATAGCAAAGTATTGGAAATTTCTAATGTTTCTCTACAGTAAGCTGTGAGGTAATATTTAAAAAATAATTTAATAGAAAATGAATAATTGTTGGGAACACATTTAAACAGGTTTACAATGAAACATGTACCGGTAGATGTTTTCAACGCAGTTACAGATTGAACAATAGTGTAATGATTTTTTTTTTTTTTTTTTTATTAACTCACTTAGACAAAAGTGTATCAGATTCTACAATGATTACATGTGCCCATTACAGTTATTTATTATAATAATGTACTGTCTGAATAAAAAACTGGGGCTATGCTTGTCATAGTGTCTGCCATTTTTACTTAGGAAGTAATCACCCTAGAGTATTAATAGGTTTTAAATTCCTGATAAGCACGGGTCTCCTGTAAAGAATAAATTTTTACTGTCAAAGTAAAACTTACAGAAAAACAGGATAAAAGCCCAAATAGTTAATGGGTAAGATAAGGCATTGATATAAAAAAAATATTCCCAAAAGTTTCCCTGTGGTTCAACTACAGACACACATGAGGCTCATATTGTAGTTCAAACCATTAAGAGATGGTGAAAGCACTAAAAAACCACAATCCATCTAGGAAACATTTTACATGCCGCTGCTGGCCAGGTGTCCATTGTTCCTTCCACCTTTCAGCAGCTGGAAGCAGGCAGCAGCAGCAAACAGATCATCAAAGTGGCAGAGATGATGTTTAAGTTTAACACTGTCTACAATCTTACAAAAGAAGAACTCCCTTCACTAAGTGGACTACATCAGTCCAGCTCTGAGGTCTTTACACTGGCTGCCTGTCAGAGGATAGACTTCAAAGTTCTGCTGCTGGTCTTTAAATAATTTGGTTGGGATTGGGTCCAACATACAAGTTGAAGGTTTAGATGAGGCTAATATTTTTGATAATTCCGAAAGCTCGACTGAATCAAAACAGCCTAAGCACAAATGAGGTTCTACAGTTCTTTCCGATGCTGCCTCATTTACTGAGTAAGAAGTGATCATGTTTGGGAGGATGTCAATGATTTTATTTTTTATATAATTAATTTTATTTATGAAGAATCCCATAAAATCATCACTGCTAAGAGCTGGGGGAATAGTTGGCTCAACAGAGCTATGACTCTGTGTAAGTTTGGCAACTGTACTAAAAAGAAACCTAGGATTGTTTTTATTCGCCTCTATTAATGATGAAAAATATGCTGTTCTAGCTTGTCGAAGGGTCTTATTATACAGCAGTAGACTGTTATTCCAGGTTAAATAGGAATCCTCTAGATGTGTAGAGCGCCATTTTCTCTCCAACTTTCTAGTATTCTGCTTTAAAGTACGCAACTCTGCGTTAAACCAAGGAGTCAGCCCCCTATGGTTAGCCACTTTCTTTTTTAAGGGGCCTACACTATCTAATGCCAAACGCAATGAGGACGTAACGCTGTAAACCAGACCATCAATTTCTGAAGTGTTAGAGATAGAATTGCTGCCATCCATTGTGTTACCCTGAGACACTAAGGAAAGTAAGAATGGAACAGATTCTTTAAAAATTGTTACAGCATTGTCTGATAAAGCTCTACTATAATGAAATTTCCTTTCAGATTTAAGATGTTAAGTTAAATCCAGAATAGAATTTAAGATCCTTCTTCTTACATAAAAAGCCTTTAATAATCAAGCTCCATCATACATCAGAGATCTAATTGTTCCATATGTTCCTAAAAGAGCACTTTGCTCTCAGACTGCAGGTTTACTTGTAGTTCCTAGGATTTCTAAAAGTAGAATGGGAGGCAGATCTTTTAGTTATCAGGCTCCTCTCCTGTGGAACCAGCTCCCAGCTTTAGTCCGTGAGGCAGACACTCTGTTTACTTTTAAGGCCAGGCTTAAAACTTTCCTTTTTGATAAAGCTTATAGTTAGAGTGGCTTAGGTCATCCTGAGCTATCTCTGTAGTTATGCTGCTATAGGCTTAGACTGCTGGAGGACAGACTTACCAATTTTCTTCACTCTGCTACTTCCTTTTCTACTACTACTCTCCAGTTGTATTACAGTACATTCTGCTATTTCGACTGTTAACTTTGTTTTCTCTCAGTGTTTTTCTCTCCATAGAAGATATACCTGGTCTGGTATCCTGCTTAGCTACAATGCCCTGTTGGACGGGGGGCATCGACTGGGATGATCCTCCCAGTAACTGAACATCCACTGTTTCCTGTTATCAACTTTTTACTTTCTGTAACATAGAAAGTTCTCTTATATCAGATCTTCTGTTCCTTCTGAGTCTCTGCTCTGTCTTCTCAAACCCCCAGACGGTCATGGCAGATGGCCGCTCCTACTGAGCCTGGTTCTGCTGGAGGTTTCTTCCTGTTAAAGGGGAGTTTTTCCTCTCCACCGTCGCTACATGCTTGCTCAGTATGAGGGATTGCTGAAGGATTGCTGTGGTTGGAAAGTCTGCATCAACGGGGCCCAACCTCACGCCAATGACTGACGCAATATGCTGGGATTCCTTAAATAGGAAACTTTTTAACTGATTGGAATGATTGTATAAATGTATTGAAATGACTTCTTGTTAAATTACAGCTTACTGAAACACTTTAAACATTTTTTCAATAAATTCCCTGTCTTGTACAATTCTGCTTCACATAAAGAACTGTATGTTTCCTAGATTGTAAATTAATCATATACAAGCCAATATTGCCTTTATGGACAGTGACAATAAAAAAGCGAACCTGCAGAACTGCTATGCTAAATGTGGTTGAAGATTTGGGTGCACCTAACCATTGAAAGCTAAGAACCTAAGAAAATAGTCAGTGCAACCAGTGCAGAAATTTAATTTAGAATCCTGCAAAGTAAAAGTTTAAATCCTTCATACCTTAAAATATTCCAAAACATTACTAATGGAGGAAAACTAGGCATGACAAAAAGTGCTTACCTTTCAGAGTAGAGCTCATGAATAATATTCAAACTAAGAGTTTTATGTAGTGCTGTGAATTTTAACATCTGATTAGATAAATAGAGTAAGTACAAAAAAAACTGTTCTCAAATGATGAATTCATGTATTAAGACATAAGTTTTCAGACCCAACAAGGCCTTGTATAAAAGGGGTTAGGGGGGAATTTGTTTTTCACATTTTGCTTTTCCCCTTAATAAATGAAACAATTATTTGAATCAGCCTTATGTGTTTACTCTGGTTCTCTTTGTCAGATATTAAAATGAGTTCAATGATCTGAAACCTGTTTTAATATCTTTATATCTCAAGACTGTTATTAATAGAGTTGTTATATTCCCCTGCAGCTCCACAATGTACAAAACAGTGTATCTTTATTTTGTGCAAAGGTAGTAAAAATATCTCCAAAAACTGCTAGCAGCCTCAAGGTTTAACATTAATTAGTAGTAGCTGAGCAGCATCCACATTTAGGATCTGCACAAGACATGGAGTATCAAGGACATGTGATCCTAAACTTATCCTTCTGCCAACAACATGAAGTGTGGACAAACATTTTATGACCAATCACATGAGGAGTAACTGATCTGCTCCAATCACAGGCATACACACTGTCAAAGCGGCCATCTTTGGTAACTGGAGCCAGGGCCGTCAAGTTTGGTCTATCATTTTGAGGCCCAGAAATTCCTGCGTGTCTACATACCACAGCATGCAGAGAGGGGGGGAGGAAGAGAAGGAGAGCACAAAGGAAAAAACTGAGAAAGGAGAAGAGAAGAAAAGGGGAAAAGGGAGGAACCTTCAGATGAGGAGGAGCCTCAGAAGAAGAGAGAAAACCATTTTTCCTTCTTTTCATTATTATGTTTTTGTGACAACTGAGTGCTATCTAGGCTTTTCATTGCATTACCAGACATCCTAACTATTCACTGGAAATGCAAAAACTTCAACTTCAGTAGATACTATAGGGCTGATAATTGTGTGTGATCAGTAGACATTTTTAATGAGCTTTTAGCTATGGTATGAAGAGGGAATCTGTTTAAGCAACAATAGCAGAGTTACTGGAGCTTTTTTATGTGGCATGGACACACATTACTACCTCTCAAGCTTCCAGGGAGACAGCACATATGGCAGCTGAGTGACTCTATAGGTTAAAACACCTTTACAGGAACACTTTGCTCCATGGGATCTTGATGGCATAATCAGAACAGACAGAATTAAACAGATGTAGGAACAAGGTCAGAAGAGTACCTTATAGCACCAACATGGGAAGAGTGAGAAAACAGGCCTCATCCTTTAACCTTGAGTTCCAGTTTAGTACATAAACTAAGCTTCAAACCTTTACATCCTTCTTTATCAGAGCATCAACCACAAACTGCCAGCACCTTCTTACATGTTTACTCATGTGAATGTTGCATGTCATGCCATTTCTTTCTCTCTCTCTAGTTTCAAGGTAAACATTTCTTATCAGATTTCTTCTTCCGGAGATCTATGCAAAAAAAAGCTCCAGAGCAACAGTACAAGTCTGAACAGAAATGTAACAGGTTGTAGGAAAGTACCGTTTTTTGTTTTGTTTTGCTCTTTTGCAAACTGAAACTATGCCAGTCTGTTTTACATATGGCAACAGCTTTATAGTCGGTTTATGAGTTCAGTGTATTTATGAACTTAAAGGAGCTGTGAAAACACATTTTTCCCCTTACAGATTTTCTCTACTAATGATTTAATTTATTTACCCAACCTGGCCCTATGTGAAAAAGTAATTGCACCCAAACCAAATACCTGATTTTACTCTCCTTGGTAGCATCAAGTGTTTGCAGTAACAGCTTGTTTAAGGTCCTGTCACAGCATTTCAACCGGATTTAGGTTTCGGACCTTGACTATGCTACTTGCTTTTAAAGGTAGTGTTTAAAGTCAGACTCTTTAGCGCCACGCAGTTCAGAGTAGGTATTGCAGCTACGGTAGCTCATACTAATAAAAAGGTCAATATGTCATCAACAACTTTCAGCTTTCAATCCAGCGATCAGGACTGTTCTTTTAATCTGTATTCTTTTCTAAAGTTTACCTAAGTATGTGTTGAGTAATAAAAAGTATGTTTTTTCTATGTTAGCTATTCTGATTTTAATCATGTTTGCTGTATTTCATGGCTAGCAGCAACTAGCAAATTTGTAATGACTCCAACCTAATGTAACAAGCAAACTATTGTTTTGTTTATTTTATTTTATAGAGTAAAGACTATTTATTTGATTATTTGTTCACATGTTTGTGAACGGGATACACAGAATTTGAAAGTAAGCAAGTAAACATATTACACACTGCACCTTTAAAGCAATTCAAAAGTGAGATAATTACTCTCACTGTGGTACGTTGGAGTCCCAAAGGACTTCATGGTTTAACATTTTTTTTTTTTTTTTTCAATTAATGCCAAATCGCTTTGGATAGTTTTTTCCCAATAACTTATGAACCAATCCTTTGAAAACTTTTTATTTATTTACTCTGGTTATCTTTGATGAGCCTCTAAAGTTCCTTTATGTGTCTATGTCCTAAACTCTTTTTATAGCCCACATTATCTTGTACTGGCTTAACTCTAATCTGAACTAGGTGTTTTTTCTTATAAAGGTTCACAGTCACCCAAAATTGTTTCCTAGCATTTGGCTTACCTGAAGTCAGGTGTCACAAGTATTACCATAAATGGTAAAAGGTTTCTCTGTACTGCAGCCTTCAGCTGGAGCTTTGTGGTACTGCCTGTCAACCACCATCAAAGATCCAGCTTACTAAAATTTATGCTTCTTTCCCAGAACCACAACACATTCTCAGGAAGCCACGATTCCATGGAGGATACAGAAGAGATTTTTTTGCCTTTAGGGAGACTTGTTAAATATTTCAGGGAAAACTGATGTTTCTTGAAAGTCAAACACCTAATATTGAGTGAAGTGAATGGTCTGGGTGAAACTACTGGGAATTACTTGGCTTTTGGAAGCAGGTAGAACTGGAAGGTCATGAAACAATCAATGACTTCAGTCGGGCATACTCCAAAACAAAATTAGCTTCAGTAATCATTTTCAAATAAATCAAACTGATGACTACCTGACCATAGAACATGAAAAATGAGCCTAAACCCCCCCCCCTCAAATACTTTCTACACCTAAAGGGAAATAATGTTTTCCAAAGAAGCTGATATGGACATGGCCGCGGGAAGTGGGGGTGCTGGTGGCGAGTGGGAGACATTTTAAAAATGTAGGCTATTAAAAATACTTTGCACAATTTATAAAGTCCTTATGAATATTCTGGAAATTATTTTGACACACGGAGACTATTACTTGTATTTTTGATTTTAATTTAATTACTTTGAGGCCGAATCAACACGTTCCCGGAAGTTAAGTTGTCAACATCAGCTTCAGGCAGGCTAGTGGTCGATGAGTAAAGAGGTTTCCCGCTCCCGTTCATTCCTCATCCGAGCGCACTTTCTCCGCCTTGCGTCTTATGAAGACATGGATATACAGTCAATGATGGGTACACAGCACCACGACCCAAAAAAGACTCAAACACCTGTCGCTGATGCATGCCCACACAGACATTCTGAACTCCCTGGACATTTGTCCCCTCATGAGAGAGTTTATTTCCACGACCCCAGAGCGCACCTTGACATTTGGACACCTGTAACCAGGGCAACCTGCCTGCAGCTCAAGGTAAGAGCATGGTGCCGCTGTTCTGACAATCTGTGCTACCTCATCAGAATGCGCTACCGTAGCGCGCATAGATAGCTGTGTCTATCTGTCGGTGATACCCCTAGAAAAGTGCTACCGGTTTGTTTACATGCCGAAAACAACTGTTAGCTTATGATGGTAAATATAATCATTGACAAATATTTTTCAAGTGACGGGATTAAAGTGGCAGTTTAGCAGTAATGCGCAACAATTTACATGAATACGAAAACTTTTCTTTCAATCCACAGAACATGCCACCTGTTTAATATAAAGCTAAAACTAGCGCATATAAATGCACTGAAAACAGTGATCAGAATATCCATACCTGTTAAATACTGGGTAGCACATATAGATGATACTGATCTGTAGATGACTGATAACTGGAAATCTGCTATTAGTTTGTAAAGCAGCTAATTAATATATATCAAGCCAGTAAGACGTGGAGCTGATAGCAGTATTATATACTCCAGAATATTAAAATGTAGTATGATTATAAGCAAAAATAGCCCACAGAATACACCGCATTTATTCTACGACTCTAATATTAAAATGTAGAATGAATATAAGCACAAATAGCCCACAGAATACACCGCATTTACTCTACGACTCTAATTAATGGGACTTGTTTACATGCAGTATAACGTTATCACAGAAGTGAGACTAACAAGGGCTGTCATTTAAACTTGGAACTAGTAGCTTAAGGAAAGCCTTCAAATATTTTCAAAAAAAATTAGCCAGTAATAAAATAATTTGAATAAAACTCACTGTAAACTTCAAAGAAATAAAACAGACGAAATGGATCTTTCAGGTAGGAATTCTCGATGACAGATTTGCTGAGTAAGCGAATTGTGACGCAACATCAAACAGCGCATGCGCAGTGCTACAGGGTAGCACGGATTGAGGGGGTAGCAGAGATAGTCTGAACGCCGGTGCGCAATTTTCATATCTATTCATGCAGTGCTATTTTGATTGTGTGTTCTTTGTGTAATGGTTGTGGAGAAATGTTAAATAAAGTTTAAATAGTCGGAGATTATTTCCGGTTTGTGTCAAAAGTTTGGAGATGGAGACAGAAAAAGTGTTATTTAGTGTTTGTGTTCTTTGCGAAATAGATGTGTTCAATAACGTGTTTGAATAGTAGGACATGATTTCCGTGTGGTGTACGTAAAAGGATCTTGGAGCTAACAGAGTCGCGTGTGACATTTAGATGTATGGTGTATTGACGCAGGTTCATGCCAGCTGTCCAAATCTATTGTATTGTTATAGCGTTATTGTGAAGTAGAACTGATGATGTATGTGTGTTACAGACCCTGGCTGCATTCATTGAAGTGTATATAACAATAAAGTAGTGAATCTCAATCCATTTATTTTTAAAATTTATTCTAAATAGGCATATAGGCTCAAATTCAAATTCAAAAATACTTTATTGATCCCAGAGGGAAATTAAGTGTTGTTGTAGCTCATATAATTAATTCTTTAAGGAGTTGTTGTTGATCATGATGGCTGTGGGCAGGAAGGATTTCCTGTAGCAGTCTGTATTGCAGCGAAACGGAAGAAACCTCTGACTGAAGACACTCTGTTGTTGTATGACAGATTCATGAAGAGGATGCTCAGGGTTGTCCATATTTTTTTTGATTTTATGAAGAATCCTTTGCATTATCATCTCCAGTGGTTCCAGGTGTTTTTGTCCAGAGATTTTTTTACAGCACCCCCTGTTCAAAATTACTTCCAGTGGCCCTGGAAATGGATAATTCAGCTGACATGCAGTAGCACCAGAAAGCCATTAAATTCCAAGGATTTCATGGATCACTACTTTCATCTTTTCTAAATACTTAACAGCAGCTGTGGTGACAAGTGACATTAAGCTGGCAACACCGCGTGCTTCTAAGGTCATATACGCATGACCATGAAGGGGCCTCCACTGAAGCAGCAGCTTTACGGTGAGTTAATGACACACATTACATTTACTTTACATAATATATCTGTACAGATGGGCACCAACTATGAATCTGAGGGTACAATTTTGTTCCTTAACTGACTAAAAGTATCTTTAACCTTCAATGTGAAATGTCTTCACATGTGTAACACCATCTAAACCTTTTCAGTTTCATGCACGCTTGTCTCTCCAATACATTTAGGGCAGCTGAGTCACTGGTTTACAGTTTTACACTCCAGTCCAGTAGGTGGTGTGAATGAGCTGGAAAAAGTCTGGGTTGATCTAACTAAAAATTTCTATATAACTTCTTTTTTTTTTTGTCCCCCAACTGTTTTGGTCATACGTTTTGAATTATCCTCAGAAGAACTTAATCATGACCCATTTCCAGTTTTCTGGAAGACGCCACCAGATTTTTATTTAAAATGTCCTGGCATTTCAAAGGGTTCAAGATGCCACGCATTCAACGAAGAGATAAAAAAACAAACTCAGCATCACAGACTCATCACCTAACTCACCAGTGGGCAGGAGCTGTTCTTCCAAATATTTATTTTTGCTTCATTGCAAACCCACCTGTGACAAATGGTTCTAGTTATAGTATCTGCACTTTTCCTAGCTAAGACCACATGTTTCTGTCTGTGATGGTAAAATTTTAACCTTTAACTTGTAATCACCAATCTTGAAGACAGGACATCCAAAATAGGCCACTGTGTATTATATTAAAATCCCAGTGAAAAGGAAGTAATAAATAAAAAATCTAATATTCCTAAACACAAAAAAGTTGAAATTACGTTACATAGCACCAACACTACTGAATGTGAGAGTTTTCTTTCCATTGAATCCATTTACTAAAATTAAAGGTCTATCCTTGCCATCTTAGATGCTTGAGATTAGTTAGCTTAGTCCACCTTGTCCTGAACCTCCACGCATGTGCTACTCTACCTGTTTTTGGATATAAGAGGTGTTTCAGGGTTTAGAAATGGTTTGGGGAAATATTTCACCTTTTGCCTCTGTTAAATCAAGACAACATTTACCTTGGGTGTACAGATGCAGAGATGGGAGCCGCAGAATTAGTGACCATCTTTACAAAAACATAAAACCAACCGTGTTAATGTTAACAGCCAAGTTAATGTCAGACTAAAAGCCAGGCTGTTATCTGATCCAGGCAAACAGCTGAAAATAATCCCCTGCCCTCAAACCAAGGGAGGCTGTTGTTATTTTCCTCCCCCTTACACAAACACACTACTAAATCCTCACTCCTCATCTCTGGTCTAAGATGGCTGTATTCTCATTTCCGATATACTGGTTCACAGTTTGATGGTTTGCAGTTTGATGGTCCAGACAGCATGTCTGGTGTTAAAATAACACTTCAAGCTTGGCAGCCCTGCTTAATAGATTGGGATTCCTTCATCTACCTTTTATTTCATTTCGTTTTTATTTCTTACATAAAAATAAGCCTCCCTCCAATTCTCTCCCGAGGGCTCAGTGATGGCCCTCGGCAGTGGGAAGTAGTTTGGACAAAGCCAGGAAGTAATCAGGAAATCCTTACCGAGAGCTCAGGATGTGACAATGAAGTGTCTGCCAACAGGCTTTCCATCAAAAATCCACTGAGACAAAATTTTGTTTTTAAATCACTCACATACAGATGCAGATAAATTTATTGGGACCAGCGGTAAAAAAACAAAACAAAAAAAACCAACCTTTAATCAGAGTACATTCATCCTGAATTAATTGAAGAAATAATTATTTTGTGTCCTGTTATCAACTTTTTACTTTCATTAATATATAAATTAGTCTTATATCAGGTATTTTGTTCTTTCTGTGTCTCTGCTCTGTCTTCTAAAACCCCCAGACGGCCGTGGCAGATGGCCGCTCGTACTGAGCCTGGTTCTGCTGGAGGTTTCTTCCTGTTAAAGGGGAGTTTTTCCTCTCCACTGTCACTACATGCTTGCTCAGTATGAGGGATTCCTGTGGTTGGAGTCTGCATCAACGGGACGCAACCTCAAATCAATGACTCGGTGCAATCTGCTGGGATTCCTCAAATAGGAAACTAACTAAAACTTTGAACTAATTGGAATGTTTGTATGATTATATTGAAATGACTTTTCTTGTAAAGTGGCTTGAGATTACATCTGTTGGGATTCGGCGCAGTATAAATAAAGTTAATTGAAAAAATAAAATATCAATATTCTCATCTGGCTAAAGCTTACAGTTTCTGTTCAGGTAGTTTAGCAACTCTAGCGGTCTAAATTTAAGATGCTAGAACAGAAAAAAAGCCTTTTCCTGACATGTAGTTACCATCTATTGGTGGTTAGTGAGATCTGCTGACCTCCAAAGTTGTCACTCTCTGCTGCAGATCTCCAACAGTGAGCTTTACAGATCTATTTTAACCTTCTTTACCGTCCTGTTCACTGTGCATGGTGGCAAGATAAATATGGGTCCGTGTTCTGGGAAACAGAAAGTCACCAATTAGAAGTTCCAAGAAACTCTTGAAAACCTAAATAACCAAAAAATATTTTAAAAATGCTTGAGCAAAATTTATTTTTGAAGGAGGGTTTAAGCAAGAATAGTTTCAAAATCTTAAAATGTCTTCTTTCTTTTTTTTTTTTACAGCCAGTGAATAAATGTACTCAAACTAAAAGGTTGGATTTTCTACATTTTTCAGTGGGAGATTACGATTCTGCAGTAAAAGGATTAGTTTATGAGAAGGGATTTTATACATCTTTACCAGAGGTGCCAATATATTTGTCTGCATCTATGCAAGACGAGTCAAACTGTTTTAAATTAAGATCAAGTTTCTCTCTGGTTTTGCAGCAGAGATGTGTGCTATTAAAAATAGAAAATGCAGGCGCAAAGCTGTTGATTGTAAGAGTAGCTACACATCCTGTCAGGAAGATAGAGCAGCTTTTTTTTTGCTTGTTGTGTGTGTGAACGTCTGTCCTCCGGTATGTGTGCTTCCTACGGGTGTGTGCGGAGCAGAATGCAAACCCATTGATGAAATGGAGGGGAGATTAGAGATGGTTTCCCAGATCGGCTACCCCCGCCAGTTTCATTCTGAATCAGGCTGAATCCTCACATCCCCACAGGCATCGTCAAAGTTAGCTTGGATTTGTAAACCATCACACAAGCTGCAGCAGAGGGAAAGCACGAGAGTATGATTAATACCTCTTCCCCCTAAAGCTGTCTCTTTGTCTTTTTCCTTTCACTCATTCAGTTTTTGCCCGCTGCTTTCACCCCTCGTCTCTTTTACGATGTTTGCGGTGACTGAAACGGCAGTGATTGGAAGCATGTGTGGGCGCGTGCTGATGCAATGCGAGCAATCGCGGGAAAAAGCTCCCACAATTATAAGCTGACTGCATCAAAGAGCAGCTTGCCTGCGTCTATAGCAATAAAAGAGAGAACGATGAGGACAAAATATGTGCAGCTCTTTGTTCACGATGCGAGAGTGTCTCACTACCGAGATCACATCAGCTGCAATTTGCTTTACTGGAAACATGGGATGGAAAAGGATATTGGAAGCTATTCAGAACTGGTATTTAACTGTTTTCCAGGTGAATCAACTTAAACATTTCTTATCTTTGGAAAAGAGCAACTTTTAAATCTGCATGAAACTAAAACTATAATTGATTCTTGATGTTATTAAAGAAACATACTTTTATTGATTAGATTGATCTTACAAAACTAAGTAAGCTGCAAATGAACCCTAAAATTGCTTACATCAGAGCTTCAAATGGGACCAGAGCGGCACTGTCAAATACAATTCAAGTGGTTAGTTAAACTTAAACAGAATCTTCAAGAATTTTCAGTATAGGCTTAATGCATAAACAAATGTTATCAAGTCATTAACTTTAAGAAGCCAGTTTGAAAATCTCTCTCTCTCTCTCTCTCTCTCTCTCTCTCTCTCTCTCTCTCTCTCTCTCTCTCTCTCTCTCTCTCTCTCTCTCTCTCTCTCTCTCTCTCTCTCTCTCTCTCTCTCTCTCTCTCTCTCTCTCTCTCTCTCTCTCTCTCTCTCTCTCTCTCTCTCTCTCTCTCTCTCTCTCTCTCTCTCTCTCTCTCTCTCTCTCTCTCTCTCTCTCTCTCTCTCTCTCTCTCTCTCTCTCTCTCTCTCTCTCTCTCTCTCTCTCTCTCTCTCTCTCTCTCTCTCATTTAAGAGATGAAATGTCGAAAATTATTTAGAACCCTTCTCAGTAATCAATGAAAAAATTGCTGAGGAGCTTTTTGCATATTTCTATGGGTTAATATCAAAATATTACTTTAAACCTAAATTTGTCAGGATATGAATAATGTGTTGCCTAACTGTAGACGTGGGTATGCAGTATGAAAACCTTCTGGAAAAATACCAAAGTGTCACGGTGTTAATACAAAAATGTTTTAAAAAACAGTTGAATTAGTGTTTCTTAGTGAGGAGAGGAAAAATGTCTGAGAGGCTTCGTTCAGCCAGCAACCAGCACTCCAGAGCAACAGGTAGGGGAGGGGCCAGTTATATGTTATTTAGAAAACTGTGGCACCAAATCTTTAAAACTTTGGTGTACCTTAATACTGTTGATGGGATCATGCGTATTTAGAATATAAACCCTTCAATAAAAAGCCTAAATTTTACTTTAAGAGAGTGGTGAACTTCATCTAGCTGTTGTTTATCTAAACTCCGGTAATGGAGGTAACAAGTTCAGACAGGAAACCCAGACATCCCTCTCCATTCCTCAGGATTCCAAGGTGTTCTCACTCCAGAAAAGACATACAGTGGGGCAAAAAAGTATTTGGCAGCTGGTGATTATGCAAATTGCCTTTTTTTTAGGTTCTTGGTCTTGTCTTGGTATCGAGGGCATTTTTACTCTGTCTTGTCTCGGGCAGGGCGGACTCGGTTTTTTGAATGAGACCGGTTGAGACCATTGCTGATTGGCTTTTTGTCCATGCCTTACTGATGAGAGTGAAAAAAGACCCTCTCAAAAAATCCTGATAACTTAAAATCACTGGTAGTGTAATGACTTCCTCCAGCTGCAGCTGCCTGCTGCCATAGGCACCGATTTACATTTCTGCAAGTGGGTGCTCCTGGACAGCTCCAGTTAGAAAAACATGTAGGCACTTCGCTCCTACCCGTTATCCATGGTTATTTCCATATCAACAACCCAGCCCAAGACCCGCACACTGACACAATAAAGTAACTATATAACGGTCATTGCCTTCCCGAAAATTGAGACCGTGACCCGCATTTTTAACAGAAGTGTTTACGAAAACACGTCGGACATTACCGACATAAGTTAAAATTGTCTGGCAATGAACATCAAATCGTTAGACACGTGGACCGCGTGCTTGTCCTTTACCCTTGCAAATATATTGGGCATTTAAAAAAAAATAAAAATCTGCGTCTGATCTGTTCTCTCATTGCAAGACCGCTCCTGGCCCATAACTCGCATTTTTCTTTTCCCCTTAGCAGCACCAGAAACAACATTTCCCTTAGTGGTTTTGTCAACAAAAACAAGACATCCCATTTTACTCTGCCACTACAGGTACATGGACCATATCTGCCTTTTTTTATCTAGTCTTTTTGGTAGGAAAAGGGAGAAACAAGAAGAAAACAAAAAAGCAGGCAAATGGAAAATATTGTGGCTGGAACAATTATTGAGCTCATTGGACTTTATCATGCAACTAATTGATTTACTGTTTATTGTGACAGGCCAACCCTAGTCTACTCCACGCAATTTGCCATTCCATCCAACATTTACACCAAAATACCTGAACCCCTTCCCCTAGCCTGGCTCTGTCAGATCAGATTTTAATGCTAGATGTTTGCGGTATGGTCCGAAGCACAATACTATATTAGACTCTGAGTTTAAAAAAGTGTCTCAAAAGAAAAAAAATATAGTGTACACTGCTTATATTATACAATGTGATATCAGCCGTCCGTAACAATAGGGTAATTCAAGAGCCTTTTACAAATGAACCATCTAGCAAGCTAATTTGTTGGAGTTCACTAAACTTAACGGTGATTTCAGATTAACAGCCTCTTTAAAATACCTATAGCTCTCAATAGAAACAACTCTGGACACCAGAACAAGAGAAAGCGTAGGGAAAGACCTGAAAAGGAGTGATTTTGGAAGACGATCAATCAGAAACACTTTTAAAGCCCAATTAAGAAGCAAGGCCAGGCAAGTGTTTGTTGTTTGCTTGTGGGCGACGGGCAACAGGACGCCTCACTGAGCGCTACCATCCTAAAAACAATCCCTTTCTTTCTTTCACTCCTCCGTCGCCTCTAACTTGGCCACTCACCACACTGGCTTGTGTGAGTGTGTGCATTTTTTTTCTATGTGTACCTGGGATCTGCACTTGAAATACCCCGCCATGTTTGTTTTGTTCTGTTTATTTTTGCTAAAACCGACCCTTGCCGTCCCCTCCGGGCCTCCTCGTCTTATCCGCAATGAAGGGTTCAGAGGTTGATAGCATGAGAAATCAAACAGTGATGGAAATGTCACAAATGAAAGTTTCCACCAGCAAAGCTCACAGATCCCAGCTGAGACAACACGAGACGGCAGCTCAAGACATGCCGCAAAAACCTTTTGTCATTTTACAAGAGGTTACAGGAGAAAATGTTTTCTTTTACATAGTAACTTTTGCAATCTAAAGTACAAGATTTCACCTTCACGTCTTCAGAGTGTTTCTTTCCTAGGCTGTGTTGGAGAGATTTGTTGTGTTACTGTTGCTGGGACACAGCCCTGGCAATAGACCTACACAAATAGTAGCACAAAGTTAGTAACTAGTGCTGGTGGGGGGCTTTAATGGCCTTTATTTTTGCACAAACTGTACATGAGGTATCATTTAAAAGCAGGCCTCACTTTTTAACAAATGCTTAACTTTCTTCTGTAATGCTGTCAAAGACCTGCTGTAATTTGTTCATCATCTTTTGAACCCCAACTACGCTTCCATGGAAACTCAGCAAGGAGTTACGTACATCATATGCTATACTGTTAACATACTTTTTCTCTTCCACTTCTCTCCCTACTTTGCAACTAATGCCTTTTGATTTTATTTAGAGAAGCCCCCCTCCCCACCCTCCCTGTGATTTTACCTCTTCAAGGTCCCCACTCCCCACATGGCCGGTCCGCTCTGCTACGTCAGGATTTCAGGCGTTATATAATTGTGTTTACTTGGTGATGGAGATAGGCAACAGAAGTAAAGCACAAACTAAAAAAAGGAGGTGTTTTAGGGACTTGTTAAGATCAGTGGGAGTGGGAAAACTCCCTTTGGTGTGTACTGTGGGTTTTGTAAGTTTGCAGAGGGTTTATATGAAGAAAAAAGGACGTCAACAGGCTGAAAGGTAACACCCAAACAGTACTGGCCCATTGTGGTTAACAGCATATGAGCCCTCTTTCAGTTTCTGTCTGTATCTGAGTCAGACCCTTAAGAACTCAGCAAATCATGATGACACATTAGTTTCTCTCCTGAGTCATTTTACAAAAAATTAGGTCAAAACCCACACAACAAAACATCTGTAGCGGAGGAACCTTGGCACACTTTTCCTAACTGTGTTCCTTTAAAAGAACTTGTGCACCGATCTGTTCCTCCCTTTTTACTTCTGTTAAATTGAGGCCGGACTTTGACTGTTCCCTTTTAACACCTCCACTTCTTTTTCAATTATTCATTAGTAGGGTTGCTGCTGTGTCTGTTTGTTGGACAGACGGGAGGACAGATGAAAGGATGAACACATGGACTGATGAATTGAAGGATGGACAGATGGACAAACGGATGTATAGATGGATATACAAACTGAGTAACAAACAGAAGGAGGGACAAAGATTGACTGGCAGACTTTTGGAATGAGGGACAAACAGATGGATAGAAGGAAAGACAAATGGGCAATAATACAAAAAATTTTCCGTACTTTCTTCTGACATACTTATCGAGAATTAGAAAATCCTTAAATCAAATTCCAGACTTTTTCAGACTGCATAAGAATCAGGCTGAGATCGTTGTCCAGAGGCAGGAAACGCTGGGAGCGCAGCTTTAGAGAAACTCAAAGACTGAAGAGTCCTCAGATCCTTTGGTTGAATCATCAACACGCCACCAATGTGTTTGACAGTGCGATGTGAAGTTTTAGTGGTGATATGCTGTGTTTGTTAATTACCAAGCATACCACTGTGTAAGAAGGATAATTTTAGCAACTCTAAAGTTTTACAGTTTGATCAAAAAATGTTTTGCCTGCCTAAGCCAAGCTTCCTTGCTCATTTTAGAAGGAGAGAGGCTTTTTGTTGGCAACTTTTCCAAACAAGTCATGCATGTTCTGTCTTATTCTTTTGTATCCTTATTTTTTTCTGGGGTCCAAACAGATTTGTCAGCAGATCACCTCCTGGAAAAATTGACAACTCTTTTCCACTTGGGAATAACCTGTCCTTCAGGCGATGAATGGACTCTTAGCAGTTAAAAAATAAGGAATAACAATCTGCTCTCAAAGACCATTGCGGTTTTCTCTCCACTCTGGCATAGTGTTAAACATCTGAATAAATATCTATGATTTCTGTTTCTATAGTGGTTCATACTTATGGTCAACTGTGTCAAAGAATTTGATTAGCTGACCCTAAGAATTGGTTCTCCTGTTCATTTTATTTGGAATAGTTAGGTTTCTATTTTCTTCTGTATATGAGGTTGTTTTTACCTATTTTGAAGACCAAGCAGGGACTAAATGTCTTTTTAACCCTGTCCTAACAATTATAAACTAGAATCTTTAATTAAAAGGAGGTGTCCTTACTTTTCACCATGACCATATGACCCGTTAAATGTCTTTAAATTCCATGTTGACAGAGTCACATGAACCTTCCGCTGAATCTTGTTCACTACAGCTGGCCGCTGTCCAATATAAATTCACCTCTGGTCGAGAGGATCACAGAGCGCTGTCTGATGACGCATGAAATCCTGTTTAAATCTGCAAAAATCTGAGAGAAGTACCATGAGCGACTGCGTCTGCTTCAGAGGAGGTACAAGCAGTTCATTAGTCATCTCCCCTCTGCCACCTCTGCCGTCAGGATTCGAAGCGGACACCATGTGTGCTGGAAAACAGCTACACAATAAAGCACGTAGGCAAAGGCAATGTGAACTTTAGCCTGAAAAAGCTTTTGTCTTCCATGTTATGTGTGTACGTTTATGTGTGCATGAGTTGTGCAAGCTGAGTGCTGGCTGGTGTGCGAGTCCGAAAGCAGCAGAAAGGGACTTTGCTTGCTCCCTTTCAGTTTTTTTGTCTTTGTATAATCCTTCCAATTTTGCAATCTCCCACTATTTTATTTAAATATTTCCCTAAATTAAAAGCCACCAATCAAGTAGTTTTTTTTTTACTTAACATAACATTGCACCAAACAATACAGAACTTTCAAACTATCCTTAATTTCCTTATACGATGCGTTTAAAGACCCATTTCTTGTTCGTATCTAAAGTTGTTAAATTGGTTCTTTGCCTTGTTACTTCTAGCCACAACGCTCGTTTATACAATCTTTTTAATGCCTTAATAATTAATAGGACAGTGTTAAGTGTTACAAAACAAATAAAAGTTCTGAAATTAATAATGAATTCTTCTGATAATGGTTAGAACAAGAGTGAAAAAAGCCAAAACACAAATATATATATATATATATATATTTTAATGTCAGTGCTTATACTCTGTTACTCTCACAGTATTGCATACATAATATAAATTACATTTATTGAGGGAGGAGCAAAAACACAAGTTGAACTACAATTTTATCTTTATATATATATATATATATATATATATATATATATATATATATATATATATATATATATATATATATATATATATATATATATATATATTAATGTCAGTGCTTATACTCTGTTTTTATTTTACGCAGATACACACACAAACAAAGATGTGTATTCACACACATTTGTATAGTGGTTTTCCTGTATAGAAGGAGCAGTGTACGATCAGAGGAGTACATGCCTCCGCCTCCTCCGGCTTTCACCTAATGTAAGCGGAATCTTGTAAAAACACAAAAACACCACAGTTTCCACTCGCTTATAAACTTTAATGCTGCGTCTAATCTTTCCTCACCATGCACCCACATCTGAGTGCATGCTAGTTTGTAAACCATGAAAGAAGCTAAATAAAAAAATAAACATATAATCC
Source organism: Valencia hispanica (assembly GCA_963556495.2). Lineage (NCBI taxonomy): Eukaryota > Metazoa > Chordata > Actinopteri > Cyprinodontiformes > Valenciidae > Valencia > Valencia hispanica. Next base: position 28,217,446 of record OY747705.1, on the reverse strand, counting down.
TGTAACTTCTTTTATTCAACCGACACAGTTACATGATCTCAGACATATCTGCATCAAAATAATCAAACATTGCAGAGAAATCTTTCCTGGCCATGTATTAACAGCTGGATAAACAAACAGTGTGCCATTCCTTTTTTTAATGTAAAACAAACATCTGTTTTTTATGTGAAAGTGTAGCTGTCTCTCTCCTACAGGGCCATATTTATACATACAGCAGGAATAACTCAGACTAACTCACACACACCCCTCGCTGCAGTGCAGGCAGCAATGCGGCATGTTCTAGAAACGGCTCCTGCTCTGGCACTCAGCTCTTTCCTAACTGTGTAGCTCTGGTATTACGCAGAGCGCAGCGTCATAACTGCTCCACAGGTCCCATCCGAAGCAAACGGAGACTTGCAAACATGGCCTCTGATGCACTGTGTGCAGCCGTTTCTGTTCATCAGTCAACATTCTTCTTTACTCTGTTAATGTCGAGTTCTGAATAGCTCCAGGAGTAAAACTGTATTATTATCTTCAGGTCATGTTTGGTATGATTCGTTGGATGATTCTGAAGTTGTGTTCAAAATATACTCCAACATTTAAGATCTACTTTTTTCTGCTTGATGAATAAAGCTTTCAGTATAAAGATACATTTTGTGTTGTGCGTTCAGAAATTATTACAATACAATAAGGAAATCTGAAAGTGATCAAACCCCTTAGGGTGCATTCACACCAGCCCAGTTTAGTCCGCTTTAATTGAACTCTAGTTCGTTTGACCAGAAAGTCCGGTTTGTACGAGGAGGTGTGAATGTGCAATTGAACTCTGTTGCGGACCAAAAAAGTGAACTCTGGCCCGCCTAAAAACTTAGATCTCAGTTCGATTGCAATAAACCCTGGTGCGGTTTGATTGCACATGTGAATGCCAAGCGGATTGCGACTTCAACAAATGCAGGAAAGCAGACTACAGAGCAGGGCATTGTGGGTAAATAAAATCAAAACAGCCGTGCAACAACAACTCTGCCTCGTTCTATGCTCTGGCTGAGCTCATTGCTGCAATGCTTTTTGTCTGGAATATTTTCCAAAGACAACAGAGCAATCCAAAAACTGCTCAAATCTGATGCCACTCCATGTTTGTTAACATTTCACAGAATAGGAAATACCCCTGTGTTCAGTGCTTCTTGGTGCACCGCCACCACAGGCAAGGAGGTAAACATGTTGCTCAAAAGCTTTGGTTTGTTTGACAAAGTGCAGTGTGAAAATGGACTGACTGACCAAGTTGCAAAAACAATCTCTTAGCTGCAGTGTGAAAACAACACCAGCTAAAAAAGCAACGATGTTGCAATTATGGTCCCCAACTGAACCAAGTCTACCAGAGTATCAGGTGTGAATGCACCCTTAAAGCATCAATTACACATGGACTACGATGTTACAATTGATGCTCAATACCTACACCAGACTGCACAAAATAAAACTAAACATTTCAACTGGAAAATGAAACGTTTTTATTATTTCCTGTTAAAAATGATTGATTTCAAAAGTACATATGCATACAGTGCCATACAAAAGTCTTTATACCACTTGAACGTTTACAAATCACTAACCCAGTATCAGATCTTTTGCAGCCCCTGAATGTTTCTCTCCCACTATAGCCCTCCAGTTGTCTTCATCCATCTTCCCATTAACTGTGACCAGCTTACATGTCCCACTGAAGAAAAGGATCCCTACAGACAGCATGTTGCTTCTTTGAGCACCACATTTCACTGCAAGGAAGGTGTATTCAGGGTGATGAGTTAGCTTTCCAGTAAGCATTGTGTTTTGCATTTAGGCCATATAGCTCAATAATGCTTTAACCTTTTTCTGTGTTTGCTGTGTCCCCTATAAGACTTGTGGCAAATTGCACATGGGGCTTTTTATGGCTTTCTTCCTCCTCCTCTTCGATTAAGGCTAGATTTATGGAGTGCAGTACTTATAGTTGCCATATTCCCCACCTGAGCTGTGGATCTCTGCAGCTTCTCCAGAGTTACTATGGGCCTACTGGTAGCTTCTCTACTCAATGTTTTCTTTGTCCAGTGCAGAACAGTTGTGTTTATACTAAGAATAAATTACACATAAGTGTACTCTATTTACTGATGCGGGGCCTTCTAAGGCCAACGGGCTGAATTATTAGGTGTATCAGGTTGAAGCTGGCTGAATATAAATGCACATTATAAAAGACTTTTTTGTGAAAAATATTGACTTCACAATTTAAAAATATTTTACTTCACAATTATAATCTACATTGGGTTATGTTTTGTAATTATTCACTGCTTTATTAAAAAAATATGGAACAGTTCATGGGATGTAAACACTTTTGCAAGGCACTGTATATTTTTGTCCTTGCCTGCATAAAGAAATAGAATTAAAGAGAGATCAATTTCCTGTACTGATTTCCCATAGTCAAGCCCTGGCAAATCAAAGAGGCGACAGTGAAGGTAGAATGCAAAACCTGATGTATAAATATGGCTGACTTTGTCATATTTAGCCTCTCTGACTCAGAAAGACAACATAAAATAGTCAAGCTGTAATCTCCTAGAAAAACATGAATTTAACTTAATTTTTTTTTGCCAATTGGCAGACTGACTGGACAATAAACTTGCAGAGGAGATCCAGCACCAACCAAACCCAGAGCTTGTTTTCATGAAGAAAAACTAAATCAAGCTGTTAAATCAGAACAAGTTTTAACACCTCTGTCCCTGTACCTTGTTTCTTATTCTAACCTTATTTCATTTTGCTGTAATTCCCCAACTCAACAGTGCATTTGACTCCTTTTACCTACCGGCCTTTGATTACATCTCATACAGCCCACACATATACCTGTCAATGAATACTAATAGGAGAGTCCGTAACTCCTGCCCTCCACATTACAGACATAATTAAACACATGGCTGGGGATGAAAACATCAGTCAATTTCTGAGCACATATTCTCCACTGACTTTTCTTCAATATGTCACCATAAAGCACATGGCATCAGCATAAAATGGTCTGCTAGTGTGAATGTTTGTCCATTTTCCTTGTTGTTGCCTTTTCCTGAGCTGCCACATTTCAGACTAGTTAGGAACGTACAAGAAGTAGTGAAGGAGCTTATGAAGGAGGGAAAAAAGAAGACTGGGACTTACTTGTCTGACAATAGTTCTGCGACCAGCATCTCCCCCTAAAGTGGCCATTGATGGTGGTTTGAGTGCAGATTGACTGGCCCTGCGCTGTGCCGGGACACACGTCTCCACACTCCCGCTCGTTCTTATTGGCCACGATATAGTTGTCCTCCACAGAGTCCAGGATCATGGACCAGTCCAGGGTAGCCAGGTAGCACAGGTCTGGATTCTTCTCTATCCTCACGGCGCCCCGAGTGATATTCATGAGGCTGTGTAAGCCCACCTCCTTCAGCTGCAGCATTTCGTAAATCACCAGAGCGTAGTTGAAGAACAGGTTGTTGCCACGGATCACCGTCAGGTTTGGGAAGAGGTCGGTGAGGGTCTCCAGACCGTAGACCCTGAACAGCAGCACATAGTCAGTGACCACTTGCAACTTCGGGAAGCTGAGGCCCCTGAAGTCCTCGGTCTTGGCCCCAAACATGAGCAGGATCTTCAGGTGGCCCTCGATGATGGTGCAGTTCTCCAGTGATCGGAGGTTGGTCACGTTGTTTCGGATGTTCTTGCTCTGACAAACTAGAAGGGGAGAAAGAAATAAAAGAAAGACAATGTCAACCGTGTAATAATGTTTCTGAGAATGCTTATTGCTAGGGCTGCGCAGTGGTGCAGTTGGTAGCACTGTTGCCTTGCAGCAATAAGGCTTGGGTTCAAATCACGTTTGTATATTCTCCCTGTGCATGCATGGGTTCCCTCTGGGTACTCCAGCTTCCTCCCACAGTCCAAAAACTGACTGTTAGGTGAATTGGTCTCTCTACATTGCCCTTAGGCATGAGTGTGTCCTTAGACATTGTGTGTCTCCATGTTGCCCTGCGATGGACTGACGACCTGTCCAGGGTGTACCCCGCCTCTTGCCCTGTGACCGCTGGAGATAGGCACCAGCTCCCTGCAACCCTGCAGAAAATGTATTGGTACAGATAATTGATGGATAGACTATTTCAGTTTTTAAACAGTCTCCTCTCCTTTCTCCAGAGAGGAAGTGTCTGCACAGCAACGTCTGATCTGAATGAAGAAGACATGAACGGGTTAACAGCAGTGAATCCTTGAAGCAAAATGCTTATGCAAGCTCATTCATAGTCTCTAGCCGCTGAACACTGGAACACACACATCCATGAGCCAGAGACTCAAATGCATTAAATGTGAGGAGAATTAATTACCAGGCAGTTACTTACAGAGAGAAAGTGAAAACCCATGTTACCTATTTTGCAAAAGAGGATGCACATTACTGGAATATTTTAGAACAATCAAGAAAAAATTGTTGGCTGGGGAAAATGCCTTGAAAGCTAAAGAATCTGGTCTTTTTATGAAAAGTTTGAGTGGATAAACAAAACAAAGTTTGGATGAGTTGACACAGAAAACAATAGGTAAAAAATTAATAAATAACTACCAAAGCATAAATAGACTAAATTCTTCTGTCTTCTAAATCAGATGTAGGTCAAAAATATTACTGGTATACAGCAACTTTGCCATTTATTGGCAGCCGTGGTGGGCAAAATCCTTTAAATGAATTGCTCTTTTATTTCAGAATTATAATCTGACACTGGAATATATGCTAAAGAAAAAAAATCGACCTTTAATTTAATTGCACTTAAGCAATATTAGATGTTTTTGTTCGCACTGACTGACCTAGTTGCAAAAACAATCTCTTAGCTGCTCTTAAAAAATGGGAAAGACAAGAAAAACGACCTTTTAGGTAAGGGATGTATGTGTTGATCTTTATAAGTAAAAAAAATTTAAATAGAACCTGAATATGGGTGTAACAGTACACAAATACCAACCGAAAATTCCCAGTTCTTTGGTACTTGCCATGCGTGTGTACCAAACGAGTACAGCGTCGTCTTAAACCTGAAAACAGTTAAGTGGGAAACTCAGTAATTTAATGAACTTAAAAAAGCAATAAGAAAACAAAAAAGAAGATGACCCTTAGCTACAGTTAAACTCTGCTATTTGGAAACATTAAAGATTCTCGTGCAGCTGTAAAGACTGTGGAGAAAGAAAGGAGGACCGAACAGAAGCATAATAGCCTGCTCTACACTGAACTTAATTACTCCACTAAAACAACTTTTGGTGAACATCTAGAGAAATATATGCCATGTCCAGGTCCAGCTGCATGTAGCATTCAACCAGCCTAAAATGCTGCACAGCACCAGACATATGACCACAAACAGGTAGGGTGTAGTGATGAGTCCCTCTGAGCAGAGGGGATATCCAAACAGCTGCGCTTTTATGTTCCATTCAAGCACAACACCTACACTAGATTGTCTATATTCCACTTTTTTACTTCCTGCTCTCGGCGAGGATGGACACTTTTGTCTTTTCCTCCCCCGTTCCCCATTCTGCCTACCTGCTTTTTTCCTTGTCAGCCTATCTGGAGCATCCCTCTGCATTTTCCTCCACAAGTTAAACCAAGGATCTGGTCAGCTGGTCTCTTAATGCAATTGATCTTTTTTTTTCTACCCGTAGAATGGGTAAGGGAGAGCCCTCCTGTCCCAATGGAGCGCATGCAGCCGGATACGTGTTGGATTCCTGGAGTAACACTTTGTGTTACTGTCTCTTGGAAACAAAGATTTATTGTTGTTAAAGCTGTTGTTTGCAAAACTGAGTCCATATACAGTGACAACATTGTTGTGAAGCTCTATTAATAATAATTACAATAAAACTACTATATTTAATACATATCAAATGAGCTACTTAACTAAAGCTCTCATATATCAATGCATCACATTTCCGTAAAGAATCACATTACATTTCCAAGAATGCAATGGCTCTTTCAAAATGTTGAGGTGGATTTCAGAGCTGAAACAGCAAAGGTATCAAGCTCTCTTTCGATGCCTTGGTTTTCCTTTGAAAAAGGACCCAAAACATGATCACCTTAACGACTGAGATGTTGACAATGTGTTCTTTTTTTTCTTTTTTTTTACTGTCAACTGATTTTTCTATTATTAAATAGTGCAGGACTATAATTTCTGTTTGGGAGAGTATAAACACATTCAGGTTCAGATGGTGCACATAAAAACACTAAATTCAGCTAATTCTATTAAATATAACAAAGATTAAAAAGTTTAGTTTATTGTTATTCTTTTGAGTCATTTTAAAAGATGTGCTATTCTTGTCCTGTCTCTCTGTGTGAAGACTGTCCTTCAACCCGACAGCTGTAACCAAAGTAAGCCCAACAAAGTCAGTTTGTGACTGTACAGTCCACGCACATCTCAAAGATATAATTAAACGTTAGGAACCCCATCTGCAGAATTACACCATCACCTCTTTCTGTGATCCATGCATGACAAATAGTACAAATAAATCCCAAAGAATTGATAAATGCCAGATTGAGAAAGTGTGCGTGTTGCAGAGCTGTTCTTGGCATTGATCATTTCCAGGTTGAAGCAAGCTTTTCTCTTCCTCGTTCTGTAAATGATTAGCCAGACATAACACAACAATCCAAGTCCAAAACTCAAAGCAGAAAAGGGTCAAAGAAGGACTTTAATTACATCCTGTTATGGCAAGAAGCCATTTTTGACTACGACTACATGTTGGCCGGTAGGGTCAGTCATCGCTCAGAAGTTTACAACATTTAACCAACACTGTTTAAGATAAGACAGCGTTTTTCAACCAGGGCTACATGGCAATGCAATGATTTTATATTGCAATGAGCCCACTGCCGACTTTCTGTGACAACATCACAAAGGCCCTATCCATCCCCCTGAGCATAAAGGAGAATGAAGGTCCTTCCGACTGGCCTGATCTATTGCTATTGTAATATATTTCAAACAAGGAATGAAATGCGACATATTTTGTACCCCTAAATAAAATGTGTTTATATAAAAAAAACACAGCTGGGACCAGCTTGACAAGCTTGAATAAATTTCAAAGATTGTAAGTGTTAATGTGCTAAACGTCCAGTTCAGAAGATGCAACAAACAATCACTAATTGAAATCAAACAGTTTTCTCATGACTGGCTAGGACAGAATACATCAAAACTCCTACTTCTTTTAGTCTGTAAATAAACAGAATGCCCTCTGATTAACTTTCTTTGGAGTTTAGAAGAGCTCAGATATAACTCAGGGTCTAAAATTTGTTGGACCTGAATTTACCTGGACTGGATTATCCTAAACTAAAATGATATTTTTATCAACTTTGATATAATAAAAAGCTGATTCAGATAATTGTTTGGAGTGATCAACATCCAAGTTACAAATCACAGATGCAGATTAAAGCCCGGATATATTGGTTTAGAGACAACTAAGCCACTCAAAGAAATTTTAATATTAAACTGAATGCATAAATTAAGGATACAAATATGTCCTTTAATTATAAATCAATGAAAGTCGAATGCATTTTTTCAGAAATTCTTGATTTTTGTCATTTTGAAAATAGAATAACATCTTTAAACTCAAAAAGATTTTAATACACGTGCAATTTATAATGATCCAACTCTGGAAAAAGATGAGACAAGTTAAGCCTTTTTCAGGCATTGTGTAAATCCTGCAGGTTAGACCTCAAGGAAAATCAGTATCTGCCAGAAAAAGCCTGATTGGTGCATCATGATTAAATAATTTACAAATGTTGACGGAAATACTTGAGCATCATTGTCATTCCTTTCAGTCGCCATCCTTTTGACAAAGTTTGAAAGTGGATGATGGGGTTAGGTTAAGTAGATTTATTTAAATCTGTTCAACTCTGAAAAACCTCCCTTAGCAGCCAGCAGCCAAATTATCCAATTCTGCTGATAAACATCTCACAAGATAACATTAGAAACAGCAACAGCGGCTTGCACTGACGGCGCCTGCCTCGGCCACACCTTCCTTCATTGGATACAAACCGTGTCAGGAACCAAAACACAAAAACACTTCCACTGCGTGGCAGCTGCCGTTATTACCGGCGATAACAGCAACCTTACACCTCTTTCTACCCCTTCTGCCTTATCTGCTGGACACATCAAACAGGGCTGCAGGCCTCCTGCTCAATGTCAGCCGCCAAGACTAACTGGATACCTATTGTGAAACCCAACAACAAAACAAAAAAAGGGGGTTACGCAACAGCCAGGGTGCAAGAGGGGCTCCCCTCAATACGCACCAAGCAGATACAAACATAACCTCTTACGGATCTCGTCCTTTGTGCAGGACAGGGTGCCGTATGTCACGTCTCCTGTTGGAGGGCTTATTGACATTAAGACACATCAGTGAGCCGTGAGGAGAAGCAGAGGACCAATCTCAGTCAAAATGTAAAATTGAGTCTTGTTGTTGAGCGACAGGAGAGAAAAAAAAAAAGAGGAAAAAGAGGGGGTGGTCATCAGAGGGTAGATGTGAAAGACGTGAGATAGGGGGGAGGGGGTAGGAACCCCTGTGTCTTTAAAATAATGAGCCACCTCCTCCCGCTCTGCTCTCTAGGCTGGTAGATGGAGCCAGGACAAACGGCGGAAGAAGACTGAAAAACGTGAGTTGTTGAGGAGGTAAAAGGGTTGCAACGGGGAAGTAAAAGAAAAAAAAAAAAAAAAAAGAGTAGGACGAGGAAGAATGGGGCAGGGAGAGAAAAGGGTAACTTAAGCCCAATCAGGAACGCAGAGTGACGTAGCGGACCTACAGAGCGGTTGGTGATCACATGCATGAATGGAGAGTCGCTATGGACCACAGGGACATGACATGCAACAGTCTGAAAGGGCGCAGGGGGAGGAAAACAGAGGAATAACTGATCTGTACTGACAATGTGCATCACAGATATACATTTAGTTTAGTTTAGAAGCCTATGACTATCATTATCTAGGAAGAATAATTAGAGAAATTACAAAAACAGCAGAATAGACACCATAATAAAGCTCCCACCAGCTGCTTCAACATTTGATTTAAAATTTGACTTTAATGAAACAACAACACGCACTTGTAGAGTGGACAGTTAGTGTGATCCCTGCGGCCCACCCTGTCGCTCCGGACCACCCGGAAGCAGACGGCTCGGTGTTCTCACGGGATGTATAGGATCTCCTAATTACAATAACAACCCAATCAGCCACTAATGAGCCCGGGTGGGTGGCGGGGATAGCAGGGCCCAGGCTGGAGCGTACTGCACCCCACTGTAGACCTTTTGAAAAGTGGGCCATCAGCCTGCTTACTCTGTCTGTTTGACAATTAATCTAGCACCAGGAATGAAGAGGAGGAGCAGAGGGGTGTCAGACAAACAGAGAAAACGGGCTCCAAGTATAACTTCAGTAACACAGTATGTACAAGACTATCATTTCCATAATGTGCAGGAGCGCAGCTTAGAACGCTGTCTGCAACAATGCCTTCAGACATGCCAGCACTTTTACTCTATTTGGCAACTTACAAGATTTTGATCTGAAGGTTAAAAAAACAACAAAAAAAAACAAGATAAATGCTTGTATCAAGTTCAAATATTTCCTAGCTCAGATTCTGTAGAAAGAGATCGTGGTGTGGAAATGATCCAACCAGAACGTGAAGAAACAAAATGTTCCTACCCTCGGCTTTTGTTATTATACAGGCTGTTAAATTTCTGTTTCACTGCCTTTAAATCATGTACTGGAGCGTGATAGTAAAAAAAAAAAAAAAAAAAAAAAAAAAAAAATCTAGGTGCAGTTTGATTTTTAAAATGACTAAGGTAGAGATAAATTTTAATATTAATATTATTCACTTCATCTTTATTTAAAAGAAATTTAGGTTAGTTGGTCCTGGGGGCTGAGGGCAATGCCTAACCCTTAACTTTCTTACTTTCCTTTTTGATAAAGCTTATAGTTAGAGTGGCTTAGGTCATCCTAAACTATCTCAGGTGTTCGTCTTGTAACCGGATGGTTGCCGGTTCGAGCCCCAGCTCTGTCTGTCCCTGTTCCTTAGGCAAAACACTTCACCCTTCTGCCTACTAGTGGTGTGCGGCACCCTCGCTTCAGCCTGCCCCAAGCTACAATGTAGCTTGCCATCACCAGAGTGTGAATGTGTGCGTCAATGGGTGACTGACTGAATGTAGTGTGAAGCGCTTTGGGTCCTCAAGAACTATATAAAGCGCTATACAAGTACAGGGCATTTACCATTTTACTCTCCTGTTGTAATCTTTGGCTGTTATTTCAACTGTTAACTTCGTTTTTTCTCAGTGTTTTTCTCTCCGTAGAAGCTACACCTGGTCTGGCATCCTGCTTGGCTGCAATGTCCTTTTAGACGGGGGGCATCGACTGGGATGATGCTCCCAGTAACTGAGCCCCGGGTCTTGTTATCAACTTTTTACTATCTTTAATATAGAAAGTACTCTTACATCAGTTCTTTCTGAGTTTCTGCTCTGTCTCCTCGAACCCCCAGACGGTCGTGTCAGATGGCCGCTTGTACTGAGCCAGGTTCTGGTTCTGCTGGAGGTTTCTTCCTGTTAAAGGGGAGCTTTTCCTCTCTACTGTCGCTACATGCTTACTCAGTATGAGAGATTGCTGTGGTTGTTGTTTGCATGAACGGGTCACGGTTATAGATTTGCAGCATGAGAGTTGTCCTATACGTTTTAACAATGTTCTGTCTGAGACACTACCACACTACCACGTCTGCCAGTGTGACGGGCATAGCTCAAACAATCAAACTCAACATTACAGTGTGAAATATGCAAATGTTGGGTCCCTACAATACCCACTATTAAATAGATACAAATTTGAAGCACGCAAGTTCATTGTCCTACGTGCTACAAAAATGGAAGATGTGAGACACTCCTTGGCAGATGAGAGAGTGGGAGTTTTCGTGAATACTACAGCTTGGTTGGAGTGGTGGGATGACTCGCGCCCAAAAATGTCCCTTATTTTCAAATCCAAAACTTGACAGGTATGCACCAGGTCCCAATGAAACAACACTCTTTGAGTCTTCATCACTCAGCAACAACATTCACACCAAAGATATCCAAAAGGAAACTATATTTTCTACGATGCATCAAGACATGCCCACCGTTTATTCAGGCCGAAAGAGAGAGCGAGACTTTCAGCCACAACAGCATACAGGAAATTTGCTATTTGTTGCCCTTTTGAGCTTAGATGGCCGTCTGTCGTGGAACATGCTGAGTTCAAACATTTTTGCATCCCTTCCAAAATCTCAGTGGATCCACATACTCAATAATGGACTCACAGAAACTATGGTTTTAGTAATACTACTCCTGCTAAATACTAATAATAGGCACTTTTCCACTAATGGAACTTTAGGGTAATTTTACCGGATCTTTTATCTGACAGGGTAATCTGGCAGTCAAGCGCTTTACAACAACAACTCCATTATTCATTCATTCTCAGTCATACACTGGTGGAAGCAAGCTATGATTATAGCCACAGCTGCCCTGGGGCAGACTGACAGAAGCGTGGCTGACATTTTGCGCAATTGGCCCCTCTGGCCAACACCAGTAGGCAAGTAGGTGAAGTGTCTTGCCCAAGGACACAACAACATGTAGCACGTGGAAGCTGGAATTGAACCCATGAAAGCTGGAATTGAACCCATGATTTCTGGGTCGCAGGCCGACAACTCTACCACTGAGCTACAGCCGCCCTACCCTAGCGTCACTTATCAGAGCCAAAAGGCGCCTGAAACAACACACATAACGAGATAGCCGTAGAAAAAGCAGGGATGGCTGGCATGTTTCTGTTTCCAATGCTCTTATAAACTGCTTTGCCAGCAACTCTTCTTATTTTACAAAGCCGGTTGTTTGGCGATCTCTGCTCATTTCCCTCTGAATTACAACCAATAAGCACAAGTTAACCACAGTACATACCCCCAGGCTTGTACTCCATTCTAGAATTTCCAAATAAAAACAAAAACGGAGCCAACTTCCGTTCCTGGTTGAGTTTTGTGCAGCTGAACAGACGAGATTTCACTTCTGCTTGAGCTACGAAAAACGACCGGAAGATTACCATCCCAGCGATGTGATGGAGTTCAACATAAGATGCAGAAGCAAAGATCGGGTGCGACTGACACAAGGCGCAGTTCCTTCAGTGCACACAACTTTATTTGCACTGCTGTCAGCGGCAGTTTCTGGGGCTGCAGCAGCCGGGAGACGCGGTCATGGATCCATCAGAGGCTCAGCTCTACGCAGACAGGATCTTGGCATTATAAGTCTTGTTGTCTACGCTGCTAATTACCAACTTTGTTGAAAGAACAATATCAAAAATTAGATACAGACGTGATATGTGGGTTGTCAAAAAAGCAGTACAAAAGGTGTATCAGGAAAATGTCTACGTCGCCTCTCTCTCTAAAGTGCTATATCACGCTACGTGAACGGATATTAATGAGTTTGAGACAACTTAGAAAAGCTCATTATTGTTTCTTATTGGCAAGGATCAATACTATATTAGCTGATAAGCACTAGTGTTTTTTTATTTTCTGGTAGATGATGGTAATCTGTGCGAAATTATGACGTTAGCCCACGAGTTTATGCTAACATTGGTCTCACCACAACACCTGCCCGACTCTCCACTGATTGTCCTGACACCACAGCTCTTTCTCTCTTCTTTGTACATTAATCCTTCCCCTGGTCTCTCTCTGCTCTCTGGGGCGCACATCAGGCTCATAGCTGTATGGTTGTGCTCCATCATGTGTGTAATTGTAAACATTTTAGGTTTCTTCAGTGTCGGATCCAGCATTAAAATCCATTGTTTTCTATTGATAAAGCAGATGGGTCTCCCTTGGTCTACGTCATTTCTGGTCTGGTGGAGGTAAAGTTTTCTCACGAAAACAACTTCAGAAGTCTAAATAATTAATTACGAGTAATTTTTTATTTAGAACTAGTTCCTAATATATTTCTCTAAACAGTGGTTTAAGGTGGGATTTAACCTGCAATATGCTCTTTAACATTTGCTCTGAGGCAGAACGAGTCCATTTTCTTAGCAAAAAACAATTTGGTACAGCTGGTGAAAGTGACGTCATCCCTACATCAGCTGACTCATCTCTGTTCTGTGGGCATTCACAGCTGCAACCTCAGTTATAGTATACAGTTTCAGACAGAGTCTTCCCTTATTTTTAGGGTTGTATTCCCTGCAGAGAATTTAATATGCGTCAACTAATGATAGCTGGCTGGCAGCGATGAAGCACATTACCGTAGCGGTTTGAGAAGGGGCAAGAGAGAGCACCCTTTACGGTGCGTAGAGCGGCTCGACTCTGCTGCACATTAGCTCAGCGTGAAATCAGACCTGTCCTGCATGAGACCAGGTGGCAGCTAACTATGGACTGTGCGAAGTTTCCTCACTCCCTGACAGTTACCTCCCCCCCCCCCCGCCCCATTCCCGCTCCCCGATGAGGTGATCTGCTGATTATAGATTTGTCAACAAGTTCAGTTGCTGAGAGGGAGGATGTGTGGCTCCGGTGCCAGGTGGACCGCTGGTGGAAAAATGTATTTGTTAATATGAATGTGGAAAGTCCTGAGATGTGAAGCCAGCCTGCTTGTGCGCCCGCTGCCAATCTCTGGTTTTCTGTACTGAGAAAAAAAAAAAAAAAACTCTGAGAAACTGCATGAGAGGCATTTTTCGTAACAAGTGCCAGCATGTACCTCCAAAACAAAGAGAGACGAGGACATGAGCCAGGAAGAGACAGAAAGGGGTGTTTTGAATATGAATAAGCTCAAAGCAGACTGGTAGGTAAAAATTATGGAAACGTCTGAAGAAGTTTTGGTTTCAAAATGTCAAAACCTTCCATTATATTGTACCTACATTTTAAACTCCTCTGTGCTCCAAACAGGCAGTTTTTCTCTAGCCGTATGAAGCAGAGTAACACTGCTCCTGCCCTACCTGTTGCTGCACAGTGCCAGTCAGCTGGCTGAAAGAAGCCTACTACTTTTCCACTACTTTTCCACGTATTTTATAAACAGTATAAGGAGACAATCACCGAGCTGACTGTGCTGAAGACATCAGATAGCGGTGATAGGAAGGTGGAGAGGAGGAGCGTGTGGGTTGGAGCACCTGTTCCTCCACTGCCTCAGTCTCCCATTGAGGAGCATGGCAAACCAAGATGGCCCACACTATTTATATACAACACCGGGTCCAGTTACAGCTGTGGCAAAGAGCCAGCTGATGGCAGATTGGAGCAGCGAGGAAAGAGCAGCAAGAAAGGAAGAAGAGGAGGAACCTAAATCAGATCACTCTGGTGACTTTGACATTGGCTCGACTCCCTCTTCATACCTTCTGGCACTGGCAATGAAGGGACGATAGTGGGGGGAGTGAGGAGAGAGGCGCTCATTGTTTATAAAAACAATGAGTCATCATATTCTAGTCTCAACAAGCCAAGCCCGACCTTGGACTCAAGGCCTTAAGGTGGTGGTGGTTCGTGGGGGTGCTTGAACGACATGTGAGTAAGGAAGCAAGAGACGAGACATTAAAGAAAAACAACAACAGTTGTTTTAGAGTAAAACTGTTCTCCGTCCTGGTGGGCTGTGGACCAGGTCGGTGGGTTTCTGTGTGTGGTTAGAGAAGGAGAGTGAGGCACAAACTAGGAGAGCATAAAATAATATCACTGTGGTGTACGCGGCCACAAGGGGGGATTAAATAACCAATTTGTACCCTGATTTCATTCTTACGCACTGCCATATCTTAACAATCCACCTTGTGTATGAGTTTATTTTTCACTACTTCCATGAATAGTCATAAAAATACTAAAATCTCAAGTGTTATTTAATAATAGAATGTTGCCTAAAAACTTTATATAACCTCCTATTTCCATTTATCTTGCCTTATTATCCCCATTCGTGCCAAATGGTTCTTTCACAGGGTAAAAATGCTTTGATTATCAAGGTACATTTGTTAATTAACAAACTAGATTTTCAGATTGCAAACACAAAAACAGGCAGGGATTTTTGAACAATGGCCACACAAACACAGCGTAAACCACTTAATGGTTGCCGCTGTGCACAGCCAACATGAAACCACAGGCGACACCCTAAGAACAGGGAAGAGGTGTTGAGATGAATCGGAGACTCGTTCAAAATGTCTCGATTGGGAGCCTGTTCTGATACTTGGGATTGGATTCCTAAAAAACAAACAGGAAAGTGTCAGCAGGTTTAACCCCAGGGCATAGGACACAGAGTAATGGATGTGACCCCAAGCTCAGCGCACTCAACATTTGCATGCCACTGACAACAGGAAATTCCTTTAATTCCTGTGTTATAATCACAACACCTGTAGGTAAAATAAACTCCTCGTTTAAACATAATACTTTAATACAAAAATACCGCAGCACAAATTAAATCATGTGACAGTTTGGCTTAGAAACCTGAAAAATTACATTTTTAATAAACGATTCCAGAGTTAAAAGATCTGACTTGTTCTGCTATTTTTATTTACCCAGCAACTTGTACCATTTCCTCACTCTTTCACCATTTCCTGATTTAACTTGCAACTTTTCAGCTGCTTTGAAAAGCTGATGGCAAAGAGACATCTGAGCTGCATAGATAATTACTGCATCTGCACATATCACTACGTTTGATTTATTTCCCCTAATTAGTTTAAATTGTTTCAATGAGCAATTAAAGCCAAAAGTACCCCAGCAAAATGTTTCACAGGACAGCTGGAAAAACATGAGTTCCATCAAGTAGGTAGGAAAATCTGAAAAATTCAAGCCACGCCTAACACAACAGCTAAACCAGGTGGCGAAGCAGGTAATCAAAAGCAGGCCAGGCTCTGAGGATAAACAGAGAAGCAGACAAACAGACACAGAGTGAGTAATCCCAAAGATATCTGATGTTACTGTTTTATCTTTCCACGTTAGTGAGTGAAGCACAGTGCGGTGAGAGCGGAGGCATGAGAGCGAGGAGGCTGGGACTACGTTACCCTACTTGACTCGCCGCCACACAGCAGCAGCTGCAGGGACTGGCTCCAACCAACGCTGTGACCCACAAACCAGAGCTACGCACGAGTCTGGAGGAGCTACGCCTGCTCTGCTAAACCTACTTCTTCCTGTCCATGCATACAGATCTCTTTCTTCCTTCTGAGAGAGTAACTCAATATCCTTAACTTCTTTTTAGGTTTTTTTTTTTTTTGTCCAACTTTGTAAGAGAGATCCCCCCATGCATGACAAATCCTAGAGATTTTCATGAACATGGCTACTGACCGAACCCAAAACTATACAGACGCAGAGAAAAACTGAAATTATTTTATTCCAACTCCCCTTTTTTTGCATGTACGTCCTGCATGAAGAACTCCATGTGTGTTAGTGGAAAAGATTCAAACTTTTAGGAGACGTCAGGGGATGGAAAAATGGGGAGGAAAGAGGGAGAGGGGGGGTCAGGTAGAATTTCACAGGAGAAAGTAAAGAAGCACGGGAGTAAACAGCATGACGGAAGTTGAGGGGATGGAGAGCCGAGGATCAGGTCAGTTTAATGGCCCGTTTGTCTGCACCGTGAGACCACCAAGTCTTACTGGCTGCAGTAGGAAAACCACACACACAACAGCAACTCTGCCTCTCTCCTCCCTTCTTTCCACATCTCTCCCTCCCTTTACCTTTTCCGCTGCTCAGGCCTGTGCCTACAGCTTCAACAGCCCATTTCCCCACCCACAAGCATGTCAGAAATCTGCGTCTTTCAAGTTTACTTGATGCACATCAATGAGAAGTGGCGCTATTATCAATGAAAGTTTGGATCGTGGACAAACATGTAAAAAAGAATTGAAAAAAAAAACAATTCAACAACACATCCACAAGTCTTGATGGATGACTGATGTTACGCTAACATGAAAACGCCCCCTGTGTGTTACATCTGACAGACTGGTCCCGGGAGTGGAAGGTCTGTGGCCACAGCGGTATTATAAAATGACTTTCATTTATTATGCTGCCGTTTAACAGCAAGGCATAATTAAATATGGGATCCGTTTAACTATAATAGAATTAAGGAACATTTGATGTGGGGCTCAAAGTGGCTGCAGGAGCCTCCAATCCATGCCCTTTTTTACAATGACTCGCCATTGTGCCCCTTTACTCCAATTTGTCTCCATTTGTCTGGTTTCCTCTGTTTTAGTCAACAAGTGTACCAACTAATTGTTAATTAGACACATTAGAGACACATTTCATTGGTTCTTTCACCCATAAAACTATGGAGTGTCCCCTACAGAAATCCTGACAGTAGGTCTGGGTCCACCCCCCTAAACTAATTCGTTACCGAAGCACATTTTGATTGAAGCTTTTTGGTTCCACGCCCAACCTCTGTTGGTGTATCTGATCAACCTTTAGCTGAAGCCATAGTTTGTAGAGAGTTTAAAAGGGATCAAAAGGATATCATGTACAAATGTATTAGTCAGGAACAGGGTGCAGAATCCCAACGACCTTTTATATAAACCAAACCACAGCATGGTGGCAAGTTGCAACAATTGAAGACAATATGGGGCCGTACTAACGCACTACAAAACTGCATGTTATCAACAAAATATGAAGAAAACAAGACTTAAACTACTCAAGGTAATACCAAGAGAGCTGCAGGAATATCCAACAAGTACTGGCTGTGAACAACATCAACAAAAATCTGATGTATTCTTTGCCTGGACAAAAGAGCGCCATTACAAATCAGAAAGCTTTTCTTCTCCAGAACGTATCCCACTCCCATTATGGCTCAAATCTACTATAGCTGAATAACATGTTATGGGGTGATGAAAGCAGAACAAACCTTTGAGTCAATGTTCCCCACAAAACCAGCGTGCACCAAACCAAAGAACAATAATCCACACAGTAAAACAGAGTGGAGGCAGTACCATGCTCTGGGGCAGTGTTGTGGCTGTTCACCTTTATAAAGAACAGTACAGCTCACACCGTTAAAACTGAATGAGGTCATATTTGTAGTTCAGCATCTAAACTAAGATCACATTCCCAATGCAAAATAGCTGTTTTTTATTTAAGCTGGTGTTCTTCATAATTCCACATTTTAGTTAAATTGTGAATTTTTGATTTAAAAATGAAGATAAACTATTTTTGGAACTGCAACCACCACAACCCTACCATAGCTGGTTGACAGATCCAGCTTCTGTTAAAACACAACAAAACCTTCATGTAATTTAAAGGAGTTTGTCTAAGTCATTGTTCTGGGGTCATTTTTCTCGAACTGGGGCTTTTGTCAAAGTGGTTACAAACTATGAAAAGTCCAAAACAAAAGCCTGTCTTTTGACCACAAATCTTAAAGGGTCTGTAAGAAATCTAAGGATGATGGCGGATTTTGCTTTCTCTCCAAATCAACAACAGTGTGGCTTCAACAAAGGAAAATTCATGTTTGCGATAAGTCAAATCGGCCTCAAACTAAATCCGACAGGAAATCTGCGGAGTCGCCGCCAGAATGCCGTGGACAAGAGATGCCCTCACAAAGATTTGGAGAAATTTAGCAAGGTACAGCAGGAAAATATTGTCATGTCAAGAATGGTAATCAGATAGACCGTCAGTGTTAACAGGGTTATGAACTCTTTTAGAGACCTACTGTAATGTTTGTGAAATTACACCAATAGTATTAACAGAGGTTGAGAAAAAATACCAGTGGGTAATAAAATATCACCCCTGTAACAAATCACAGGCAACCCTTCCATGCTGTTTATTGAAAATATTGGGCAGTGTCATTTTAATCTTTAACACACTTCACATGATCACCACCCTGCTACCGAGCTCTTAAAAGTTTTCTAGTCCGAACTATTTTTCTATGCCCGGACTGGGACTTTGGTCTTTGCTAATCATTTTCAAAACAAGATCACAAAGCAGCTGTTTTCCAAAGACACTCCAACTTCCGCCGAATGCTTTCATAAATTCTCAGTTTTACAGCCACAGAATCAGGGGCAAGAAGCACTGTTTACTACGCTTAGTTAATGCGGTTTAGGACAGCAGCTCCTTATAGTGCACGTTAGAAGATTTTCATTTTTATGATTGAACCAGCAAATGCACTTTAGTATGTGCAGAAACTATCCTGGCTTTCATGTTACATATATGAAAGAAACAATTGTCCTTAATTTAAACATATTTGTACAGATTAGAAAGGCATATGCCTTCCTCAACCCTTTCTATATACTGTAAAGCGGCCGCAGAGTTAAGCAGTGAACTTTTCCACATTATTCAGTTCAACCTGGATCGATCATATAAACAAAACCTTTTGCTGCAATTAATGCTATAACGATTTTCTGATTTACACAAGCCAGTGTGCAAACTCGAACCTTTATTTTTTTTTACCTGAAATTGTTCCAGATTGACATGAACAGTCAACTGAGACTAACATTTGAGCTTACTTGTTCCTGCTGAGCAGGTGGTGCCCTGAAACTGTTATTTTTAAAATTATAATAATGATAGTTTATAACTGTCTTTGAAACACTATTAATATTGCTAATAACTAAGCCACCGCGCTTATTGTGCAACAGTGATGAAATGGTTATTTAGCCACTAAGGAAAGGTGCGACTGAACGTGAGAGGATAATGAATCACTCTATAGACCAGTAGTTCCCAAAGTTGGGGTCGGGACCCCACTTGGGGTAATGCAAACATTTAAGTGTGGGGTCTTGAGATCCTCTCTAGAAAGTAACATAAATACCAGAAATACCAATGAGAAAGCATTTTATAACTAAAGATAAAAAGTAGGAGTTGAACTGGTAAAAACAACATATATTGGTCAGTATGGCTGTTCATGTTGATTGTGTTCCCATGTACCACTTTTTAACTGACTCAGCAAAAATATAAGAGGTCAGGGGCCTCTTATATTTTTAATTTGTGGGTCACAAGCTGGAAAGTTTGGGAACCACTGCAATAGACCTCAGGAAAATGTGTCCCCCTCACTTCTGAGAGGATGGTTACGGCCCTGCGCAGGGTGACGGGGCAGCAGCATTTTGATCAAATAGTTCAGTTCTGGGCTCATCTGACCAGAGCACCTTCCACCACGTGTCTGCCATGTGGTTTATAAGGCATGTGGTAACCTTAAAATGGGATTTCTTATCTGATCTTTCAATAATGGCTTCTTTGACTGATTATGATTTCAAAGAGGACGCAATCCACTTGGCTGCAGGTGAGAAGCAGTGCAGTCTTAAGCAGGACGGAGAGAGATTTACTTATTGTATTACAACACAAATTACTGTGAAAACAACAAAATGGATCTCTGTCGGAGCAATTAGGTTAACATTGAAATCTGAATCTAATCAATAGCAAACAGTCTGGAAATGGAGTAAAAGGACAAGTGCTGATTGGCAAAAGGTTCGACAGGGCTTCAGGTTGTAAAGTGAGTTTTCTAATCAGGCAACAAGAAGAACATCCGTTCAGTGACTGCCAATCTCGACACACCGGAAACAAGTAGTCGCCAAATAGGGGAAGTTAGCCTACTGTCAGCACAGCTCCTGTCACCATAGTAATCTGTCTCAGACTGGTCTATCAGGACAAAAACAGTGCCCATAATCAGAGAAGGCCATGTAACCGTGGGGCTGTTGTTCAGGATGTGCAGGTGGATATGTTCAGCATCACTTAGGCCTTAATAAGACAGGATGAAACAAAAACAAGCAGCAGACAGAGGGGTGGGGAGTGGAATGGAAATGTTGAACGAAGGAGGTTTTCCCACACCATAAAGGCCAGATTAGCAGGTGTGCACCTGTGTGTGTGTTTGTGTGTGTGTGGGGTGGACGAGTCTGCGCGCATCTGCTGTGTGAAAGGAAAACATAGCAGCGGATGACAGTGAACTCGTTTACCCCTGAACGCAACAGCACATGAAGGGAGACGGGGAGGGAGAAGCATACACAAAGAGCTGGAGCTCCAGCATAGAAGGTAGAGAAAAAAAAAGAAAACACTTGTGAGGCGTGGACCCAAGAGGGATGGAAGAAGGAGTAAAGCCTGGTCTGGAGCAAGCAGAAAAATCTCTGTAAAATATATGCTTCATTTAATAAATCGCAAAAGAAAATCTTTCTGGCAAAATATCATTTATAAAAGAGCGAAGAAGATGCCTATTTAAGATAGAATAGCTGCTATACACAAGCTCTCAAACTAACCGACGAGAGCTCAGATGTTACTAGGATGGTTATGCTTAACTTCTTCTCCACTTGCTCATCCTGGCAACATTTGAGTTGTTTACATGGTTCATCAGGATATAAATCTAAAAAAGATCCCCCAAACACAGGCAGATAACCCATAATGAGTTCAAATATGTCCATTCATATCTTCATCCTGAACATGTTAACATTTTAAAAATCTGTTAAGACCAGCTGTTGTTGAAATGAACACAGGAAATTACTGTTTATATTAACCCTTGCTGCTCTCTCATGTGTTTACATCTTCCATCATAGATTGGTTCTGATCATGTTAGTTTTTCTATACATGTGCAAAAAGTGTGCCTTTGTGCAGAAGGTGTATATTTCTGAGGGTTTTTGATAGTAAATTATAAATATATTCAAAATTACATTGATACAGCTTTGGATCTACAGCTGTAAGCCAAAACATACTAAGAAACAAAAGGCCTGATTTATCAATATCCCAAATAAAGAGCTCAAAACTGTCCTATCTGGGCATGCTTTGTAAATCACCTATTGCATGTTGTTGCGCCCGCTGTGAGGTTTGCACATTTTAAGAAGTGCAAACCTTTGATAAATCCGGCCCTTAGAAAACTGTTTTAGTCAGACACATTTTACATTTGGAGTTCTAATTTACTGCATTATTTCTGTAGCATTTACTTAAACTGAGATTCAAGAGGTCATTTTTCTTTTTCTTTCTTCCTAGCAGCCCTATTTTATAAAAAAATATTTTAAACCCAAAAAATATTTTTATTTTTTGCTAGCATATTTAAGCATCTTTGTAAGCTTTCCCCAACCTGTTGCTGTACAGGGCTGGTCAGCTAGCTGAAAGAAACTTTCTGCTTACAAATATTTCTGGCTGCAAAAAAGCCAAGCAATGAAAACTAAATGATTACTTTCAATCCCTCTTATGAAGGAAACACTGTTTTTGAACAACTTAAACTACAAACTGTTAAACAGAATCAACTTTTGTGCGTCGTGTTACTCTATAGAGACCTTTAGGTCTATCAAACTAACAAACGTCTTAGATGAGGTAACTATAAATTTACCAGTCAATGTTCTGTTATTTTAGCACCCTTTGGATTAAATAAAGGGTTTCTATTCTAAATCAAGTAATAAGATCTCTCTAGAAATAACTAAGCACTTATACCTAAATTTGCCCATTCAGAAATAACAGTTATTAGTGGGAACGTTCTTAGTTTTTAACCTCAGGTGGATCTGTAAACACTTATTTGTGTTTTTTTATTTTATAGCTGTATCCTTCCCTCCTTACTGGGCACTGTGTCAAATGGCCACTTCACAGTCATATGACTGTCCCTAAAATAAATGTTACCCATCAGGTTTAGTCGGACGGCCTCTCGAGCCCACTGTACACCACACATGCACCCGCTGCCCTCTTACACTCAAACACATGATACAGATACAAAGAAGGCATCTGTCCTTTGCACAGCGCTGCGCGCCTGAGCTGGTATGTTAAAAATGTGGAAATCCTCTGAATTTGGACTCAGCAGGGGAAGCAGTAAGATGAGGATATTGATTATTTTTGCTATGTAAACATTTATTTGGTAAATCAAAAAACATTATTCATTATTAAAATGAATAAGCGTTGACTTGTTTTACTGAGTAAAAGTCTTTGTTTTAAGATGAGAGCTCACATAGACGTGTGCTTGCATGAACGAGGCCCGGCGCAGACAGAAAGACGACCCTGAAACAGGGTTATGGATCCGTTTCAGACAAAGACGGACATGTTGACTTCTCAAAGAGAGAGCCTCAAATTCCAGGAGGGTTTTTACAAGCTTTGACCACCAGAGTCTGAATTCATGATCCCATATGGGACAAAGTTTATTCATTTGGGAAAGATCTACAAACACTATTAAAAGAAGATAGAACCAGGGTTTCTTCCTTCACTATGAATTTAGAAAGAAAGAAAGAAAGAAAGAAAGAAAGAAAGAAAGAAAGAAAGAAAGAAAGAAAGAAAGAAAGAAAGAAAGAAAGAAAGAAAGAAAGAAAGAAAGAAAGAAAGAAAGAAAGAAAGAAAGAAAGAAAGAAAGAAAGAAAGAAAGAAAGAAAGAAAGAAAGAAAGAAAGAAAGAAAGAAAGAAAGAAAGAAAGAAAGAAAGAAAGAAAGAAAGAAAGAAAGAAAGAAAGAAAGAAAGAAAGAAAGAAAGAAAGAAAGAAAGAAAGAAAGAAAGAAAGAAAGAAAGAAAGAAAGAAAGAAAGAAAGAAAGAAAGAAAGAAAGAAAGAAAGAAAGAAAGAAAGAAAGAAAGAAAGAAAGAAAGAAAGAAAGAAAGAAAGAAAGAAAGAAAGAAAGAAAGAAAGAAAGAAAGAAAGAAAGAAAGAAAGAAAGAAAGAAAGAAAGAAAGAAAGAAAGAAAGAAAGAAAGAAAGAAAAGAAAAAAAAAAAAGAAATGCAGATTTTGGGGATGTTTTTATGTAAACACTGTAAAGCCATGAAGCTGTGGTATCTATCCATTGACAGTCTGTCAGAATATATTTAAACTTACAAAAGAAAAGTTTGTTTTACTATACGAGTCGTATCAAAAACTACATTCACCTATATTATCGAGACCAAACGTGCTCATGTAAATATTGAGCAAGAAAAAAAAAGTCCTTTAACTGATGCTGATGGTTAAAATAAGCCAGGCGCAACGGTTAAATCAGATTGTTGCAGCATGGCGTAACAGCACAGTCTGTGTTTCCTTGTGCGTCTCTCACTCCCCCTCCCCACTTGAACACATTTGTGTGCAGTGAGCAGAGTTTTAGATAAACAGTCGCAGTCCTCTATCGAAGAACGGGAGTCAGAGGAGACGACATCGGAAGAAAAAGAAACAACCATCACTACGAATCTATTTCGATCTGACACAGGACTGTGTTCCTGGAGAACGACGACAGCTACATTTTACTCTCTACACCCAAAAGCATCACTGCTATAGACGACTTGTCTTTTGCTTAAGTTTTATTTAGCATCCTTAATTTTTACCTTCTTATTATTAAGGTTAATATATTTGAACATGAATAGTTCTAAGCTTTTGTAATGTTTGAGTCCTTATAGTTCACAACTAAAGCTGACTTAAATGCCCAGTCCTACAGAAGAAGATATCCAACTAGAGTTGATGAAAACCCATTTCTCTAACATCTTTTGTCAAACTGGAGGAGAACATCCGTCTCAGATGCATCAAACTGTATGAAAAAGAAGGAGGCGGCCATCCCATTATGGTGGCTCATTTATGAAACCTTGGCATCATCATCATTATCAGGTGAGAAAACCAGAGGGGTGGATCCAGGTAATTATACTGCCAAAGAAAAATTACTGAGATTTATTTCTGCAGTTTGGTTTGTATTCAAATCAGCGGGACAAAGCTTTCCAGAACATAAACAGACCTGTGT
Source organism: Valencia hispanica (assembly GCA_963556495.2). NCBI lineage: Eukaryota > Metazoa > Chordata > Actinopteri > Cyprinodontiformes > Valenciidae > Valencia > Valencia hispanica. Next base: position 28,192,959 of record OY747705.1, on the reverse strand, counting down.
GAAAAACATTAATCTGCAGGTTATTTTTAACCTTCTATTAATTAAGCATGTTGTCTCTAATTGACCGATACGTCCTAAACGTTTTAGCAGCTTATACAGATTCGCTCTCATTGTGACGAGATTGATTCTGTGTTTCTATAGTGTAGAAACATTAGTAATAACTCCATGGATGTCTGAAACAATTAAAGCTTTTTTATTGTTAAATCCTGATCACTTTTGTCATTATTTCTAATATTGTGCAAAAAAGGTTGAGTCACTGAACTAGGCATAACCGATCTGTGTATTCATGCATTACAATATCAATAGCCTCCATAGAATTGTACTATTTCTCTATTTTACTATTTCGCAAAGAAGGCTTGCCCCAACCAGCATTCTTTCCTAGCTACAGTTGAAATCAGCGACCGTATGGGAAGCTCTTACCCGTTCCACCCGCTGCAAAAAGCCAGTCAACAATTGTACGAAGTGTCTGGCAGCTATAATGCAAATCAAGATTTTTCCACTGATTGAGAAGGGTATAAATCAGAGGACTGCAACTCCAGTCCTCGAGTGCCACAACCCTGCACCTGTTGGATGCATCCCTGCTCCAACACACCTGAATCACCTCAGTGATCGGTCAGGTTCTGCAAAGATCGGGTCATTTATCACTTATTTTATTCAGGTCTGTTAGAGCAGAGATGCATCCAAAAGCTGCAGAAGATTGGCACTTAAGGACTAGAGATGCATTCCCCTGGTATAAATAACTTTCAATATGTCACTGTTTCAGAAAATGTAAATAAAAACAGATTTTTTTATTTTATTGATACTCTTTTTAGATTGTTTTATTATCTCCTGAGAGACGCCTCACTCGTTTACAGCCAGAAACAAAGTTATTTTTGGTTGAAATTAAGTCATTGTACACATAAATCAGCATTGGGTAAGAATAATTTAGCTTTTAATAGTAATATTTGACTTCACTGCTTTGAAAATGCAAAATCCTAACTATGTGAAGGATAGAAGATACATTCAAGCTTTGCCCAAAGTTATAAATTAAGCATTTGAAGATGGATTTTCTATCCATTTTAACCCAGAGAAAACATGAAGTAAAAGCCAGTTTAACCTCAACTCAAACTATGAAAAACAAGGAAATGAAGCAATATGGAGGATTCCTCTTGTTTAAAGAGATATTTTTGTTATTGTTTTATGTTTGTTTTGTTAAAGCTGATGATTTGAGATTGAAAGAAAGAAAGTGTGCAGCGGCTTCTTTGCTAGAGGTAGTAGTTTAGACTGCAACAAAAAAGAAACCAACAAATTACAGAAGCACTGATTTAACATACAAGGCCTATACCAGCTGCTAAGTCCCTGTCAAAAAGCTGTTGTTTGCTGTGTTAATAGACCAAAAATTGTTGTGAATTCTTAAGTTTTGATGCATTTCATCAATGAGGGAGACTTTTTTTTGTTTTTTTAAGTATTTCATCTACCGACTACCAAATGGACTGAATCAAGGGAAGTTTAGGCCCCTATGATCTCTAAATGACTATTGGGTGCATCTCTACAATTTCCTATCATTTTCTTGTTACCACAGTTGAGACATTGAGAAGTGATGCCGCTCTAATGCATAAATATTATTGTTGGAATAATTCTATGACAATTCTTTCACTTGGTTTCAGCTTATGACAGATTTTTACTCTGTCCTGGAAAAAATATTTGGGTAACTGACAGATCTAAGTACAAAGAGGTGATATTTCCAGTCTAGCTTTTTACCATCCATTAACTGAGAATTTCTTTCTTGGCTTTCAGAGAGTTGGAAGAAGAATAATCTCTTCTGGGATGCTGTTAAATAAAGTACAAGCAGCTCTGCTTCACTTGGTGTCATAATTCACTTCCGTTACTGTCGTCGTCGTCTTCTTCTAAAACAATTTGTATTTAATGAACCAGACTTATGGTGGGTTCCATGGGTGCAGTAGATGCCCACTCATAACCTAAATGCCTTATACACATTGTTCTCATGCAAGGCCTCCTCTTCTGGACAGACACAAATCTTACACCGTGCAGACTTGGGCCAGTCAGAAGCTGAGAGAATGAGATCCTGCAGAAAGCACAGAGAGGCCAGGGTGCAAAGCACTACACACACACACACACACACACACCTACATGGTGGGCCACTTCAAAGGCATTCCACAACATGCACAGCATTGTCGGAAAATGCCAATGTGCACTTCAGTGAAGAGTGCCTGTGAATCCAAACAGGCTACAGACAAACACACAAACGGAGGGCAGCTCTGATAGTCCGGGGCTTTTGATTTGCTCCATTTTTTCTGAATAAAAGACGCCGCTCTGGACATTTTATTCACAGTATAAGGATAATGAACAAGAATGTGTGGAAAGCACATACTAATAAATGCATGTACACTCCTGAAAGAGCTCAACTCACAAGGGAGCAAGAAGAGCGAGGAGGGGGAACTTCCACTTGCACAACTTGTTTTTCAGGAGCTAGGCTAATAGACAATTCAGCAGTTGCCTCAGAAAACTATCCACTGATAAGTATGAGTTAGATAGCTGTCCACTCTCATCAACAAGCTGTAAAAAGAAGCGTTTATGAGGCTTTCTGGAAGGGCGTTCAGCACATCCCAACCGCTGCCCAGAGCAGATCCTCCCTGCATGTGGACTCAGAATGAAATATTTGAGGCATTTTGCTTGTTGTCCCCACCCCCACGTTAGCTACAAACATCTTGAGATTCCAAATATGGGCACTTCCCAGAGTATTTGGAGTACCCCAGTCCCTTAGTGAAGCGACGCAGGAAAAAAGGAAAAAGGAAAGAGTTTCGAATCACAATACAAGACCCCCACCGCCCTTTCAGGGGCCTCATACATGATCAGTGAAGACTAGTCAGTTCACTTCCTCTCAACTTATTAAATTTACACTTTGTTAGATCATTTCTGTAAAACCTCAGCTCATTAATAAAAATCAAAACAACAACACACAGTAGAGACGCCATTAGTACGCTGCGCTCAGAAGGTAAAGAGAGGGGAGGGTTAATCCACCGCATATGAAGAGACTTCTCAGTGGATAATTTGTTTACATTCAAGCTGCAGCAAAGCCGCATGTCTGTGCTTATGGAAAGCTCATTTATCATAAACTAAAAGACATTTAAAACCAGATCAGTTACATTTTTAATTCATCAAAATAAACATTGTCCTTTTAGCCACTGCTCAAATTTTGGACAGGAATGCTCTATGGCTGCATCGTATTACCAAAAGCAGTTGCAATAACGTCACCGAGTGCTGCACTAACAGCATCTGCTGGGATGAAATCCCCATTTTCCTCTCTCACACCTTCATTATTACTCTCATGAGCTTCATCATTATGGTTGCTGAAAATCTACAAAAGGTATGGACTTCAGGGTCTCAAAATACAACCAGCTGGTCAAAATGAACAGGACGTACAATCACACACTCCTGATGCGTAACATTCATTATTTTCTTTTCACTGCGAGTGAATTGATTAGTTTAGCATTTTACAAATTGATATTAAACTTTGTTTCTGGTCAGCTCCAACTTTGTTGTTTCTGGTCAGCTCCAAAGATATTCAGTCAGTGCTGAATCATCTCAGCATTACGAGAAACTCGCTCACAGAGGAGCTGCTGCCAAGTGATGGGGTAGCTCTGATGCATGATGCCGACAATTTAACTTCTACGAAAACAAACTGAGGTCTGTCTAGAGATTTAGAGAAGGGTGAATGTTTAACACTTCAAATAAAAACGTGTCTCATGTACGACTTTCGAAATATCTTGTCGGATTTACCATTATTTTCTGAATTTTTGGCTCTCAAATACACAGACACAGAGTGTATCCGGAACAAGATATAATAGATGTGTGATATCAAAACTGAAGAGGTTGAAATTCATTGAGTTTCGGTTTCTGCTTTCTGACATTTTTCTATAATGCATTAACTTATTTGTAGATCCTCTGAATTTATTTAGTGTAAGTCTCAAGTTTAGAGCACTTTTAGCCATGCTAGTTTATTTAGTTTAGGGCTACATGCAGCATTTTCGTTTTGAGCCCAATGATATTTAGTTTTAAAGTAATCTTTGTTTTTTTACCAACATGACTGTTCTGACTGGAAGTAACATTAACATTCTGGAGCAACCCAGACCAACTTGAATTTGACAGAGAATCTATAAGGGGAGCTAAAGATTAGAGTGATGGCAAGGAGGGCTTCTAGCTTCAAAAACTTTGAGCTTTTCATCAAAGACAGCTAAACAAAATGCCAGTGGGAACTTGCAAACAGCTGGGTTTTTCTGCTGATTATTACGGAGGAAATAAATATCCTTGTCAACATATGATGTTTAATAAAATGGTATAAAAAAAGACTGTTTTCATTGTTTCATTAACTTTTGAGAGACTAATTCCCATCAAGAAAAAACACATTAGCTGAATAAAATATTTCTACATTAAAACCTGCCAGAGATATGAATAATTTGAGGCTTAATTGTGGGTTCGGAGCAATTGCTGCATATACATGTATTTTATTCATATTTAGCAATAAATCGAACCAGTATGAATAACAAGTCCCATTACTTTTTAAATACCAGTGAAATGCAATGAATTCTATGGCTCAACGTCCTGCCATACGCGCGGCTGTCTAGCGTCGCCATGAGAGGCCTCGCTGCTGCTCCATGGGCCACTAATCAACCCTGCTGTTCCCCGTTTGGGCTCGCTGCCGCGGCGCAGACCACCCTGGTCCAGCGGCGGCGACTAATCCGACCCTGGGGTCGGAGCTGCGAGCTCAGGCCGCCGAATCACACCCGGGGCGGCTCGGAAGGGTTGGGGTTGTCGCGCATCACAGTCCTCCTCAACATAACGGGAGATTATCAATAATTATTATTACGCAGCAGCTCAAATTAACGAGCTGCAACAATTAGAGACGCGGCAAGAGCCTGGGCATGCGCAGAACGGCAGGCGAGGGTCTCGTGACTAGAAAAGAAAAACAAAAATAATGTATTCAGTGGTACTAAACGGGTTGTGTAAAATGTATCTCTCTATATATTCAGACTGCTAGGTTTCTCCCAAAAGTAAGAATTTAAAAACCTTCGTGTTGACAAAGCAATGCATTCACAAACACACCTGCGACATAGTTATTAAAAATAATAAGAAGAATACTTACTTTCACCGTTTATTAGCCCACACTTGCATATAACACAGGTACAGATGATAAAAAACACAATTTGTGCTCGCAGCTTTGGCGTCGACCACCTCATTTTGATTGAAGTCGTGCTCCTTTCTCCCTCTGAAGGTGTTTCAGAAACTCCAATCCTCGGGTGGGAGGAGGTTGTTTATATCAGAGCAGATATCAAGTTATTTCTCCTCCTCGGGCAGGGTTTGGATGGGAGCCCCGGTAAATAAAGACTACGCGTAAAGAAACAACTAAATTATGTGATGTTGGGTTCTGGCAACACATGTGCGAGTGAAAATCATTTTCCACAAGTGAAGGCGACAGTCCCCGTTCATCTGCCTGATATTGATGCTCCAATAAATATAGAGAAAGATTAAATGATCCCTTAGCTTGGAGGTCCACTGTGGTGTCTATCTCCCGCTGAGGGTAACAGGGAGTGTTTTCCTGCTGAAGTTAAAACTCTCTAGGATCCCCGCTGCAGCTTCTTCCCTCTCGTCTTCTCCCGTTTTAAGACCGATGGAGGTACATCCCAGGAGGAAAAACATGCAGCTTCTCCCTCCCTCTCTCCCTCTCTCTCTCTCTCTCCAACACTACGACCTTCCTCTGAACTCCTTCACCCCCGCTGACCACCGTGCAGCAAACGAATCAACACCCATAAAAATAAAAAAAAAGCACCAAACGGGAGAAAACGGAGCAGACGACGCGAGCGTCAGCTTTTTTTTTATCGGAAACCATGAAAATTAAGGTGGGATAAAAGGACAGAAAAACCTCCTTAACCAAGAGAAGTGAGAAAAGTCTTCTCCACGCCGCGCCGATGTTTTTTTTTTCTCCTCTCAACGATGGAGGTGAAGGGAGGAGGAGGGGGGAGCTGCTAATGTTAGCTGGCTAATCCAAAACAAACGAGGTTTCAGCGTCGGTGATGGAGTTGGAGATCGTTTTTAAAAAGCGCAAAAAACACACACACACGCAAAGTGAGCATCTCGTCAAAGAGGGTCCACAAAGAAGGAGGTAAAGCCGAGTAAAAAGAATAAAACAAATACGGGGAGAAGTGGGGAAAAACTTGGATTCCCGTTGCGTTTAGAGCTTGCTCTCCCTCAGGTTCCCCCTCTCCGTCTCTCTTTCTGCGAGCCTCTCCGCCAGTAAACAAGTCCTGCCAGTCACCTCAGCTGGGTCGGGCACGATCAGCGGGAAAACACGGAGCCTGCACGGCCAGCTGGATCCGGACCGACTGTCAACATGAGCGCAGTTACACGTTATTGCACAAAGAAATACAATTTCAGGGTCGCAAAACCTATTTTAATGTGAATTAAAACCCCTATAAGTATTAATTAAGTATTATTAAAAGCATTTTAAGGAAGAAAGAGGTAAAAATAAATTGTTGATGCACATGCACATTTTGTACATTTTTCTTTCTTTAATTGTCCTACTCAGCTGGACATTTCTTTTAATCTGACTACTTTTAATAACTAAACAGTGATATTTTTCTTGTGTTGTAAATTTGCCATTACTGTATATTCTCATTTTTCTCTTCTCTTATTTGATTTGTTTTTTTGTGTTTTTTAACCTTTGTGTGAACATGCATGCTGCCACTTCCCTTTAACCTGCTGTGGTGATACCTGAATTTTCACACTGTGAAACAATAAGGGATATCTATTTTCTATTCTACTCAAAAACAATTAATTCTAAGCTGTATAGTTTATAATCAATGCACTGTTCTATATTCATTTACATAATTCTGACTATATAGTACCTATTCACATCACGAGGCACTTTCCAAGAGGTCAAATTCATTTCCAACATACATAGAATCCCATGTGACGCAAATTCAATTGAAATCAGTCAAATGTATTCTAAGAGACATTAGTCGTTTATTAGTCTAGGGGGTGTCAAAACTTTTTTGCTGTTTGAGCTAATAATTGAAAGTACTTGTGCCATTTAAAAAAAATTTGTCGATTACTTGAAAATCAAAAAATATTTTTGCTTCTTTTTTTGCTCAACAATAGACTAAACATGCATTACTATAATATAATCAAGTCAGAGTTTTCATTGTAAATACAACACCTTAAAAGTTAAGTTCAAAGTAAGTCATACCCCTGGCAGATTTAGACATAAAATAGTTTTTCTTTCAACCAACACATTTGTTTTTGGTAGGAAATGAGACAGGCATCTCTCAGTCTCAAGGGATAGTAAAACAATGTTGAAGGAGTATCAGTTTTGTAAAGAAATTAGTTATCTTTTTTTATTTACATTTAAATAATGATTACATGTCAAAAGTTATTTATACCCTTCTTAATAATCTGTGGGAACACTCAACCCCCTCTTATAATTACAGACCAGCTTCTTTGCATGTTTCCACCTCATGTTTAACTTTGATGATGAGCTCCAAGTTTTTGAGGTTTGAAATGCTCATTGCCAACAACCTAATCTTTAGCTCTCTCACAGTTTTCCAATAGTACTACTAATGAATCAAGGATAAAACCCCATCTGTTTAGAGCTCCCTTTGAGTAGCTGATTAATAATAGCTGGAATGTCATATGTTTTAATGTTTCATATGTTTTGTGTCTATTATTTTTTTGTTTTATGCATTTATTGTTGTTTTATGGCTGCTTTTATTTTATACCCTAATCATGTGAAGCATCTTGAATGACCTTGTTGTCAAAAGTGTCCAGTACAAATTAAATTGCCTTGCCTAATGTCAAACATTGAGAGAAAAACATTGTCTTTTTGTAAGCTATATGTTAACATCCGGTTTAACCTATATATATAAAGCAGATGTTGATGGATGGAGAAAAAAACTGTTCTCCCTGTCAAAAATTTAATCTGTTTTTAATGCATTAGAAAAGACCTGTGTCCCTTACATACAGATTTCTACAATTCTTTAAAATGATTTTTAAAAAATCTGTTTAACTTTTACCAAATTGGTTGTGAATCATTTAATTTAAATGACAAAAATCACTTTTATAATTATATCTGCTCCTTCAATTAAATGACTTGTCTATTAACATATATTTTTTCCATTTTTAAAAAGCAGTATACCAATTTTTTGGGGACTTGCTTTGGAATAGCATTCATTTCCAACACTAATCAGGTTTTTCTTGGAGGAAAAGTTATGTTAACAACCTTTCTCCTAAAGCGGCACAGGATTTTAAAGCCGTAAAAAAGTAGCAACACATTACAACATTAAAGCCTTGGATGAGAAAATACGACTCATACTGAAACAAACATTTAATCGTAAAGACGATAAGGAACTTTTTTCTGATTATTGTACAAAATCAATGTTATGATATCAGAGAATAGTGACACCTGTTTCAGAGTCATACTGAAGTGTAAATGCTACACCTTTTTAGCCCTGCAACCAAAATGTAAAATACCTGTCCTCAGTTGAGAAGGCACACAAAGTTCTGCCAGATTTGCATAACAAATATACACCTAATAAAACATGTTCCATTTATGGATTTTTACTGCAAACAAAACCAGGGAGTTTTCTTCCCACTGCCGCAGTCCTACCACCTGTGCTGTTGCTTCATAATGGAAAAATTTATAGAACATTTGTATTACAAGAGTGCAGTTGGTTCGCCTGGATAGGTGCTTGCAGAGTTTGCAGAGAAAGTTTGTTATTAATCTGAGGAATGTTGTTGCCCAGTGAACGGAGTAAATGAGTTCTTAGTGAGATTAAATGTCACCTCTCTGAAGGACTAAGGGTTGTGGAATCTAGTCAAAACAGATCTCTTTGTGGCATTCATGTTGTCTGACGCCAACTTGCGTGCCTCTCCTCCTCCCTCCTCACACTTGTCCCACTTCCTCTCAGGTGCTGAATATCACTCTGATCTCATTCCCTTTTCTGTGGGTGTAGAGGAGGTTGGATGAATAGCTTTTTATCCCACTAACCTACCTAGAGAGCTGCTGTATGAGTGAATGCATGCAGCACTTGTGCACCACTACAGCCCTGCTCCTGCTCAATTGTACTACAGCTTCGATTCAGTAGGTGGCACCAAAAATAACAACCAATTCACTCATTCCAAATGTCAAACAGGGACAAAGGGATACAATGTTGAGGGTAAATAGGATTAAACTCCACCAAAGAGGCAACCGAGGGGAGCTTTGCACCCTGTCAAATGAACATAATGTGATTTTATCAGTATTGTGTGGCTGCAGGAATTCTTAAGCTTGCAAATGAGGAATTTAAAATCTTTTGGGTGTTTGGAATTCCTGTAGTTTCTCCAAAGAGATCACCTCTAACATTCAGAAAGGCTCTATTCTCCACATGGATATTGTTAAGCAGCAGTGCCCGTCAATAAAGAGCTATGGTGTTTGATTGATTTCGAAGCAATGTGAAAAACACATAATGGGTAGTAATTTTTTCAACAATTCATCTTTGGGTTTGGGAAAGAAGGTGCTCTAAACTTAACCTATACAGACCTAGTTGGCCAACATATTTGTGTTTGGTGGAAAACCTATTACTGAGGATCATCCACAAACACCATAGTGAAACACAGTGTTGGAAGCATCATGTTGTGAGAAAGCATTTCTTTAGCTGGGCCAGCGAGGCTGGTCGGAGTTAGTAAGAAGATGAAAGCAGATAAATTCAAAAAAATCCTGGAAGAAAACTAATCGGAGTCTGCAGAGGACTAGAGACTTCCCGTCAGACAACAACGCCAAACTTGCAGCCAGAGATAAAATGAAATCTTTTAGAATCAGGGGTCTGCAACCTGTGGCAATGAATCTTAATAAGTTTGGTTTAAAATTGTGAAGAACCAACTGGTGGTTTTTAAATATAGGTATAATAACAAATGCAGGTTTTAGATGTTTGAATTGTGTTGTATTTCACAACATAATGACACTAAAAGGACCAATACTATTTTTTAGCTCTTCTGTTGTCATTAGGTTGGGGCGACCGTAGCTCAGGTAGTAGGAATTCGTCCCTTAATCAGTGGGTTGCCATTTCAAATCCCCGCTCCGTCCGTCTCAGTCGTTATGTCCTTGGTCCTTTTAAGCCTAAAAAGGAAATATAATCATGATTCTTTAAAAATCTAAACAAATTTCCCAAACTATATTTTTATTAAAACATATTAGTTGTCTTTTTTCAAAAGGTCATGTAATGTTTGCAGGTCTAAACAACTTTTATTTAGCTGGAAGGAGATTAAAAATGGCACTTTGGATTGTAAAGGTTGCATACCTCTGGTTTAAATCAAAACATGTGTTCTAAAGGCCCAGTCAAAGTCCAGACCTAAATCTGATTGAAAATATGAAAATCTCTCTATCCAATCTGACAGGGCTTGAGCCATATTTGCAAAGAAGAATGGACAAAACTTTCAGTCTTTGGATGTGTAAAACTAGCAGAGACATACACTTAAAGACTTGCAGCCATATTCATCACAATGAACTTTATGTTAAGGGGTTAAAATACAAAAAAGATAAAGGTTTGTAAATATTTTAACTATTAATTAAAGTCATGAAGTAATAGAAATCCACAACAAACTTACTTTTGTCTTGCTGTTATCATCTTCAAAAGATTTAAGATCTATGAGACGACCTGTCTTTGCCTTCATGGCATTGGGTGGTTTTTATACGATTCACTGATGCGTTATTTTTATCCCTTACAGGGATTCTCCCATTACTCAGATGCACATCCCAGATTTTAGAGTAAAATAGACTGTTGTAGCTGGAAAGACTGAATCCATCTCCAGACTCTGATTTTTATAAAGCAAAGAAGCTCCATTGTTCATTTTCTAACAAACTGATGGATCATCTTTATGATGAATATGACATTATTAATTCAGACAACAAGGACTGGACACCAGAGAAGCTTCATCAATGAGGATCTGTGGAAAACAAATGCTGTTCCTAAATAGTTTGTCAAACTTGATGTGATTGTATTCCTATGCTGAAGTCCTAATTATATTTGTTAGGGACCAGCAGCCAAGTCTAAGCACCTTAACTGTACATATTAAAATAAAAGGTTTACAGATGCATACATTTACATTCTCTTCAAGCCTTTAATCCAAAACTTCTGTAAGACTGTGTCTCTTACACTCACACAGATGGAGGCTAAAAAGATTTCCACTTGCTCTCTCTGCAGTCGCCATAGCTGCAGCCAGTAAACAAAAGGATTAAGATATTTCAAGGGAAAGAGCATCTTTCCTTTGTCCAAGTGGAAACCTTAGTAATTAACTGTCGGGGGAACGCAGGAGGTTGCGTTGATTCTGCGTGTGCATGCGTGTGTGTGTGTGTGATTGGCTGTGTCCACGAAGGACAGGGTCACGGGTTTAGAGAGACAAAACATGCTGGGATTATCCTCTTCAGCCCACTCCCTGTGCTTTTGATTTGCTCCTTTGTGCTCTCTCCTCCCACACTTGAAACCCTCCTGTTTATGGTTCTCTCATTTCTGACTCCAGCACTGATGATAAATCACACAAATATGTCATCATATGTATGAAATAGTGTGGACCCATTTTAATATTTATCCATTAGGCCTATTAGCCTTCTCGTATGAAATTTATTTCAGTGCTGCATGTTTAGGGTTGTTGTCCTGCTGGATGGTGAACTTAACACCTCTGTCTCAAGTCTTCTGTAGCCTCTAATAGGGTTCCTTTCTCCATGTCTCTTCCCATTAACTCTGACAAACTTCACTGCCCTTGTGGAAAAAAAGCTTTCCTTCAGCATGATGCTGCTACTACCATGATACAATGTATATAAAGTAATAAAGGGTAAAGTGTTCAGGGTAAGGGGGAGTGATGATTTTCTGTCACACATTACCTTTAGCGCATAGCTAAAAACTTAAATTTTAGTCTCATCTGATGACAGAACCTTCTTCAACGTTTATAGTGTCCTCTACATGGATTGTGGAAAATTGCTAATTAAATTCGTATTGTATTGTTGTCCTGTCATAAACTCTTCCACCTTAGCAGTGAATCTCTGCAGCTATTCGATAGTTACCATATGTCTCTTGGCTACTTCTCACAGTAATGCTCTCCTTGATGGCCTGTCGGTGGAAAGCTTGTGGGAACTGTTTAATAATGTTGCATTAAATACAAAGCTGTCCCTCTTCTGTCTGCTGTGTTCCTTCTTCATGATGGATGGATGGATGGTTTAGTTAAATTTAGGCAGCACAAGACATAAAACCAACATAAATCACAGATTTTTTGGCTGCTTAATGCTCTATGTGAGGCTAGTTTTGTCTTGTGCATGTACAAACAAATACAAACTTAAGAAGAGGTAAAAAAGTAAGCGTTCTTGGCTTCTGGTCTGATCAATGCGTTAGGTAATCTGGTTTTACAGTAGCTGACTTGACTTAAATAATTAAAGTTGGAATAATTTTATGCATTGAATGCATAAATAAATGTATACCATTGATATAAGCCACATTCTTGCCACTGGAAGATGTTTTTGGTGAGAAACATAACTGCAGTGGGTTTGAACTAGATTATTTTTAGCAGATGTGACAATCTAAACTTAATTTGTTTTGCTGTCTATTTCATTCTGAGGAAGGGGATTCTCCGCACTCGCTGAAGATAAGATTTTCAGGGCAACGTAGTCATTTGTTTTCTAAAGCAAAAGCCTTGTTTCCTGTTTGGGACAGTTTCATCTCTTATGTAATGTCCAGAAATATAGAAGTCTACCTTCACACACAAAATGCCTTGGTTTACACCTCTGCTACACTTATCTAAAACTGCCAGGGTCACCCACTTGTCCTCTCCTCCCTATCCTGTCTCAAACATAACCTCCCACCCAACCCTCTGTACTTTGTCCTCTTCTTTTTCACTTCCCTTTTCGCACACTGACGTGCTCCTTGGAGCCCCAGGAGTCAGAGTGCAGGGTTCCAGGACCTATTTTATCCCTGATAAGAAGCTGGGAAGGAAGGCCTCTCCATCTGAATATGCTTCCTAAGAGGATGTGTCACTGACAGCTTTATCCACATATTGTAAGAGCGGCAACAGAAAGCAATACATCCACCAGAAGAAGCTCATTAAATACAAAGTCAAGGTCAGGTTGAAGTCACGGGTTTCAGATAGTGGAAAAGACTTCAGGAAGATGGATCCAACTGGACAATATCAGAAGATGGCTCTCCCGTTTCCTCTCGAGATTGTCGAAATTGTACAGACGCTGTTGTTTGGTTGCTTCTTTTACCATGTATAAATGTACAACCATGCATGCACATGGCTGAGATGAAAGGATGTTAATATGATGAAAGTTTTGGTTTTGGACAGGACACTGTATGTTTAAAATGCCGCAGTGCTTCACAGTTTCCCATCAAAGGAAGAGATCTGAAGGGTGATTTTGTGGAGCAATAGCACTTTGCTTTATACAGATACATTTTGAAAAAACATTAGACGTCTATATTTGACCCATATAAAAATCAAAACATTAGTATTCACACACAGATTTATGAACCAACAACACTGCCTCCAGGGAAATACAAAGTCCAAACTGGTTAGCGCATGCCGTTGGCAAATCGGTGAACTCAGAGACACAACAAAGAGACAGCAGGGTGTGTAGCCGGGGGATCTGACAAGAAACTGCAGAAACCCAGAAGTATTTACACTGGGAGTAGTGATTACAGTGACACAAAAAAAAGGTAAGACTGATTACCTAAGGGTAAGCAGCTGAGGACACAGAAGGACTGAAGTTGACTTATTCCAATGATGGGATAAAAACAAAAGGGAGACAGACAAGAAAATAATAATTGAATAAACTTTTTAACAGAAATCTGTCTAAATAAAAAAGAAACCCAAACTGACACGAAAAGAAAAGAAACCTACACATTTTGAATGCACCCCTGTTCCAAAAGACATCTCCAGATGTTCCCATGAAAAAGTCCAAGCTGGATTTGAGGTAGGGGGACCTAAAAGGAGGACCTATGAAGAAAGCACTGTAGGCGGCAGTTCAGTGGTAGAGTTGTCGGCCTGCGACCCAAAAATCGTGGGTTCAATTCCTGATTCCGCCCACTACAGGTCATTGTGTCCTTGGGCAAGACACTTCACCTACCCGTCTACTGGTGTTGGCCAGAGGGGCAGATGGCGCAATATGGCCTTCTGTCAGTCTGCCCCAGGACAATCATAGCTTGCTTCCACCAGTGTGTGAATGTGAGAGTGAATGAATAATGCTATATAAATGCAAGCCATTATTATTATTATAAAAGACGGAACAGATGCGTGTTCCTATTGCTATCCTCATCCTGAGGGTGGTTGTTATGAGGATAGGAACAGGAACTTCAAGAGGTGGCTCAGTCAAGAACTTGTCAAAGCAGGTTGGCCTTGAGTGCTGGACCAGGAGCTTCTAGAGGCAGGCCAGCTTCAACCCACTCAGGGATCACAGGAAGAACTTGAAGAAAAGGAACTTGAATAAGCAGGTTGGTCTCAACCAACTTCAGGTGCTCAGGAAAACAAGCATGAAGAGGTGGATTGGCCTTGACCCCCTCAGAAAGCCTAGGAACAGGAAGTTGAAGAAGCTTGATAGCCTTAATACCTATGGGAAGCACAGGACCAGGTACTTGAATAGATTGGTCATACTTGATCCTCTTGGTAGACCACAGGAAAAGAAAGTTCAGGAACTCGTTTCCTTGTGGTGGTAGAGACATGAGACGCTTTTCAACCACTGGACCATTTACGTAGATTAGGTCCCATGAGGTTCGTCCTCTGGCAGTAAAGTTGTTGCTCCAATCTGGGGAAACAGATCTCCACCCAGATCCTATACTTTCTTTTGTTTGGCATTAATATATGTCTGTAGAATATATATTTACAGGGGAACAAAAAGTTGCTTTTTTCAGGTGCATTCTCAAAGTAAACCTTTGTCACCACACACAGATTGACTGGAGCCAAATAGGAGAAAGAGGAAAACACTTAATGACTTCCTGAGAGCGAGGCAGGGTTATGGGATAAATGCAGCAGCATTGTATTACTGTTTACAGGGGAAACAGAACTAGCTGCACACCACCCATCCTGGACGCTGCAAACGCCACATCCAAGGTAAGAACTGTTTCTTCTTGGAGGATCAAAGACGGATGGCGATTTTCGTGGCTGCATCAATTACAGGGGAGGGGAGGAATAACTGCTACTCTTTATTGGTAACTTGGCCTCAGGTCTGCCGAGCTATTTCCTCCCCCTCAAACAAAATTACAAGTAACAAGGCAGGCCAACAAAGTGTCAAAATACTTGATTAGCTTCCTTCACAATGTGCCTTTTACTCTTGTGACCGGCCTGGTGAAATGAGGGCCAGCTACGAGCCCTTTGTCTCTTATTTGGCATTAAAGTTATAGGTGTGTGCTAATGTTCGCATGTGGCCTGTTCTTTTCCTTCCCGAGTTGCAGAAACAAGGCTACAACCATTTGCTCTTCTCACATCCTATTTCTAGCCCCAGCCCTAGGGCAATGCACATCAACATCCTGCAGCTCAGGCCTGACTGACCAAAAAGCTGCCCTTTGACCTCGGGGAGGCCCGCTCTCTGCACGCTGAGAATGGGAAGAGGAACTAGGGGGGGGCTGTGTTGTGTCTCAGAACTTCCCACACTGACGATAATAAAACCAGTGTTTGTTTATGTTCTCACATGGAGAGGGACTAGGAAGTCGGGGATCAGGGGAAGTGGGGTGGGTGTAAAAGTTCAGCAAGAGGTTTACAAACTATGGCTTTGGAGTTATGCAAGTTGCAAGTATTGTAATGTGATGCTGTTTATCCTTGATAGAGTATCAAAAAGTGTGCTTCTGCATGTGTGTGGTGATTGCATGCCTGTCAGGGGCCATCTTTGAGAGTACAGTGTTTCTGCTCTCTATAAATAAGCCCCAGTTTAAAAACAGTGGAGAGAAATGGCCCAAATTAGGATGTAAACATTCAGAGTGTGCAAAACTAACCAAGGTTGCAGGGAACCATCAGACAGGTGGTGACTGTTACAACATCAGAGTGACATGTAGGTGTGATACTTTAAATACTGATCTGTTTGGAGAGTTTAATTTTAAACAGCAGCGGTTCGTTGTTTGCTTTAAACACATGATGGGGTTTCAGCTATTCCTGAAATTTGGGACGTTTTCCAAATACCTTCTTGGTGGCTTTTCCAAATTGATGCAACACTTGTTTTCACTTGTGTGATGCACAGATGTCAATGCCAGAGAGTGACTTGTGGTTAAACGTTCCTCACCTCCAGTCACATAAATTAAAACCTAAAGTTATTTGAATATAAGCCCTTAAAAGATAAAGTTTGGACATATCTTTAGTTTGCAATATTTCTAAGATCGAACCCAGAAATAAGAACATTTGACAAGAAGTTGAGGGAAAAAAGACTAACTGCTGGCCTACAGTGCTGTGAAGAAGTATTCTTAACGGATTCCTTCTCTTTTTCCTCCAAGTCTTTCCAAACTTGAATGTCTCAGATATTTAAACCTAATCTAATGTCAAAGATATTCTGAGTGAATAAAAATCAGTTCAAGCATTTGAAATGATAATGAGTCTCTTTTAACGCTGTAGAGGAATTCTGGCTCTTTGCTGAGTTGTTTTAATTCAGCCACTTTTGAGGGTTTTTAAACATGAACATGTGTTTAAGGTCATACCACTGCATCTCAACCGAAATTAATTCTTGACTTTGATTAGGCCACTCCAAAACCCTAACTTTGTTTTATTTGAGCCATTCAGAGGTGAACTTGCTGGTGTGTTTGGATCTCATTGGCTCCTCACTGCTGCATAACCCAAATGCTTTTTAAGTTAACGCCACAAACTGGTGATCAAACTTTCTTTTGCAGGATTTTTTTCTAGAGAGCAGAATTCATGGTTCCTTTATTCACAGCAATTGCACAGCTCATGAAGTAGCGCCAGATCATCACTACCATGGTTGAATTTCTTTTTGTAGAATAGTTTGTTTGTTTAGTATCAGATGTAACACAACACACACCTTCCATAAAGTTTTTATTTGTCTCATCAGTCCACCAAATATTTTCCCACTAAACTGTTTTTTTCTTCACATGTAACGGAGGTCTTGGTGTTTGTTTTGGTCAGCGGTGGTTTTCGCCTTGGATCACTGCGTTTAGATGCGATTTCTGTGCAGTTTCTTTCTTATTGTGGAATCATTATGACTGACCTTAACTAGATGAGGCCTAGTTCTTTTGTAACTTCCTGGATAAGTCAATAATAAGCTCTTGGGGGAATTTTGATTGGCTAGCCACTCCTGGGAAGGTTCACCACTGATCATCACCACATGTCTCATTCTAACGTGCTGGGTTATCGTGACCTTTCTCTGTAGTTATGCTGCTTTTAGACTGCACGGAAGGACAGACTGATCACTCTGCTACTTTTCTCTTCTACTACTCTGCAGTTCAACTGTTAACTTTGTTTTCTCTCAGGGTTTTTCTACACCAGCTACACCAGGTCTGGGCGCTTTGTTTGGCTGTAATGCCTTGTTGGAGAGGGGGAACCGGCCGGGATGAAGCTCCCAGTAGCTGAATCTTTATGGAGCTAGAATTGGGACTTTATTTTTGTACGTGTAGCTTTTAGTTTTGTACTTGTAACTAACGTTTTGTAACTTGCACATTTTAAAAATACAAGTTACAAGTTTCAAGTCTGAAGTTACAGGTTTCAAGTTACAAGTTATAAGTTACAAAACATTTTTCACCATATTTGGCTTGCATGGAAGAACCAATGAGTGGCTGGTTTTGACCAACAAATCATGTTTCTCATATTTCCATCCAATCATGGCGAGAGGAGGGTTGGCGTCTGTGCACCGCTCACAACCAAACTTGATTACGTACAAATTCTTTACCAGTAGGTGTCGGTAATGCGCCTCACTAGTTGTCAACCGCCAGTAATGGGGGTATTTATGATTATGCAAAAGACTTAGTATGCTGTGATGTATACAATAACATCAAGGGACAATAAATAGTAATTATTTAGTAAGTTTAAC
The DNA here is from genome assembly GCA_963556495.2 of Valencia hispanica. Classification (NCBI taxonomy): domain Eukaryota; kingdom Metazoa; phylum Chordata; class Actinopteri; order Cyprinodontiformes; family Valenciidae; genus Valencia; species Valencia hispanica. The sequence continues at coordinate 28,174,928 of OY747705.1, read as the reverse complement.
CCTTCATGTGTAAACAGGATGTTATAATCAATTTTTGGCAAGTAAAATATCTTTTTTTGCCCTTTTGGGGATATTTATGATCATGCAAAAGGACCCAGTACGCTGTGATGGGTACAATAGCATAAAGAGATAACGTCAATTTTTTTGGAAAACGTAACCCTCCATGAGTAAACAGGATGCTATAATCAATTTTTGGCAAGTACAATGATCATTTTTTGTGATTTTGGGGGTATCAAAGATGATACAAAGTATCCTGTGATTTCTACAATTAAATCCACAAGAAAGAAATAAAGACATTTTGAGGCATGTTTAACCTTTCATTGGTAAACAAGATGTTCTAGTCACTTTTTGGCGAGTGAACAATCACAATTCCAAGATTTCGATGTGCTGAAATGTACTATTTATGCTTTAATCTGGTCACCTTCAAACAAAACAGTCATTTATAGAAAGTATAAATTACAAGTACAGAACGTAAGTTACAAGTACACAAGTCCCAATTCTAGCTCCATACCTGGTCAGGCACCAATCAAACTCGAGTGGAGTCTGAAAATTAGACTCAGCTTTGGTGGCAATTCTTGAGTTAACAAGTGGAAGCAGTTACTTTTTTACATAGGACAAGGTTGGTTTAGACAGCTTCTTTTCATCAAGAAATCAAATCTTGCCTATCTCCAGCGGTCAAGGGGCGAGAGGCGGTTCTGTATTTACTTTGATAATCTTTGTCTGACATTACATTTTTTTTTGTAATCTGAGATGTTTAAACATGAATAAGGCCAAAGTAGAATGAATCAAAACAGGATAAATATGTTTTAAAGCCACTTTTACAGCCGTTCTCTTTCGGTCTGCTTCTTTCCTCTGTTATATGGATTTCCTGTGTTTTGAGATGTCCCACTGATAAGTTCTGTCTGCTCTGCTTGAGTCTGAACCCGTATCAATAGCTCTGCGTGTGCTGTTCCATTCTTTATCACAGGTGCCACCGCCATGTCAGCCCTTTACTTTGCTGTCTGTCACAAGCAGGTGAAACTTGTGTCATGTTTGCAGTAATACTCTCAATGCCAATTCAGATTAACAGCAAGCCTTGGAAACAGCTCAGTTAGTGATCACTGTCTCAGCTGACTTGCAACCAAAAAGAAAAAAAAAATCTAATTGGTTGCTCCTCTGTTTGCTCAGCTGAAACAATCTCAATCCTAATGTGTCATATTGATTGATAGAGACAAACAGGAGATGAAGGCAAGAGCTGCATGCTGAGGTAAACAGGTAAAACTGAGCAAAGATGAAGAGAAGAGTGAAGAAGACAGCAGCAGTGTTTGAGGTTAGATTGACATTTGCTGAGAGGTTTTGAGAAGTTGCTATAATATACACATATTTAAATTCTAACCAAATTAATCGGAGGATGTTCTCTTTTGTAGCTATGTCTTGCAGTGTCTTGAGAAAGTTTTAATGCTCCCTGAAATATTTTAGATTTTGTCATTTAACAAACACAAACATGAACATCTATTTTCCGGATTTTATTTGACAGGACATTACAACGTAGTGCTTAATTATGAAGTGGAAGAACAAAGGAGGCTTGGTGAAAAGTGTGGCAAACATTTTTTCTCGAATCTCTTGAGCCAATATTTTTTATAATTACTTTTAACTAAACTGTGGCTGAATTGAACCTTGGGATGAGCCTCCTCTTCTTTTCCCACCCAACCAATCAAAACGTTGCAAATCATCTGAAATTCTCGAGTGGATTAAATGCATTAACCTAGTTTTCCATTTCTTAGTAGCAGGTAGGGGATATCAACACCCCTTGAATGCACATAAAGAAAAGTAACAGAAAACATATCCAGGGCAAAATTAACAGACACTTTTTTTTATTGTGTTTTTATCTGGTGCCCCTGTGATCCCATGTCTACTGTTGCCCTGGTTAAATGCCCAGATAACCTACTTAAAAACAGGCAGTGACCACAATTACAGCTGCAGCTACAGTGGGGCAAAAAAGAATTTGGCAGCCAATGATTGTGCAAGTTGTCCCACTTAAAAAGATGAGAGAGGTTTGTAATTTTCATCATAGGTACACTTCAACTGTGAGAGATGGAATGTGAAAAAATTCCAGGAAATCACACTTTAGGATTTTTAAAGAATTTATTTGTATAATGGTGCAGAAAATAAGTATTTAGCACTTAAAACCAAGCAAGAATTCTGGCCCTTACAGACCTGTTACTTCTTCTTTAAGAAGCTCTTCTATCCTCCACTCGTTACCTGTAATAATGGCACCTGTTATATGTATAAAAGACACTCAGTCCACACCTTCAAACAGTCAGACTCCAACCTCCACCATGGTCAGACCAGAGAGCTGTCCAAGGAAACCAGGTACAAGATTGTATGCCTGCACAAGACTGAGATGAACCAATCTACAATAGACATGCAGCTTGGTGAGAAGAGAGCAACTGTTGGAGCAATTATTAGAAAATGGAATAAATACAAGATCGCTGTCAATCTCCCTCGACCTGAGGTTCCATGCAAGATCTCACCTCGACCAAAATAGAACTCTTTGGTATAAACTCCCCTCACTGTGTTTGGAGGGGGGAAAATACGGAGTTGCATCCCAACAACACCATGCCCACTGTGAAGCATGGGGGTGGAAACATTATGCTTTGGGTCTGCTTTTCTGCAAAGGGGACAGGACGACTGATCCGTATAATGGAAAGGATGAATGGGGCCATGTATCGTGAGAGTTTGGATAAAAAACCTCCTTCCATCAGTGAGAACATTGAAGATGAAACGTGCCTGGATCTTCCAGCGTGTCAATGATCCCAAACACACTGCCTGGGCAATGAAGGAGTGGCTACGTAAAAAGCTTTCAAGGTTCTGGAGTGTCCTAGCCAGTCTCCAAAAGAGAATCTGGGAGTTGAAAGTCTGCGTTGCCCAAGCAACAGTCCCAAAACATCACAGCTCTAGAGAAGATCTGCATTGAAGAATGGGCCAACATACCAGCTACAGTCTGTGCAAATCTGATGAAGACCTACAGGAAAGGCCTCTGTCATTGCCAACCAAGGTTATATTACAAAGGATTGACATGAACTTTTGCTATTGACCAAAAACTGATTTTCAGCACCATTATACAAATACATTCTTTAGAAATCATACAATGTGATATCCTGGAATTTTTTTACATTCTGTCTCTCAAAGTTGACGTGGATCTATGATGAACATTACAAACCTCTCTCATCTTTTTAAGTGGGACAACTTGCACAATCGGTGGCTGCCAAATTCTTTTTTGCCCCACTGTATATATTGCCATTTTTGCACGGTAGTTGTTTAACTCTTTGCAGCATAACTCAAGGTCAGTCAGTTTAAAAGGTGAGCATCTGTGAACAGCGATTTTCCAGTCCCGACAATATTCCTCCATGGATTTACATCTGGACTTTGACTGTGCCATTGTGATAGATGGATATACTATAGTCTATCATTGTATCTCTCACTGAATGTTTAGGTTTGTTGTCTTGTTGAAAGGTGAATCTTTACCTTGCTCAGTCTCAAGTTTTTTGAAGTCTCCAACAGGTTTTCTTCCTGATTTCATCCTTATTTTGCTCTATCCATTTTCCATGAACCTGACCAGCTTCCCTGACCCTCCTGAAGCAAAGGGTCCCAAAAACATGATACGTTCACCACCATGTTTCACAATGAGGATGTGGCGTTCAGTTAAAGGTTTCTGGCCCACACAACATTTTACATAGTGGCCTAAAAGTTAATCTGTTCAGCAAAACATTTAATCAGGACTTCTTTTTAGATGTAAACATCTCACCACACAGGTGTGTAAGGTGTTTACAGTTTGGAATATTGTTTTATAGCAGAAACCAGCATTTAATTTCTTCACATTAAATTTCATCTTCAGGGGTATCTCTGTAAAGGGAGCTGAATGCAAAAGCATACCACACATTTTAGATTTTAATTGTAAACATTTCTAATCTACTTCATAAAACTTTGTCTTTATCTATTACATAAATTGGACTGAAACTTGAGGTGGTATTGAAACAAAATGTATAAAAAATTGTGAATACTTTTGCAAGAGACTGTATTTTTGCATTTCACTCACATTCATTTAGCTGTTGTGTCTAGCTGCTCAAGGGTTAAGACATATAGACATAATAATAATAATAATAAAACAGTACGAAGCAGCATCAATATAAACCTGGGTGAATTCTGGACTTCTACTGTTCAGCATGAAACAGAGATGTGATAATGACAATAAATTTATTTATGTAGAGCTTTCAGTCAAACCGCTGTGCAAAACAACAAAAAACAATTACCGGTTTGGACATAAAATTGAAGATTTTAAAACACTCAAATCCAACAGGAAAATCAATAAAATTAGCAAAAACAACAGTAGGATTGTTTTTATTTAAGAACGTAATGGATTCCAATACCATTAAAAGGCAATTAAATTAAAATAAAAGACTTACATGCTATAAAACACATGACAAATCTTTTTATGACCAATCAGTTAGTTGAATTGCTCTGTTGTTGAGTATAGTTGAAAATAGAAGTTAGGGTTTGGGTTGCAGTGTCCTAAAAGCTGCACTCTGAAAGCTAAACGCTTTTAAAAACCTCAGATATTTGCCAAAAGGTTGCAGTTTTTGAATTTGCAGATTGTTGCAGACCATCTGGCTGGCCTTGACATACCACTTCTGTGTTCAAAACAATATGCCACATCCCGCCCGAGCTACCACTTGGTCTCAAACGCTCTCATAAATCACAGCCGATCTCTTTATCAACACCACATTGGCTCAAATTTGTGTCTAATTTGATGATATTTTAAATTTACTTTTCTAAATGTTGTCTATGGGAACTAGAGAGGGGGAGAGAAATCCTTGAAGGCCGGAATGCAGCACTGATATGTTGTCCTGTAGTTTGGAGGAGGTCTCCTGCACCTGCTGTTGTGATGAGGCCAGAAGTGAAGCAGACTGGGTGACGTGCACCCAATTCCAAAATGTATTAAACAACATATTATTCTTGTTTTCATCCCCTGGTCCTTACATACATTCCAGCGTCAGGAGTTTCATTCCCAGCTTTATTTTCATGTTGTCTGCCCAGACTTTGACAGATATCACTCTCAAGGCCGCTTCTCTGTCTGGACAGCACTTCCAAGCCCAAGGCTTAGACTGCAATGGGAAAACGACGCACTGCATCTACGTCACAACACGATTTCTTTTTAAAGGATCAATTTAACATTTTAGGAAGTGTGGTTTCTAATTTCCAGACGGAAAACTAAAGAGAAGAACGCACTCTCATGACTATAGAGCATATTTGAAGCTACTTCCAGAGCTGGGAAGTTGCATATTATGTGTGTAAGAGTTGTTGATCAAATCAAATCGAATCAAATTTTATTTATAAAGTCATTTTCATACAAAATAGCATCTCAAAGTGCTTTCAGAATAAAATGACCCCACATAACCCCCCCCCCCTCCAGAACAAAGACATGATCACAGTTATACCCCCTCCTCCTCCCAACCCATTTCCCATGCACACACACACTTAAAAGCAACAGTAAACAAGGACATTGGGCTGAGAACCAGATTAGGAAACGCCATCAGGGGAGTCAACTGCATCGGCAGCAGCAGATCGAGTGCAACAGCCGAGACACCGGCCCAGGGCGCCCGGTGGATGCAAGGCCAAGACCCCCACCTCCACCCAAGCGCTACCTGGAGAGCACCCAGACAGCCACAGCCGACCACCGCTCCCGAGGCAGAGGGCTCCCACAGAGGAAACACTGGAAGGAAGATTAAAATAACAGGGGAATATATTAAAATAAAGAGTAGATAAATATGAGATTAAATAGTAAAACACTGATAAAATTTTAACACTGATAAAATTTAGAATTATTAAGTCTAAAACATTGATAAAATATAATCAAGTAAAACATGCAGAGGAAATAAGCAGATATTGTTAAATAATTAATCAATTAAAAGCTAAGCTAAAAAGGTGAGTCTTGAGCCTGCTCTTAAAAACATGAACGTTCTCTGCGGCCCTGAGGTCGTCTGGCAGCCACTTTCCGAAGGTGAGGGCCATAAAACTGGAAAGACGCCTCACCATGAGTCCAACCCTTACACGTATAAGGGCTGGATTTTAATCCTTTATGGCATATTTTTGCTATTAGAGTTATTTTGACAAAAACCACCATCATAAATAGATATAAATATATTTGTAGGAGGAGGTATTTGTGTTCTCTTTATGCACATTCTTGTTATTTTAGGAATTTAGTTGTACAGTCATTATTTCTACTTTTACCTATGTGCCATCACACTGACAGCAGTGCAACCTAATTGCCCAGATCTTAAATCATTTCTATTCTCTTTTTGTTTTCATTGCACTTGTCATTTATAAAATAATAAATTGTGCGTTGGTTTATTTTTGCTACACATTTGATCCTAAAACCCCTCTTATAATTTTGACATGAAAAACTTCTTGTTTCTTCTGAGCTCTTCACAAAAGATGGTCAAAAATACCAGTAGAGACATGCACAAAGCTTTTCAGTATTTATAAGAGTTTGATTGCTAAAATGTTGACTAAGCATTTTCCCCTGATTATATGGAATTGTATAAAACAAAACAAAAAATGACCCACTAATTCATGCAGGGTTGCAGGGCACCTAGTGCCTATCTCCAGCACCTATTGGGCCAGAGGTGGGGAACATCCTGGACAGGTTGGCTAAATAAGTTTTGGCATGCCCCTTTTGGTCAAATACATATAAAAAACCAGTTAAATAAAAAAAAATGATGCCTGTATACATTGTTTATCATTTGGAAGGTGACCATGTAATTTCCTATCTGAAACAAACTTCTAGTTAATTGACAAAAACTTTAAATGTACATTATTAGCCCAACTGCCTACGTCATACACATTTTCTTTTTTAATTTGGTTGTAAGAATTCCCCAGGGAAACAAGGTGAAGATTAGCATTTTTTTTAACCAATTTTTGCCAGTTTTACACTTAAAGGAGCTCATTATGTGGACAGTCAGAGGCTGCACCAAAATGCAGACTCGTGCTTTGAATCGACATGAAGAGTGAATTTCAAAACCCAAACATAAATTAAACTTAAGGTACAAACATCTATGGATCATGACATGAAAGGCTTATTATTCCCCCTAAATGTGTAAAAAGCCTTCAAAAAAATATAAAAGTTCCTGCAGTACCATCCTCTGTCCCTAAAAGAATTTGGAAAAATACTAAAGTAAATCTGATTTGAAAAAATTGTCTTCAATAGGAGAAAAAAAATCCCATCTTGAGAAACAATTGTTTTAACATGAGTGTGCTAAACTCCACTGTTCAAGTCTTCTGTTGCCAGTGAGACAGCACTTAGTCTCCTATAACATTACACCAGGTTAGAGCATACAGAATGGATTTTTTTCCTCTCTTCTGCTCACATTACAGGTTTTCTCTGGGATTTAGGTTTGATGTCTGGGATGACCATGGAAGGAGGTTGGTTTTGTGTCTGGTGAACAAAGTTTTGGGTTTCTTTGCTTTATGTTTGGACCTATATCTCACCAAAGAACCAGCGACCATGCATTTTTTCTGGTCTTTTGTTTGCCAGACTTCAACAGATTTTTTGTTTAAAATGCCACAGTATTCTAAATAATTGATGAAGTCAAACCAGAGCCCGATTAAGAAAAACAGAACCACAGCATCACAGATCTTCCACCGCAATTAAGGGGGCATGAGGGGCTTTCCTACATATTTATTCTTTGTTTCGTGCCAAACCCACCTGGGTTGTTGCTGAAAAACCGTATCTTAGTCTTATCTGAATAAAGCATGATGTTACAGTTAAAGTCAGAGAACTGTTTGGGAATTTACACACTGAAGCGACTGTTTTCCTGTAATGCTTCCCCCCCAAAAATCAGATACAATGTAGACTTTTGATTTTTTTTTATTACTCCCTAGCCATCCTCCTCACTGTTCACACAAAAAAACTTGAGTCCTCGTCCACCCTTGTTTGTCACATTTTCTGCCATTTTAGTCTTTCCTTTTACTTATTGTTCTGGGGAAATGGTTAGTTTAAGCAAACAGCTGTTTATGTAGTTATTTTATGATTTGTGAAGATCAACATGTCTGGTTCACATGGATGTACTCTTGTCTTTCACACTTTTTACAATATTAAAAATTATTACAGGTATAAATGCTTGAATAAAGTTTATATAAGCCGAAAAATACTGAATTAAGACTGCTGAGCAGGGGTGAATCTAGATTTTTTTTAAGAGGGCTAAATGGTGGCCAGTGATGATCTGTGTCCCGCCAAAAATAAAAGCAGGACTGTAATACAAAGGGAAGCTGTGCCTAGATTTAGTGACAGACATCAGACACACAACATGTGGGTCAAAGGTTGACATCAACATAAATCCATAAATAATTCTAAGTAATTAAAGCTATTTCTCTGTCTTATCATTCATTAAAATACTATCTACACAAAAAGGGATAATGTAGGTATCTTCATAAATGCAGAACAGAATGAGCTGCTGCAGAAAGCAGGGCTGGATTAAAATCACTGACTAATCAACTCATTTAACATTTTTGACTAATTGTCTGAGGAAAAAAATCAGAGTATACCACCAGAATAAACTAGACTACAGCATTGATTAAATCAACAGTTTTACTTTTGTTCTGAGTGCAAAGACCGCTGTAATTCATGTTTGCAGTTTTTCATGTAGAGTTTCATCAATGTGATTATTGATTAAAATTAGCCTACCTGATATAAATGTTGATTTGATCATTTGAATGCGTAACTAGCATAGAATTGAATGACCTGTTGTGTCTATTTGCATTTCAATTGATTTACTCAGGAAATTTATTTATTTTTGGACTTTATTATGTTTGGACTCTACATTTATCATATACACAAATACTTGCATGCAGGCATAAAAACCAAATAGCAGAAATTTTATACATTTTAACCACTGAGTAGCATCTTTTATATTTCATAATTAAAACTATATAATTGAGCCAATTTCCCCCAATGAATGACACTTGAACATTAATCATGTTGCAATAGTCAGTTCCTTTTTATGTTTACTTTTTCATTACATCTATTATTATAAAATAAATCTGATGTTATACTCGGTTTACAGATGACCTTGTGAGGACCGAGAATGAGGGGAAGAGAGCATCGGACAAACGTACGCCGTGCAACCTGACACAAAACTAACTTTTGTGCTTGTCAGGGAAAGAAAAATGAAAATAATTGTTACGTATTGACTAGGGATGTGAGTAAGACTATATATTGTGATTTTTAAAACTGAATTTAACAGTAGGAAAACTGTCTAAACATTCTAAACACTCCAACCTGTTTCATACTTTAACACATCCAGTTTTATTACAAAATTTAGTTGATCCACTAGAACGAAGACGGTGAAAAAAGGCCACAAACTATCAGTCATTTTTAAAATTTTACTACAAAAATTACTGTCATCATTAATGGTGCCATTAAAATTCTAAAAAATAAAACAAAAATAAAAATCGATACAAAGCCTTTCAAAATCAATACATTATTGTGACATAAACTATCACGATATATTGTTTAATTCTTACCTCCCTACTATTGACTAATTTTATCTTCCTGTCTTACCTAATATCAGTTCTGATTTTAGAGATCTTGTTCACATTGTCACGTTTAAGTTTGAAAATAAATGCATTTTGAAATACGTATTGCAGTATCAGGCTTTAAACAAGGTGCCACAATGCTCAAGAAAGTTTTAATAAAAAGCCTCTTCTTCTGCGTGGGTTCCCCCAGATTGCTCCACGAGGATGTGGGCTCAGCCCCCAATGTTCCCAGGTCCAGGAAACGCTCCTGCTCTGATCGTTAAATCTGCCGTCGGATGTTTGACCAGCTCGTCCTTTCACCATCGAGCCTCAAAGCTTTCAGTAATTCAGCTGCACCCATAAGTCCTGCCTGCTGGGAGGTTCTGAAGTGCTGAAAGGTGAAGAGCGAATAACCACAAAATAAAGCCTCCCAGCAGCAACATCACTACCTGTGCTGGACATCAAAAGCCAGAACAGAAACCAGCAGGGAGAGTACAGACCTGGGCTTGCCTGATAAATAGACTGAAAGGTTCAGCACAATAATCAACATGCTGATAGGGGGAATCAGTAGCTGAAAGGAATGACAAGAAATTCGGTCAATTATTTGGGTACAATGAAACAGCGCTTTGCAAATATATTTTATAGAGAGTTTATGTTATAAACCAACATTACATATAATAGTAAAGTAGAAGGAAAATGTTTTAGAAATAAAAGATAGGTGTGTGTTTGCATTCAGCCTGCTTTATTCTGACCCTCCCTTAATAAAATCCAGTGCAGGCAAATCTCCTCAGAAGTCGCCTAATTTGTTAATCGAGTCAACACGTATGTAGATTAATCTCAGTAGCAGCTGTTCTGTGAAGGCCACAGAAATGTATTAGAGAAAATTAGTGAAGACAACTGCTTCATGAATATCACAGCAGACAGATCAGGGAGAAAGTTTAAAGCAGGGTTGGATTAATTAAACATTTTTCCAGGAAAAGGACATTCCACATCCATCATCCAAAAGGAAAGGAGCATTGCACAGTGCCAAGCTTACCAAGAAATGACCATCCACCTAAACTGAGAGGCCTGGCAAAGAGAGAAATAATCAGAGAAATAATCAGAGAAGCAGCCAAAAGATTCATAGTAACTCTAGAGGAGCTGCAGAGATGCACCGCTCAGAAGGGAAAATCTGTCACCAGGACAACTTATGGCAGTGCCTCAACAAATCTGGCCTTGATGAAAGGGTAACAAGAAAAAAGTAATTGCTGAAAGACAATAATACGAGGTCCTGTTAGGAGTTTCCCCTAAACCATGTAGGACAGTGGTCCCCAACCCTGGTCCTCAGGGCCCACTGTCCTCCATGTTTGATGTTTCCCCACTCCAGCACATCTGAGTCAACTGATTGCATTACCTCCTTAGCATGCCTTCAATTGTGTAAAAGCCTGTTAATCACCCATCTATTTAAAACAGGTGTGCAGCGGCAGTGAAACACCAAAAACATGCAGGATAGTGGGCCCTGAGGACCAGGGTTGGGGACCTCTGATGTAGGAGAAACATGTGGAATAATTTTTTCTGGTCAAAGGAGACCAAAACTGGACTTTCTGGAAAACTAACATTTTACATCACCCTGAACATACCATTCCCATAGTGAAACATGGTGGTGGCAGCATCATGCTGTTGGGATGCTTTTCTTCAGCAGGGACAACGATGCTGGTCACAGCCGATGGGAAGATGGATAAACCTGTTAGAGAAAACTTGTTAGAGGCAGCAAAATACTGGGGAGGAGGTTCACCTTCTAGCATGAAAATAACTCTGAACATACAGCTAGAGCCAAAATTAAATGGCCTAGTCAAATCCAGGCCAAAATAGAATTTAGAATCTGAGACAAGAATTGAACATTTGAATTTATAAATGATCTCCACCCATTCTGAGTGAGCTTGAACTGCTTTTAAAAGCAAAACAAAGAATCTATCATAATAAAAGGCAATAAAACAGAGTGAAACACATGATAGCAATTGGATAAATTGTCCATGATGACGTTCAAGGGGTATGAATACTTTCACAAGACAAAATATACATGCATGAACATGAAGGAGCTTTTCTTTAATGCTTCTATTGATTGAATGGGATCACACATACTGTGAGAGTCCTATCAGAGACCTGCTACAGCACAGCTGCGCATGTGTGTTTGTGAGCCTTTAGAGGAGCTCCCATTACCGCTTGTAGAAAGCTGTATGGCCACAACACAACCACATAGACTAATAGGGAAGCTGCTGAGGTGAAACCTAACGGCAAAGTGACACCTGTTGCAGATGAAAGCTCGGGGAAATTGACATCAACAGGGGTGCCACACTGATCACACTGGTATCATTGTTAGTCATTTTAAAACGTAAAAATGTGAAATTTTTCGACTGTTTTTACATTGACAGAAAAATTAGCAATAAAACTAAGAATCGGCATCAAGAAAATCCAACTGGGAAAGGTGAAATAAAGGTGGAATTGATGTGTTTGTGCAAACTGAAGCAACAATGAAAAGAAGTTGACACAACTTTCAGATGCAGAACCAAAGGTGATGGTACACCTCTCATTACAAGCTTAAAAAGTGCGTAATCTCTTCTCCACTTTCCCACAGAAACTCATTCAAATCGATGGCAGAACAAAGACGATGTAAAAAAATAGAAAGAGTCCTTCACTTCTTATGCTCTCTGAAGAAAGTACATGGAAAAAAATCAGAATGAAAACAAAATCTCTTTCATCTCTGTGGGCAGCTCAAATCCTCAGTGCGGCTGCTGCTGCCAATTTTCAAATTAAAAAGGTGGAGCATTGGGATGCTTAAGCAGCATGGTAATGTCCTGCAAGCAGACAGATGTTTGCTCATGCCTGAACATTTGTTCCTGAGCCTTTTTGCCTTTTGAACGGATCAAACTAATGAAAAACATCAAGAGTAACAACAACTAATGGGAATCTTTGACTAGTGTTGTGTGTAGATACCTTTTTATCCCAAAGTTAGTTTGTTCTGCAGGAGGCAATCAGAATAAAGTCTGGACTCTGAGTGGTGATAGGTTGTGACTCATAGGTTGGAAGAACACATTTATGGTAACTATGGACTCTGTTATAAGATCAGTTAAAGAGCAACCCACCCCTGAATCAACTTTTTTGTGTTGATAAACTGTATAAATGAGTCTCTAAGAGTTTTGTCAACATGCCTGGTCATTATTTTGGTATTTTAGTGCATCTTAGTAAAAAGATTAATTTTCTGCCTAAAACCGTCAGTGTGGTTCCCTCCTCAGGTTAAAAATCTATACTGCACTTGAATTTGAATCTGGGATTGCTATTGGCTCTTTGGTGATGGCTGACGCCAGCCACCCTGCCTCTGTGGGGTATAAAAAAAACCCGGGTCTCTGCTCACGCCTCCTCTACAGAACCTCCCTTCTCTTTCCTCTTTCTGCTGGTAAAGGAGGTGGAGAGAAATCCATCCACCTCAGCAAGATCTCCGTCTTTCTCGCTGTCTGTCTGTGCCACTGCAACAGTACTCCTGTCAACATGTTGATCACAGCCCAGACCATGCCCAGCCCTCTCCCCCTGCACGTTCGCGGGTTCGCCAGGCAACTCCCCTGTTTGGCGCATTTTTTAAACAGGAAATGTGGGCGGAGTTAGACTGTGGTAGGGGGTGAGTTGCTCTTTAAGTATTGTCAGGTGTGACGCTTGTAGAAAAGAACCACAATAAATGCACCATCCCTATAGTAAAACATGGTGTTGGCAGCATGATGCTGTGGGGATGCTTCTCTTCAGCAGGAGCGAGGAAGCTGTCCAGATGTGTGAGAAAATGATTGGAGTTAAAACAGTGGGAATCAGGAAGCAAACTAGCTAGTCAGTAAAAGACAAACAGGACAAGGAAATATAGAGCTGGAGTTACAATAGGAAACTGATGCTCACCAATGCTCTGCATTCAGTCAGACTGAGCTTGAGCTAAGTTTTAAAGAAGAATGGTCAAGGATTTCAGATGTGCTGAGCACAGAGACTTACTATAGCATGAAGTACTTGAGGCTATAACTGCAGGAAAAGGTGATTCCACAATGCATCGGCTCAGAGGGTTCGAAAACAAATGCAAACAAACGCAGGAAATATACTTTTTTCCCATTTTTTTCATGATACTTTGTGCTGTTCTGTCGTGAAACACCCCAAAACAGTAGATTATAGTTTGTTCTGGTAACATGACATGAATACATTCATATCAACAGCATGCTGAGATCTGAAGATGAGCTTCTTCAAAGACCATCAGACAGGTCCCTGTAAATGTAAGCCTACTTCGTGCCGGAATAAACACCAGGAGATGTGTGTGCAAGATTGTTCAGGAACAAACAGCCACCGACAGCAGATAATATGTCAACACCACAACAACAATCAAACACTCTAAATACTTTATCATTACACAATTCCCGTTTTCATTTGGACTTTTACCAGGTGAAATGAAACAATATTTTTTTTAGCTTTTTTTTCCTAGCTAAAGCTTGTTTCATGGTTCTGTTTTGACCTTATTTTACACCTCAGATCCTAGCATTGTCTGATATTGACATCAGCAATTTTTAGAAGGGCTCTTTAAAATTTACAGCACATGAATCTTGAGCAGGTGAACCAACTCTACTTTCAGGTCAGCAGGAAGGAACTTATTCAGGCTTCTTGTGTGAGAACCCTTAATGAGCCTCACAGTGGTATTTTCTGACTACAAAGAACTCATGCTTATCGCTACATCTCAGACTCTGGAGGCTACTTTGGAAACTAAAAGTCCCCTTCTGCTTAATGGCATAATAAAACAATAATGGACCTTAGAAACCACAACAGGAATGAAGTCATGTTGGTGCTGCAGCCTCAGAGAGCAGATCACAGAGTAGGAGCATTAAGGAGGCGCAAACAGCTGTGATTAAACCGAGGGATGATGATGATGATGATCCTCTGCTTTGACACGGCCTCATTTGGTCTCGTGGTTGCCTGCATACCTTGGCTTCCAACGGGCAAAATACCCCCAGGGCTCCTAAAATACACAGCAGTCTGATCCAGTCAGCAAGCAGCGACGAGGCCAAGCTGCAAGCCTGAACAAGCTGGTCAGCAGCACAGGACTTGGATAGCAGTCAGGCTGGGAGTACTTTTAGCAGCTTCTTGTTTTGCAAAAAAAAACACAAATCCTTTTTTTCCCCTTTTTTTTATTATGGTGTACTTATATTAAAATGAAAAAAGGAACATAGATCAGCAAATGCTTAAAACACAGTTGAGCTATTTTTGAGCATTTTCTGTCCCCAACTGTCTTTATATAGCTGTACCTGAGTCCTCAGAGCCCTTCTAAATGGGTGTTGGAGTTAATTTAGAAGTAGAGCCTGATCAGCCCACCAGGGTCACTGAGGTTGAGGAATGCGGACACTGAAAATGTCATGATTGACACCCAGTGGGCACATATAGTCACTACATCAAGAGATCAGGAATTACAGAAGAGCAAAAAGAAAAACTAAATTAGAAATGCGTTGCCAAAATTATTCAGTCAATTCAGTTCTGATTATATATAGATTCATTGCAGGCACACTGGTGCATTTAAAGGATTTATTCACTTTAGATGACTATGGTTTATAGCTAATAAAAAACTGGATTTTAAAACAGAAATGTTCTGTTGTGGCCATGTTATTGCCTTTACAATCATGGGGAAGACTGCTGACTTCATAGTTATCCACCAGTCACTGGCACGCAGCACAAGGAGGGAAGCCACAAAAGATGTTGGAGGTTCAAAGTTTGCTTCATTCAAGTATAGCATTCGAAAATTGGATGAAAAGAAAAACTCTGGTGGAAAGAAAAAGTGCAAGAGCAACAGGGATATTCAGATTATTGAGACTGGACTGTTGTCAGGAGGAATAGTGGGAAAGCACAGAATCCAAGTCGCTTAAGGTGCAGTGTGAAATTTCTGCAGTCTGTGATTTGATTTCCAGAAAAACAAAACTACCTAGAAAACGAATTCCTGTTTAGTTCCTCAATAATGTATTTAGAGGTTGGAAAAACATATTTTGGGTTCCAATGAGTTTCTAATAACCTTTTTTATTTAACATGTTAAATGTCTTTATTAATCCATGTATTCATTTATTTTATGTGTGATGCTATGGAAGAGTGCAATGTGTCTGTGCAGTGTGCAAGGTAAATTTCTCCCAAAGAGAGACAAATACAGAATGACTTAAGTGTAATCTGCATGTGTTGGTCCATTGAGTTTTATTAAAGTCAGTGCTGTAAGTACATCATGCTTCAAGCTGTATGGATGAGTAATTTCCCTAGTAGGATTCGTCATCTACCCAAACTGTCAGATGTACCTATACCTGCTCACCATGGTATCATTACGTCTAACCCTAAACCCCATAGAGAATCTATGGAGTATTGTCAAGAAGATGAGAGACACCAGAACCAGCAATGCAGATTAGCTGAAGACTGATCACCTTCATAATTAACAAATAAATGACTGAAATGTATTATCCTGTATGTAATAAATTGAACAATTATCACTTTTTGAACAGAAATTGTGAATTAAATTAACTTTTTTGCTGATATTCTAACTTGAGGAACCTGTATAGGCAAACAAAATGTTAAATAAAAGAAGTAGCTACCGTAGTCAGAGATGTGTGTGCATGGAATTAAAGCTTTAATAACAAAAACTCACTTCATCAACAGCTGCAGCCTCAAAAGCCATGACTAACCAGACACAAAAAGTAATCAGAACATGAACAATGCAATGGACTGATGGTGGAGTTCAATTAATTAAACAGAAAGCACAGAAAATCTTCTGACACCTTTCACTATTAGTGTTCAACAGCCGTAGATGGAAGCTGATGTTTAAGAGCTTTATAAAAGCTTTTAGATCATTCTATCATTAGGTCTGATTAACTCTTCACCGCTTCATCGTCCACTAATATTAAGAGTTTAGAAAGCGGTAAACACTGAACTGCAGGGTCACAAAGCTGAGATATGTATAAATACGAATGTTTTCAACTTAAAGTTCATTAAATGATGCAACATTTGGGTCCAACAGCTTCAGCCTCCAGAGGGTGCTTTAGGAGGTTATGGGTTGATCCAACTCAGCTGAGGACGGATGGTTGATGGCCGCTCCTCCACCTTCAAGCATTCAGATATTTCTGTCAGTTTAACTGGCTTGTTTCAGTCGAGCTCACAACTGATCTGTATCACAGAAAACAGACACAGGGAGCCCACGGGATCAGCCATGGTAAGCGTTCAGTGTTGAGCCCAGTCAGTCATCATCTGAGTCTAGGGAAGATTCTGATGAAGAGGATCATGCTGATGAAAGTGAAAGACACCAGAATGAGCATCAGCCAGAGCAGCCAGTTGACGGACTTCTTGGCGTGCTGCTCCAACCGCTCTGACTCCGTCTTCAGCTTCTCAAAGTTCAGGTCGGCTTGACGCATGGACTGACTCAGAGTCTGGAAAGCAGAGATGAATCTGACATCAACATCCAGATAAATGATAAATGCAGCGATATGAATAACTCCAATGGATACAGTGTTTTATATCCTTCTTTATTAGTGGCTGGTTGTAAATATGTACTGCACTATTCTGCCCACTTGTGGCCAAAATTTGCTAAAGAATCCGGCTGAAACAATTCAACCAAAAAAGCAAAAACTATATTCGCAATCAAGCCAAGTTAGAAATAGCTTTTGGGGATGGTTTGTATTAAAAAGTAGGACTGAGAGAAACAAAAACTTGAATTCTGCCAAAGCTTTTAACTCCTTCAGAGTGCATCTAGGTGTATTGGTGAACTCTGTCTCCACCGTTCTTCTTGCCTGGAAACTCAATTTCTGTGATATGGTTCTCTATCAAGTTATGTCAGTCACTTTAAAGCTGCTATACCAAATCTGCAAAACAAGCTAGCTTAAAACATTTTTTTTCATGCCTCTTAATGTTCTAACATAGTGTACCTATAAGTATGTATTGTGAGGATTAAAAAGCAAACAAAAAAACCCCCAAAAGAGAATAATTAAGGACTTCTGTTGCATTTGTCTAAAAACCTCAGCCAAAAATACAGCTCGGTCCAAAATCAACAATTGGACCATCTGGTTGTCTGTCTCAAGCACACTTCAGCATTTAACTGCGACTGGTGTTTTGCGCTCTCTCATTTACTGTGGCAATGCGGGTTCCCAAATCAGGGGGGCGTGGCCTAGGGATTATAGCCGACAAGAGCGGTGAAAGTTCTGTGACTGTGTTTATGTTGAAAAGCTAGCTTGTTTGCAGATTCGATGTAATAACTTTAAAGGGGCTAAATATTTATAAAAACATAAACTTTACTTTTAATACAATTAATCAACTGACTTTAGTTTGTAAAAACATATTTTCCCTTTGACAGTACATAGTATTTTTTTTTTAAGATTCTTGTCAACAAGGCAGGAATTCATTCATTCATAGGCTTTGTAGAGAAATTTTAGCCTAGAAATCTAGACAAACCATAGCAGTAGCAAAGGTTTTCCTCTGCAGGTTGGTATAGCCACGCTCCATTGTAGCCTCAGCAGGTCTACCATTGGCTCGATTAAGTGTAGGCCGAGCCAATCAAAGTGCTCTATGTTTGTATACAGACGCTCCATTACGGCAGAGCTTTTTTTTTTTTATGACGACGGCAGAGCTGCGAAGGAGTAAAACAACAAATATGGTGGCGCTCAGGAATAGAGGTCGTTGGAAACGAGCCATGTTTTTCAGAAAAAAACAACAGAAGTCATTGATGTTGAACAACATGATTGCCCCATTCTTAGTCTTCTTCAACGGTGCATGGCGGACTCTCCTATAAATATCACACTGTTCGTTGCTCTAATTGCGACAAATTGGATGCAGGGACAGCTTGAAAGACGACAGTAGATTCCGCCCCTATATATATATATATATATATATATATATATATATATATGCCAGTTTAGAGAAATTTGTAAGAAACCTATTAGGGGTGCACGATTTTGACAAAAAACCTAATTGCGGTTTTTCTGACAAATATTGCGATGCGATTTTTACTTTCGATACTTTTAAGTGCATAAAACTACAATTATGAATGAAATATATTGTTACTTTTACAACACAGTCTTGTACAACTTGACACACATGCGAACAATATACAATAACCTAAAAAGTATTTATGTGGCTAGGGCCCTCCTCTGGCTTTTGTCTGCTGTTGAACCTGAAAAATCTCTAATATAAACTACATAGTGATTGAGGTAATGAGATTGTTCAATGCTTCGTGATTATTAAATACCTGAACCTAAATACCAAAGAATAATAAGACATAATGGAAATTAACTTAAACAGGTAGCTTAATTTTATTTATTTTTTTGACGAATCTTTGCCATTGAAAGATAGAAAATGATCTCTTATTAGATTTAGATTTACAATTAGAAAACAAAATCTTCTGCAGTCCACTGCCATTTACTAAACATGAAACTGTTAAATTGCACACATTTTAAAATAAATGACAATAACAAATAAAAACGAGACCTTATCCAGCCTTCTGAAAGATAAGACGTAGTAACCTGACAGTAGGGTACTCCCAGCAACAACAAAAAAAGGAACCACCCCCCCACCCTCCGCCTCATGATGCTTAATCGACCTAATCGACTTTAATTTAATACAAGTGTAAAACAAATGCACAGAAATGAATTATTTTTCTATAATTATTAGATTCAACATCTTTCTTTGACAGAACTGCAGACTGCACAGATGGTACCTTCCCGAAGGAAAAAGTACTATAGCTTAGTAGGACACTGTATTAGACTTAATATTTGCTGTATACGATAAAGGATTTATGACCACTATATCCAACTGGTTGTAAGAGTCAGATAATTATTTATTAAAAGCTAGACATTTTAAAAGAGAATAAGAAAGAAAAGTATGTATTTGTGCCCCCCTTTTCCTGTTAATGCCCTACCTGGCCCCCGGGCAAAACTTTGCTAGAGCCGCCCCTGCACAGTTACCAGCTGTCAGCTCAAAAATGATCCTGGTGTTATTTGTCTCTCCGAAACAGTTTATAACTTCCCTTCAACTCATTCATGTCACCTAAAAGGTAAACCTGTTTCTCCATCACCTGTTCAGCTCTGATGATTCAGTAAGAACATCTCCTGGTTTCATCTTCATGTTTCCATCTAACCACACATCTAAACCGATATCATGACCAGCAGCTGTTACAGCTGTGGCTTCAGCAAACATCAGAAAGTAATATTAAATCAATTCTAACAACAGTTTATCAAGCTTAAACGTGCTGCTGTTGTTTAGCGCGACACCCGCTGGTTTCCTCTATCTGCTAAAAGTCCGCGATAAACAAACAGAAAAAGGACTGCGACAGAAAAGCTGATCATTGATCAGTTTCATGATTAAAGGAGCAACAGGAGAGGGAGGGGAGAGAATGAGAGAAGACGAGGCAGCTGCACAGCTTAAAGACACAAAATAACTCTAGCTTTGTGTCTTTTTTCATTCTAGCTGAAATACGGGACAAATCGCGTTCCTTTTCACCTTAATACGGAACGCGTAATGTTTTCTCTGAATACGGGATGATTCCGTTTTTTACGGGACGGTTGTCAACCTGAGCGCGACAGCGCAGAGAGACTGACAGCCGAGATTTTGCTATATTGCAAAGCGCTGATTAGCTGATGATTATTCCTGATAGGTTTAAGTTAAGCAGAACTACCTGATTGTCCTGTTTGATGATGTTTTGAGCTGCCAGAGTGTTGTTCTTGAGATTTCTGGCCAGGTTGAGCATGTCATCTGCCAGCTTCTCCTGCAAGTTGTGGTGGTGTTGCAGGACGGAGTCCAACTCTGCTGCAGACTGACGCTCGTCCAGGGGAAGACATCTGCAAGATTTTTAAATGCTATGTTGAGTCAACAGGATAACCGTAGGAACATTTGTTTGCCCAAGAGGTGATGTTTGAGTTTACCTTCTATTTCTCAAGTCTCCATCTGCTGTGCATAAAAATAACAGATTCTTAGCAAGCGTTGTAAGTAAAGATACTCAAAACTAAAGGTGTTCTTACCTTTTCCAGTCGACCGCTGCAGAGTAACAACATAAAAATATGTGTTAAACATATAGCACTTTTAAAGTCATTCTTTGAAATGACAATGTACACAGTTTTAAAGAGGATGAGCAATAGAATAACAGAGAAAAAAGTAAATATATTATTATAGCACTAAAACACTTTATATCCAGTCTGTTGTGTTAGTTAAATAGGATGCATCACATCTCACCGTGCCGAGGAGCTCCTCTCTCATCTCCCCTGTACATCGTGCCTTTGACTGAATGTGAACTGTTTTCGTGGCTGGCATCCTCTCATTGGCTATTGTGGGCGTACGACCCGGAGCGAGGAACTGATTGGCTAAAGCCTTTTCTGTTGGTGATGGCTGAGGAATAGCAGCAGAGGCAGCGGTTATAACAGAAGAGAAACTCAACATCAGCAGAACAACTTCTAAAAAACCTCCTTCAGTTTGCAATAAAAAATAAAGGAATTAGATAATATTGTCCTTTATTCGTTTCAAATCATCAGCTCCCTGTTAAATCCAGATTTAAAAAAATAACTTAACTGAACGATCTTAAATCTCACCAGCTTTTCTGCCTCCAGAAGTCCTTTTAGAAAATCTACTTTCCTTGTGTATTCAGTCAGGATCTCTTGCGTTGGTTTGCTGTAAGAAGACAAATACTGAGGCATCAGAACAAGACAGCAGCTGTGTGCGCAGTGATAGATCTACTTCTGTCCAAATTAAAAGAAAATGTTTAAACAAGTTCCAATAAAGACACTAATCTTAATATTTTTCTCATTTAGAAGACAGTATGTTTACTGTACAGAGTAGAAAACAGTACAAGAAATTAATGATTAAAGTAAAAATTAAAATTAAGGGGGGTGTAACCTTGGACTTTTCCTCAGAGCAACCAACATGTCCTCCAGGGCTGCAACATACTGCAAAAAAAATAAATAAACAAAATCAATCAACTCTATTATGACAAAATAAATGTCTTACCTGTTATTGTAAGTGTCATATTTAAACTGGCATACCAGTACCATAATCAAAGCCACTAGATCATAGTTGAGTTTTTGCTTTTTAATCATTTTTGTGTACACAAGTAAAACTATATTTTCACTTGAGGTTTTCATACGTGAAATTCTCAAACAGGTGTTCCACCAGATTTAGTGACACAGCTAGCGAATATAAAGCTGGACTGAAATACAGGTAGTCGTGATTATGCTGTAAATTGTGCATTTAGAGTATTTAACCTCTTTTTTTACATGTCAACTGGAATCATTTGGTTAAAAAACTCATGTAAACTGTTCTATAATTCATTCAAAAAGTAAAAGAACACCAAAAACAACATTAAGAGCGTAATCCACAGCTCCTGCTTTCTGACGACGTGGCTAACAGAGCAGCTAGCAGTCATTGAGCTAACAACAACAACACCAGCAGGTCTGCGGCTCAGAGGAGCATAATTACTCTTTGACCTCAGCTCCGCGTTACCTTCTCCAGCCTCCATTCCGCCTCTCCTCGTTTTTCCGACGCCATGGATTCACAGCGGGACAATAATCTAATAAAATTGATCTCTAGTCTAGAAGCCATGTTGGAAACCGTCACTGTCGCAGCTGTATGACAGCAGCCAGCTAACGGAGAGATCTACGGGCGCAGAGGTGTAGTTCAAAACACTACGGTGGCCGAGAAGGGTCTAATTAAGAAATACAAATTGATAATATGTTCTTCTTCTTGGGTATTTCTATGGCGTAATATTTGTGTCACCAACTTGAGCGCGCAGTGAGTCTGATCTGAGGGCAAATATCTAACAATAACACCAGCTCTGTCTCTGCTCTATAACTCCGTTTGCTCGCAGGCGGCTATTGTCTTTGCTCACAACAGTTTTTTCACCAGCCAATCACAGACAGCTCTATTTCGTCCAATCAATGCAATCTTTAAATTGCTCTAGTATAGAAACTACATAACCCAGACATTTCAAACCTGGACTAGATTATTCTATACTTATAGCAGAACAATTAAAACAATCTATGGGATTTGTGAAACCTTTCTGTGATTTGTGAAACTTCAATTAGGGCAGATTTCAGGGGTCTCATTTATAAAGCTTACGCACAAAACGGGGTGTGAAAACTACGTAAGCAACTTTCTAACGATCTTGCTTACGCACTTTTTGGACACTGACAGCGCAGCAGGAGAGAAGGTAAACACGTGAATTTAAGCCACAATTTCAAACTTGTAGAGCTTTGCGCACACAGACACACAACCAGCAGTCCCACCCCCATCCCATCTCTGAACTGAGAATAAAAATGAGAATCTGAATGAAAATATGTTGCACATAAGAATCATATCACAGTATGTTTGTAGCCTATGTATTTATGGCCTCAGATTATTTAGAAATTACACCTATTGGTGGATTAATTGTGTGAATAGAATAGAATTTAAGATCCTTCTTCTTACATACCTTCACAGAGGGAGCATCCACTGAGAAACTGGGACCAACACCATGACGTTCTCTTCTCTAGTTTTTTTCTCAAGTTTTCAGTTGTTTCTATCATATAAAGTTGTCCTGTATAAGTTCTTCGGTTTTTGTTGGGTTTATGCAATGTCTCTTAAATTTTCACTTAGTCATGGAAGATGCCCACTCAAAATGAGACAGGGTTTAGGTGGAGGTTGTTGCTGTCCTTGTTTTTAACAGGCCATTCCATCAGGTGATGAGATGCCATATTTCCATGTCAAAGAAAAGTGGGTTCCATTCATCTTTGATGATGACAAACAGCTTGACCGGATTATGACTTACCTGTCAGACATGCTGGACAGCTTAAAAAATAAATCTGAAGTCATGGTATCTTCAGACAGGACCAAGTGCATGCTAAATGTATTGCTGTCAGAGGTAAGTTACCAACACTGCTTTGTATATTAACCAAAATGTCATACTCAAAAGAAGTTATAATGTTTAAGTTTAAGAACTCATACATACACAAACATGATCAAGTTAGTATTAAGCGAGAGTACAGAGTAAAGCAACTAGTGATATTGAGTAAAGTGGCTCAGAGGTGGATTACATGCACAATTAGAGGAGACTAGTCCTACATCAAATCAAACTTTATTTATAAAGCGCTTTTCATACAGAAATTACAGTTAAAAGTGCTTTACAGAATAAAATTACTCACATAAACCACATTCCCATCCCTCCCCCACAGACGTAAAGCATCATCACAGTTATACTCCCCGCCCCCCAACCCTACCCTCATGCACGCACACACTTAAAAGCAACAGTAAAAAGGACAATGGACTGAGTACAGATGAGCCAGGTAAGGAAGCACCATAAAGTGAGCCATCTGCAGCGGCAGCAGCAGATCAACAGCAGCAGCCAAGGCACTGACCCAGGGCGCCCAATGGAGGCTACTTTGAAAAAGTAGATAAAACTGGTAAAGAAAAAGAAATCAACCTAAAAGTGAAAACTAAAAAAAAGAATTTTAACATGAAAAAAAAAAAGATTTGAATCTGAAAATTTAAAAAAATCTGAGACTGAGTTTAACAGAAAAAATATGAAAAACATGAAGTGTGATTAGAAAAAGAGCTGAATTAAATCTTTATTCAAACTGGAAGAAACATTAGATTTACTTATTTTATTTTAAATTCACTCATTTTTCAAATCTCAAGATAAAAATTTGAAATTTTATTTCAAAATTATAATTTTTTTAGTTTGAACTAGCTTTTCAAAGATACAACTATGAACCTTTTCTGGCACCATACATGACACCACTGAAAATCTCAGAATAGTAAAGTCAGAATTATGACTTATCTGAATTCTGAAAATCATTGTAGAAGTCTAAGAAAACAAGTACATTTTTTCAGTGGCTGCAATCCTCTTCTGTAGCTTTGCTACGTTGTGTGAGCTAGATGTTTTTATCATGCAGGTACTTAAAACGACATCATAAATAGAGGCTTAAGTGCTCAAAACTGAGCGCAATCAAAATTCATCCTTTTAGGTTGTTGTATTCTAAAAATTTTAATTTTGTTGCTTTTTTAACAACAGTATAAGATAGCCTACATATTTGAATGAGAACACCTTTCTTGGGATTTTGTCTGTCTGACCAGTGAATAAGAAAATATTGAACAGGTAGCTAAAGAAGGTGTTTCCGAAAGCCTAATCTTATTGAAAATAACCATAAAGTAGTTCTACATTCAGATATTAACTTTTTGAATTTGCACAGCTCTAGTGAATGTACTATCAAAGTATTTGCTATTACTGAATATGAGAGGCTGATGTTGCAATCTCTAGATGAAACCCTCGTTTCAGATGCGGTGTGTCAACATGCGTTATTCCATTTAGATCTGCTCCGCTTAGCTTCACAGTGAAGCGACAGCACAACATAATAGCCTACCTTGTACACATAGACACTATTGCTATAACAAATAGGTAGTTTCGGACCATCAGCACCGGCTCCCCTCGGGGTTGTGTTCATTCTCCTCTGCTCTTCTCCCTATACACCAATGGCTGGACCTTTGACCACCAGTCTATCAAGCTAATGCAGTTTGCAGATGACACCACCGGTATTGGACTCATCTCAGACGGGGATGAGTCTGCACGTCTGGTGTCCTGGTGTTGCCACAACAATCTGGTACTGAATGCCTAGAATACAGTGGAGATTGTGAACTTCAGGAAGCACACAGCCCCACTCCCCTCCATCATCCTGATTGACACCTCCATCACCACTGTGGACTCAATTCTGCTTCCTGGGTACCACCATCTCCCAGGACCTCAAGTGGGAGCTCACCATCACCTCCATCAAAAAGAAGTCCCAGCAGAGGATGTACTTCCTGAGGCAGGTGAAGAAATTCAACCTGCTGACAAAGAAGATGATGCAGTCCTACACAGCAATCATCGAGTCCATCCTCACCTCCTCCATCACCGCGTGGTATGCTGGAGCTAACATCAGGGACAAACAGACTGCAGCGTGCGGTGCGCTCTGCTGAGAAGGTGATTGGCTGCAGACTCCCATCTCTACAGGATCTGTACACCTCCCGGACACTTTGGCATGCAGGCCTGATCACAGCTGACCCTTCTCGCCCTGGACAGACTTTTTGACCTGCTCCCCTCAGGCTGAGCTTCCGGTCCATTTGGAGCAGATCCTCTCAAAATACGAACAGTTTCTTCCCCTCTGCTGTTGGACTCATGAACAATAACCCTAAGACTGTTCCCACCATCCGCTCTGTTTCAGTCACGTGAACCTGTGTTGTTTTTGCACTGATCATAACCTGCACTCATGTATATATTAATCTGCTTACACCATTTATTTTTTTTATTTATTGCAAGCTTAGAAGTGTTTATTTTGTTTGCACTAAGCACCGCAGCAATTTCTTAATGTGAACCTGTTCAGACATATGGCAATAAAACCTTTCTGATTTAGATTTAACGAGAGATAGGAAGAAAAAACATCCAAGTCTTTTTATTTACAGTGTATGTAAACATCTGGTTTCAGATGTGTATCAGTTGTATATTTTTCTTCAAATGCTTACTATAATCAACAATGTAATAGAGTCAAACACAGAAGCAGCTGCTACAAGCATTGTGTCCTGTATTTTAATGGTAATACTAATAACCATTACAGCTCGACATTCAGTCCCAAACATACCCTCTGTTACACGTCGCAACAATCTTCCTCATAAACCAAACAGACTAACAAACATCATTCAGCAGTCACGGGGAAACATTAGTATTTATTTCAATCGGCATCGACGGGAGCTGCGCTCGTCGTCGGGACTGTTCAAGTCTGAGCGAAGTCGAGAGCGTGACTCGGAGACTTCGTTGAAGGTGTGGCATGGCGTCGCGGTCGGGCTCGTGTTCTTCTCCTTTCTTTCTTTCTTTTCCATCAGAGAAAGTGGCTTGTGCTGCTCCCATTTCCCTCTGCAAACTGCAAAGCAATGACTTCCTATCGGATGTTATTTTCTGTGACGGCTAAAAAGCACAATTAGGTCCTTGTTCTGAACGCGTTTTGTTCCACATCAGGACATTACACATGGCAAATTAAGACAAAGGTCCCCTCTTTATTCTAGATACACCCCCCCCCCCCCGCCCCCCTCCTAGTAGCACTGTTCAGGTATTATGGTGTGAGAAATGGGTTATCAATAACAAGGCACTAGCTAGCAACACTCATTTGGAAAGAATGGAAAAGCGTGACTAGAACCTGCAATATTTTCTTTTTCTAGCCCAAATTTTAAAAAAATACGAGGCAACAGAATATGCAGCTTGTAGTCGAACTGTACTCACCAACAGCAACGACGGTGTACGAAAAATGATAGAAAAGGTGCTTGGCAACAACTTGTCCCGTTATTTCTACTGACGAACAGCACAACACAAGACTTTTGACACGTTTTTAGCGCCTTAATGAGTTTCTGCTGCAACAGCCACAGCTCAAATTAACTTCAGTCTCCAGCAAGTTCACACTCCATTACATTCTCTCATAGCCATTCCTCTCCTCTGAGTGTATCCGTGGGTTCTGGCCTGGTCAGACATCGTCATCCATGAAGGGTATGTCTGGGTCAGAAAAGCGTCTGTGTCCCTTGGGGGGTTCCATGTCTTTTTGCTGAAGCATGGCCATGGCGATAGAGGAGGAAGAGGAGGAAGCAGAGGGAGGACAGGAAGAGAAATGCAGCAGCAGGCTACACTCTGGGTTGTCGAGGTACAAAGACTGGGTGCTGTCTTTACGGCGGCCGGGCTGGTCCCGCTTCCGGATGAGGTGCGCAAACGCCCCAGGAGGGAACGTCTGAGAAGAACAGGTGGCCGCTTTTTGGGGAAGGACACCTGGGGGCAGCTTGACGGTGTCTGGGATGATGGGGTTGCGGCGTTGCAAGAGATGCCTTTGAGAGGCGTTTGAGGTTTCGGATGCCGTGGACGCGCAGCTGGACAGAGAGGAGGTGGAGCTGGCAGGGGTCAGGGTAGCCACGGTTGGTCGTCCACCGGGGACTTTAGGTCGCTGGGCCAGATCTGAAGGTTTAACAGGGAAAACTGGCCTGTGTCTTCTCAGCTGGACGGCACTGTATCCTGGAAGAGACAGACAGATGACAAATTATGCAGAAGTAAGAAAAATAATTAAGATTTATTAGAGATTTCCCACAACAGACTGAGGAAAGCGAAAGAAAATGGAAGATCATGCAACCATGTCATCTAAGATGAAATACAGTCATGTGAAAAAAAATAGGACCGCTTCCATGGTTTTAATATATTGGCACATGTGTACGGTAATTATATATTAATTTAACATTACTAAATGCTAAATATAAAATATAATATAAATTATATTAAAAATATAATACTAAAAGAAATTCAAGTAATATGAAATAAACAATAAACCCTGAAGACCATTTACATTCTTTTGAAAAATGTAAAGCAAATTTAAAAAAAGATTTTTTTTTGCTGAGAAATACATTTGGACGTTAGCTCATTTATTTCCAATTAGACTATCAAAATCAAAAACATGTAGGTGTAAAACATTGATAAGAACGCATGATTTAGAAGAAGCTCTGCCCTGTTTAAACTTCAGACATTTAGCTTGGCTTGCTCTTGACTGTAAAAGAGAGATTAAACACCATGGTAGGATCCAAAGATGAATCAATTACAGTATTCCAGGAAGTGAATCTCGTACCAACTGTGAAGCACGGAAGTGTCATGGTTTGGAGAAGCCTTGCTGCACCAAGAGCTTGAGAATGCAGTGGGGCGACTTCAAATGGATTGAGCATGAAAGAAACCCTAAAACATCTCACGGCTGAAAGCGAGGAGTGGGGCAAACTTTAATCAGACGATGTCAGAGACTGATAGACAGATACAGAAAGCATCTCACTGAGCCAAAAGGAGTAAGACTAGTTCTAAGAGGAATGGGTGTCCTAACTCTTTCCTCCATTTTGGTTGTTAAAACATGGCAAATATTTGGTTTTTACCTTTAATTAAAACACTTTCTTTTCCAGAGATAACAAGCAATGAGATTAGACATCAATAGGTGAACATTTCTTAAAAATTGAACTTAATATCTAATGGGGTGTACAAATTTTTTTTACATGACTGTATATTCAGGGAGTTACAGTTCCAAGCCTTTTAGTCGATATCGTGCCAAATGTGTTCATGAAATCTGGACGAGGTGTGAGCATGCATCTGTGCCATGCGTGAATTTACATGCACACAAAGACAAAAACACGGTTGCTGTTCCTCCAACCTGCTTAGGTTACAGAGCAGACATCAACGCCCCATCACCATCACTGGTCCAGACCTGCACCACAAAAGACAGGAAGGGCCCAACCCAGCGGCCCCGGGGTCTGGTCAGAAACCCACAGGTGTGCGAGAGGAACAGGTAGAACGCAGGAAACGCCAGACTGTACCTTAATACTGACCTTCAGGCTCGGAGCCGTGAGCGGACGAACGCTGCTGCTGTTCATCCAGAAGGCTCTCGGAGCTCAGAGAGGCTTCAGAGTCCAGGTTCTCCTGGTCTGAACCGGGCTGCTCCATCTCAGGCAGCCGAAAAGCAAGTTCCTCTCTGAGAATAAGCAAAGAAAAAGTTAAAGAAAACAAATTAATGATACTGTAAAGAAAAGGTAGTAACAGCATCCCTACTTCTCTTGTTTGATGGACATGATGCGTTCCACCAGGTTATTCTCGGTCTCAGTGTCCGAGTCCAGCGGCTCGTTCTCGGGGACGGCGCTGAGGTCAGAGCTGACCTTCTCACGCATCTGCAGAAGACACAGCACCAAACACCGATAACCTACCAACTCAGCCTGTAGGGTGAGTCACAGCTATTACAGAGTTGTTTGAGAAGATGAATTAAACACAGGAAATGTAAACCTCAAAGGGAAACCGGGCCAAAATGGTTAGTGAGGTCAAAAGAAAAGCAGAGTGGATGTCGCTTGCTGCCTTCATGCATTTACATACTATTTCTTACAGAATGTTTGTGAGCAACAGTGGAAAAAAATAACATTGAGTGCCAAAAGTGTTGATACCCCTTGAATATGTTCCCATTATGTCAGGTTACAACCAAAAACAAAAATTGTATTTCACTGAGAGTTTATGTATTAGACAAACACAATGTAACATGTGTTTTTAAATGGCAGAGAAACAATGTTTTGGTATTATGTTTTGCACAAAGAAAACCTAAAAGCAATACGGCGTGAATAATTATTCAGCGGCAGGAGTCAACACCACCTCTCACTGCAGTTACAGCTGTAACTCCTTTAGAGTACATTCTTATAGCTTCAGCTAACTCACATTGGACGGAGAGCATCTGTGAGCACCAATTTCAAAGTCCTGCCAAAGATTTTGCTCTGGACTTTGATTAGGCCATTTGAACACAAAATCACTTGGATTTTTATCCTGCTGGAATGTGATCCTCCATTCGAATCTCAAATCTTCTGCAGCCTCCAACAGGATAGCCCTGCATTTACCTCCATCCACCCTCCCATCAACTCTGACCAGCACCAGAGCATCTTCTACATACAGAATTTCCTGAATTGCTTGTGACAAAATACAAACAGTTGTTGTCGTCTACCGCTCCTCCAAAGTTATCACGAGAATCTTGCCTGCTTCCCAGTGTAGATGGCAGGTTTGAAGTTGTGCTAACTTTATCCCTCACCTGTCTGCTGTTCTCCTTGGTCATCATGATGCTGTATGTTCACCATGTTCTCTAAAAAACCTCTGAGGACTTCACAGAACAGCTGAGATGACATCACACCCAGATGGACTCTGGTTACTAATTAGGTGACTCCTGAAGGTAGTTTGTATTTGGAATGTAACAACTGGGAAAAAGTTCAAGTATTATCAACACAAGGCACCAAATGAAGCAGGTGCACACTTCTGGAAAACATCAGTCCAAAAAAAAGTTTAAGTTTCTAGTTAAATTAATGACTTTCAGAGCTCAGTGGTATATCTAAACTGTTGTATAATTACCAAAAAGCCTTGGAAGTCACAATAGTGTTAGATCACCTTCTGACAAAGAGAGATCACAACCCAGAATCCCTTCATCCCCTTAGAACAACGAACCCTTCACATCACAAGCAGGACAAATACTGAACCAAGAGCAACATGCAAACTACTTCCAGTTAGTACAAACCAACAAACTGCATTAACACAAAATAACAGAGAAACCAACAAAAGAAATTTATGGTCAACAAAGAAAAAACAAACAAAAAAAAGGACTTGAATCTAACATGCCATGCAAAGGCGCCTCAACCTGGCACACTACATCTACGTCTACTGGATCTACTACACCTGAGAGCTGGATGATACATACCACCACTCCTTTGTAAGGAGCTGAGAACCTGAGAGGTAAATGCCGGCAGTGCTACAGAGACAAGGAACATTAACCGTGTTACCCATATAAACGTGGGAGAGCTCATGCAATGAGATAAAGTAATGGATGTTTAGGATGTAAATACTCTAGATGCTGTGAGGAAATAATGAATATTGATAATGAAAGTATCAGAAACTACATTAAAACAAAAACATATCCTCCGGCTCTAACCTTCTATGTCTCCTGGGAAGAAGGGATTTGAGCCCAAGAACTGCAATTGAGGCTCAATTTGATACGGATTAGGCAATAAATAAGGGCTTACAAAAAAAAAAAAAAAAAAAAAATCAAAGGGCAAAGTTTCACACAACATATCTTGGTGTCATCTTGGATTCTCGTTAAAGGTTCTGCAGACACGTCAAGAAGTTAAGCAGAGTTTAAAAATGCAAACTTCCAGACTTTTAGGCTAAAGAGAGAGTTATAAATATAAATATTCACATGCATTCTCGTTTAAACTAAAAGCAGTAACGCCTAAGTTCAAACCACTGAGAATGATGTATAATTAGGTGAATAAGATGTTGAATTGGAAGTCATGCTTTCAGGAAACTGAATGTGATGAAAAACCACAACCTGACTTTTCAATGCTTACAGAGTCATGTTCCTGGGGGGCTCAGTGAGCTGTTGGTTCCTCCTAGAAGTTCTAGTTCACTAACTCGAGGAACAAACAGCCATCTCTGTACAAGACATCCAACTGTAGACCTAAAACTGAACACCTGACAGGGCCTCACTTCAGATTTAAATAAAGCAGCTTCTTATGGACGACAGCCCATGTAGACACTGATTGTTTAAGGTTCTGTCGGGTCTTAATGGTGCTATGCTTTTAATATAAACTCTCCATCGTACTGTTTGATTTTTATTAAACTAAAAGGTCAACTAGGGACAAGCATTGCATATTAGCTTCGACCAAATGTTGCAGAGTTTGGTACCAGTTGAACACTAGCTACTAGAAAAGCTAATAAATGACATGACAGAGGGCTGGGATTCACATGACAGAAGATGCGGGATAGCGACTCATGTTGGTCAAAGTCCAGTTGAGCTAACGGTGAGACTACAGTGAATGCCTCGGAGGTGATGCAGGTATTTCTCCCCACTCACTGTGTTCTTTCTCTTGAGTTTCAGCTGGTTAACAGCCAGTGCCTCAGCGTACTCCAGCTGCTCAATCTCCTCCATCTTCTCATTGTAGCGCCTGATCTGCTCGATGATAAGCATCTCCACACACCTATGTGCAAACAAGCAGCGGTGAGCGAGCTCAGATCAAATATAAAATCAGGCAGATTTGGTCCTGTTTTTGCTTTACAGTACAGTCTTACGTCGTAGTCTTTGCCACGTCCTTCATGCTGAGCAGCGGGTCAGCCGTGTTGGGACAACGCAGGACACACGGTGCAAACACTATAGCCAACGAGTTGGGGGACATGCGATTGTGCGCCTCTTCCTTAGAAACCCTGCAGCAACATAATCAGAGAAGAGAATCTCATCGTCTGTTGGGGCAGTTCATATTTCAGGTTTTACACCTTCCAGGTGGAGACTGCTTACCTGACGAGGTGGAAGATGAGCCTCTCTAATGTGTTAAAGTTTGCTGTGGGAAGTTCCTCTAGAATTTTGTAAATGGCTTGAAGCTGCTCCTGCTTCTCTGGCAGTTCTAACACAGTGGAAAAAAAAGAGCCAAGAGTTTAGTCCATTTTTGAAGAACAGAGGTTTAAAAGACCAGTGCTGTAAAAAAATATTTATATTTTTGAAACACAATTGATAGCTGATGACAGAATAATGTAATCTTAAATCTAACCAAACACCTAATCATGAGAAGAAAATCACAAATAAAAAAGGAAAGTTTGCCTTCAGCAAACAGGGAAAGCTTTCATATGACTAGAATTGTTCTAATGTTCTGTTATTTTATTTAATAGAACATTAAGTAGCACATATTTGTGAAGTGGAAGAAAAAACAAAAATTTTCAAAATAATGTTTACTAAGAAAATTCTGAGAAGTGTGACAAGTATATATTTACTTACTCAACTTTACTCAGACTTTCCCTAAAGAAAATTCAAAGCAACCAATTGTCTTCTGAAGTCACCTACAGCGAAAAGAGATACCCTGAGTGTAATTTAACCTCAGTTTAAAAACAGCTGCTCTATGAAGGCCTCGGGGGTTTGTTAGCAAACATTAGAGAACAAACAGTATCATGAAGACCAAGGAAGACCGCAGACAGGTCGGTGAGAACGTTGATTAAATCAGAGCTAGGTTGTAAAACAAAATCCAAGGGTTTGAACATCTCATGGAGCTCTGTTCAATCCATCATCAGAAACTGAAGAGTTTGGCATAACCGATAACTGACCCAAACATGGTTGTCCACCTAAACTAAGAAGCCAGGCAAGGAGAGCATAAATCCAATCAACGAAGCAGCTAGGAGGCTCATATCACACCGGAGGAGCTGCAGTAATCTAGAGCTCAGGAGGAAAATCTGTTGTCTGGCAAATTATAAAGCCTGAACTCCACAAATCTGCTCTTTTATAAAAGAGGGGAAGCACAAAGCAGTCGCTGAATGTCACTTTAAATGCAACTTTTTGGCATACATGTTAGGCATGGGCCGGTTACCGGTTTCAAGGTATACCGCGTTATGAAAAAGTCAAGGTTTCAAAACCACTAAAATTTTCCGTCATACCGTCCCTGCGGTATAAGCGTTTTTTTTAATATTTTATGTGACGTCTCGTCAGGGAGAAAGTAAAGGTCCCTCTCCCTCATGCTGTGTGAAGCTGCAGCGTAAAGCGCCACTCCCTCCTCCTCCTTCTCCTCCTCCCCCGCGCACACCTGCGTTTGTTGTGAGTGACAGGCAGCGCTGCAGGCTGTGTGATGGCTGAAGGAGGCGAGCCTCCAGAACTTTTATCCATCGTCTCTAAGCGGATGTTTGGGAATACTTTGGCTACCGTAAAAAGCCAGACGTTCACGGCTTGGAAGAAGAAGGTTGCCCGACGTGCAAAACGTGCTTGAGAACAGTGGCAGCCCGAGGAGGCAATACATCGAATATGATAGCGCATGTTCGGGAGCACCACCCATCGTTGTATGCTAAATTCAAGGTAAAGTTAATGCTGTCTTGAAATGAACGAGCGCATTGGCGTCTGACATTATTGAAGTGAGCTTGTTACCTTGGCAGATATGGTAACTACCTTTTCTTCATCTATATCCTTAGTAACTTTTTTTTAACTGAGGCAGATAATGGTAACTAGCATGCTAATGATGATTTATCTTAGCATGCTAGTTAGTTACCATATCTGAATCAGTAAAAAGTTTTTTCCTTTAAAAAAAATAAATACAGACATTCAAAATACACATTTTAGAGCTGTAATCATAATACCGTGAAACCGTGATATTTTTGCCTATGGTTATCATACCGTCAGAATTTCATACCGGCCCATGCCTAATACATGTAAAATGTTATGTATTGAGGACAAGCTGTTTTAACTTCAAAAGACTTCAGATTGGGTAGGGTTCACCTACCAGCAGGACATATACAACATAGAGCTAGGGACACAATGGAGTAATTCAGAGGGCAGCTGGTTGCACTGGATTTGTTTTAGGTGCATCAGACTACCCTTCTTGTAATACTTTGCTCATGGTGGCAACATGTTGGACTGGACCTTTGTTCATGATTTATTTGGTTTTGGAAGCTGTGCAGCTGGAAAGATTTTTGCTCCTACTTTTTTACTTTCGGAAAGTTGCTATGATGTGTTTCTGTGGCAACAAGATATGTTTTTTACAACTGGGGGAAGGTGATTAACAAATACCAGAAGAGTTGAGAAGGAAGCTTTATGGATGCAAAGCAGGACTAGAGTGTAGAGACGGGAGGAGGGAGTTCAAACCCTCTCTTCCATCGATCATACTGGGCAAGGATCTTATTCCTTCTGCTTTGTAAATGTATGGACAGACAGAGATTTAAAGAGGAGCATCAAAAGTAAATGATTATTGATTATTTAATTTCCCTTTGGGATAAATAACCTTATTTTTGAATAAAAATACACACCACATTTTTAAGATTATATATTTTAAATTTTGAGAACATGTATCATTTTACTTCCTCCTCAGAATTATGCAGTTATTTTGGATTGGTTGGTCTAAAACACACAATTCAAATAAAACATGTTGAGGTTTTCTGTTGTCACATGTGAAAAATGTGAAAATGGTTCAAGGGGGATGAGCGCTTTTTCAGAACATTGCAATTTCCTGTACTGTAAAATGTTCCGTCAGGTCTCCACTCACCCACTGCATGCAGGAAATCATTGTAATGTGCGAAGGTCATGAGCGGGTCTGGCAGCTCCCGTAGCCACTGCTTCACCAGGCCCGTCACTGTGTGGATGGGATACTCCTCAAGGCTGACCAAATGAGGATCTAAGGACACGGGAATCAGAACAGCAAAACAAAACATATGACTTCATTTCTCTTTGTTACACATCTTGAACTTGGAAAACAACCCATTGAGTGAGCCGTAGCTATGATAGAAAAAGGGAGCAAACCTGTCTCTAGCCGCTGGTGCAGCTCCTTCATGCGGTTGGCAGCGCCAGATTTGCGGTAGATACCCTCTGTGTAGAGTCCGTGCATCTCCACATGCTCCAGCATCATCTCCAGCACCATTGGCACTGGGTTCTTGTCGCTCACCAGCTGACAAACACGCACTCCGAAGTGATATCCGGTGACTTCTTCATCATTCTGAGGATCCACAAAAGCAGCGTCAGTAAGCAACTTGTGTCCTTATCCCAGTCACACATCGGCGTGCTTCACATCACGCATTTATTAGCAATGAAATGAAATCAAGCTTACCTTTTTGGCACAGAAGCTGGAACAACTGATGGCTATTTTACTAAGGCACTTCTTGTGGCATACCATTTTGCAGTCTGTAATAAAAGGTGAAAACAACTTCCTCAGATACGGAATAAAGTGTAAACATGGCCGTCTCTATTAGGGCGCATACTCACTGCTGCACATGTAGGCTTTCTCCATGCCCCAGATGTAAGAGCTGCACTGGTCACATGACTGCACAATGCTGACCTGATAGTTGATGAAACCATGGTCCAGCAGGGACTCCATCTAATAATAAATAGATGCATTTAAAATTGACTAAAACAATTACAGTGGAAGGAAAAAAGCAAAATACAAACTTCAGGCTTACGATCTTATCCTTTTTCCTCCTTTTCTTTCTGGCTTTGGTCGGCTAAAAGACAGACAGCTGTGAGAACATCGTTTTGTTTTCATATTCAGACCACTTATCGTCCTGAATCGGAGTCTCACCTTGGCGGGCTCAGCTTCCTCCTTCTTCACCTCTCCTCTGATAAAACCATCCAGCACAGACTGGAAGAGGTTGACCACTAACTGAACATCTTCCTGCTGTTTGTCGGTGGCCAGGTGGATCACTTTGTTCTTGAAGCCTGTCATAAGTCCTTTGTAGCCGATGGTAGGACTCTGTGAAAGTTAAGGCGAGGTTTAGGTGACTGTTTTAGCACTGATTACCATGTTTTATAAAGTGTGTTTCACGTCTACTTACTGAGAGAGAATACATAGACTTGATTTGCTCTCTAAACTGCATGGTGGCAGTGACAAAGATGGACTCTGTAGGTGACAGCGACTTGCCTCTGGAGCGGAAATCATTCACCTAAGACGGTAGAAAAATCAAGTTAGGCTTTTTTTTGGTAAATCAGATTAAACAAATCAAACAAAGAGTTGACACCTGGCTACTTTTCGCTCACCTGGTTGCCCAGAAACTCGTCGAGGTTCCGCAGCTCGTTGCCGTTCGTTATCACTCGGTCCAGTGAGGCGTCCCACTGCTCCGAAACTCGGGTGGCGCGGCTGATCTTAATTGTAGGGTTCCTGCCTAAACCTTTACCCATTCGGTCACCGTGAGGCTGAGAAACGGGACGCGCTGAGGGGCCTGAAGGAGGCGCTGTAGAGCGGAGATGTTTTTAAGACAAAAACAAAGGTAGAATAAAGGCCAATTCACACTGTATGCCCAGCAAGCATTTTCACCTCAGCATCAAGTTTATGTATATTTTCAAAAGCTGCTCAATGGATTAAAGCATGCTAAGTGATCCTATTTCAACAAATCAAATAAAAGGTGTGTAATAATGAGCCAGCTCCTTTTCCTCTGGCAAAATGGGCCAAAAGCATTCTTGAACTTGGTTGGGATCACAGAACCATTAACAAATTCTTGCATACAGTCAACAGGGTCCAAAAGAAGCATGTAATAAATTAAAGGGATATTCCACCCCTAAGTGAAATTTAGTCTGTTGCCATCTTACCCAGATTTAGATAAGTGTGAAAAAGCATTTTGTAACCAGCCCAGTCATTCTCCTAATCTGGCAGCAGTCCGTTTGATTTGGCTTAGCATAAACAATGGAAGTGAATGGTAACAGCTAGCATTTCATGTGCAAAAGTGATAAAAAATTACTCAGAGAAAGAAACAAAGAAAGAAAGAAAGAAGTGATAGGAGGAAAGAACAGGGGAAGGAAGGACAATACAAATGATGGTGGATGGAAGAAGCAAGAAAGAAAGAAAGAAAGATACAACAAATACACAGAAAGAGAAGGAGATAAGAAAGATAAAAGGAAGGATGTGTGAAGGATAGAACGATGCAAAAAAGGAAGGGAGGAAAGACAATTGAGAATGCCATAAAGGAAAGACAGAAGAAAGTGACAAAGCTATAGAGGAAGTAAAGAAGGAAGAAAGTAATAGGCAGGAAGGAAGGAAGGAAGGAAGGAAGGAAGGAAGGAAGGAAGGAAGGAAGGAAGGAAGGAAGGAAGGAAGGAAGGAAGGAAGGAAGGAAGGACAGACAACAAAGAGGAATAAAGTCAGGATTTTTTTTCCAAACTTTATTAAGACCTGGAAAATACTTAAATTAAATTCCAAACTTTTCCAGACTTTGAATGAACCCTGTAGAATACCTGTTTGTGCAAGAAATCATAAAAGAAAATCTAATGATCTGAACGAATCTACCTTCTGCGAGCGCCAGCTTTTCATTAAGACTCTGAGCAAATGTCAAATCTCCGTTGTCTGGAGTCTGGGCCTCTTTGGATCTCTTCTTCAAAATCTTGCTGAAGAAGCCGCCTGACCTGTAGGGCAGGAAAACCACAAGAAATCGTCACCTCAAAAATAAGAAAAAATGATTCACCATCATGATAATCTGGATAGAAACAGTGGAGAAGATCAGAGTGAACTCAAATGCTCACGCCACAAAGACAACAAGATAAATGTCTGTTTTGTTCTTAAATCAGGGTGAAACTCACACAGATTTCTAGAGATGGGTCAGGTTTAACCACGAGAAGTTCACATAGTTTTCCATTTCTAAATAACAAAATTTTTCACAGTCAGACTTAAAGAGTTCACAGTTCTCTCTTAGCCCAACCTTTACGCATTTTTGCTACTGTGGTCAGGATTTAATGATAGAACAGGAAGCGACATTCATCATCCATGGACGGATGGACAAACTGATGGATGTACATACCAATGAATAAATTGATGTATAAACAGCCAGATGGCTGGCTGGATGGATGAATGAATGAAAGGGTAAAGTGATGGAAAGATGGATAGACAGACAAATGATGAATGGATACAACATCCTTTTGCAGATACACTCAGACCAGCAAAAAACCTTCAAACTTTTCCAGATTATGATCCCTGAATATTAGGGCTGAGTTATCCCAAGCAGTCATGTTTGGCCTCATTTCTATTTACAAATGTTCCTCTATTAAAAGTGAGAAAAAAAATTTGTACTCCCAAAAGAAAGATTGTGATAAGAAGGTTCTCCCCTTTAAATGTCTTTTTTTTTTTATAACACACAGAATCCAGATGTTTCCAACTACCTGTCTGGTGTGGTTGCATTGGAGGGTATAGGCTCTGGTTGTCCAGAACCCTCTTGGTGTCTCTTTCTAAAGGAGCTTGATCTTGAGCTGTCCCCATGACCTTCTTGTGAATGGGTTACCTGCAGAGTGAATTTAAAACCACATCATGTAAAAATGGCAATAGGTTCATTAGTGAAGTCAAATTAGGGTAGGTCAACAGAAGACCAACAATTAAACTAATTTCCCAGTTTAAAAAGAACATTTTTCCAAATTCAAGTTGCTACATTTTCCAGCGCTTCTGGAGATTTCAGCAAAAAAAACCCAACAACATTTAAATAACTGGTTTATACAGCATTAAACAAAACAGAGACAAAGCACAAGTTAGCTTCTGATTTTGCCGTGTGGTAAAGGATTAAGATTATTTTTCTTTACGTAATATTTATTTTTTCACCCATTTTTTAAGAGGTATAAAGGAAATAAATTGAATTTTAAACTTTCCCAGTCTGGTTAAAATACCTCTTTGACTGCCACGGTCCAGGGGTCTCTGATGCAAACTGGCCAGGCTCCTTCAGAACCTGGAGACAAGCTGTCGATGGACGACTGGGATGCTTCTCTCCTGGAGGGAGATGATGTGAAAATATGAAATAAAGACAAAGCTGGTCAGGTATTTTCAGTGTAAATAGAGGAGTGAAACAGCCTGAGTGTAACAGCAGACTTACAGCGGTGGTTTCTTTATATTGTCTTCTCGGTTGTGAAGGGGAGGAGAACCCGTGCCCTCAGGGCTCTCCCCGTTACTCTTCCTTCCTCTCCATTTCTCTGGCTTCTCCTTAATGGCTCCAGGGCGGCGCTGCAGATTCACAGCCCCAACACCTTCCCCTAAACCGTTTTTGTCCAGTGCGGAGTCAGCGGGCTGCAGAGGTAAGGTGGATGGACGGACGGGACCGGCGGAGGGAGTAGAGGCTTTCCCCTCCTTCTTTCCTCCTTTCTCCTCCTTCATCTTCCAGGCCACGAAGGTGTACTGGTCCAGCTCCTTGCTGTCCGAGCGCTCCTTTAGCTTGGACATCTCCTGGTTGCGGCTCGTCGCCGGGGATGTCTTATCTCGGTTAGTGGCCGATGATGATGAGGACGACGAAGCAGCTCGTTCAGACTCTCTCTGACTGTGCTCCAGGCCTCTTCGTCTCCTCTGCTCCCTCTTCTCCAGGCTCCTGGATGAAGGGACCTTGTTAATGAGGCCAGGCTGTGACCTCCTTAGTTCAGCATGTGGAGTTGTTGTGGAGGTAGTGCTCTTGTCGTCCTGAGGGGGGGATATGGCTGTAAGTGTGTTTGGGCTGACCTCATCTGAGGGCAGCCCAGGTTCTCCCTTCTCCTCATCTAGCTGGGGTCCAGCCTCAGCCTCTGTACCACAAGACTCCTCATCCTCCACCTCTTCATCTCTCCCCTGCTCCTCCTCTGGGACGTTTTCATCCAGCATCTCCTCTGTGACAAGCTCAATATCTGGATCCTCTCTTGTCTGAGGCTCTCTCGCCTGTCTTTGCTCCTCTTGCTCCTTTTGTTTCTGGGCTTCCTCGGCTTTTCTCGCTGCTTCCTCCTCTGCTTTTCTCTTCACCTCTTCTTCTATTCTCAGTCTCTCTTCTTCTGCTTTTCTCCTAGCCTCCTCCTCCTCCTCTTCCCTCCTTCTCTCTTCTTCTGCTCTTTTCCTGGCCTCCTCTACCTCTTCTTTCTTTCTTTTCTCTTCACGAATGGATTGACACCTGAAATAAACCAAAATATTTGGCCAGATATTCTTTAAAAACAGTGTCCCTACACAAGTAAAAATGTGATGTTTTATAAAGAAAAATTCCAGAGTTCTTCGTCCTTTCTAGATATTTCAAAATATAAATGCTAAAATTAACATGTGAAACTGCATTTACAGGAAGGAAGGAAAGAAGGAAAGACAGACAGACATTTTTCTATACTTACCCACACTAGGAAAATACTTTAATCAAAATCTATACTTTTTAATACTTGTAGTAAGCCTGTGAATAAGTGGACACCTGGTGAGTGTTTTTACCTCCTGCGTGCAGAGTGTCCTCTGACCAGAGCTTGTATTTTTGTTGCTCCGTATCTTTGTCGGTGGTATTCAGATCTCTGTCTGTGTCCTCTCCATAAAGCTTGTATCACAATGGCCGCCCGTCGCCGTTGCTCTTCTTTGCAGTACCTGCGCCATGAAGCCTAGCAGACAGGACAGGACACCAGGCTTGTTATTTACTTGGAAAAAAAGCAACTAGTACATCAATGCGAGAGCTCAAAAACCTACACAGTGCATCTGGTTTACCTGGATCAAGATGGCTGCTCTTCTCATGTCGATAAACTCGTTCCTCTGCAGGCAAGCTCTGAACCAGCGTTGAAGGAAGATGATCTTCTGCATCACTTCTCTGTGCAGCATATCCTGCAGCTGCTGTCGCTCCAGCTCCTTTAAAAAGACCTGCAAGCAAAAGTTCGAGGAAAAAGTATGATGTTGGAGTTACAAATTGCAAGACAAACTTAAAACTTTACTATTTAGGGATAAGATTTACGATGGATATATAACCATGTATGCCTTTATTTCCAATGGAACTTAGTTCAGGTTGATGAATTTTGAATAGTTATTGCTAAAAAGCAAAACCCCCAGCTAATTGGAGGCCATCTGCTGGTTATAATACAGTGTTTTGGGATATAAGCACACTGTATAATAGTAAAGAATCATTAAGAATGTATACATTCAAAAGTGTTCAACTTAGGAGGTGTGATTCAAATTTTCCCTCCACATATGTCGCCAAGTATCCCAGGGGAGCTGTTTGCCATGCAGACTGGTCAAGAAACCCTCCCAGCAGAAGAACAACTACCTTAATCAAAAAATATGAACCATCAGAAAGTGTTATAGAGAAAGATGCCCTTTTGGTTGCTGAGTTGGTAGCGACTTCAGTCGACATGTTCTGATTCTGAAGCACATGGAAATTTTGATTTTCATAAAATATGCCCTGTAAATAAAACATGTTGCTACCTTAGTTTTTCCAATCTGGTATGTGGTTGGGTTGAGGCCCATTTTCTTTTCCAGCAGCTCCGCAATGTCTTCTTTGGAGGCCAAGGAGTTCTTCGGCAGCAGAACCCTGAATTGCTCTAAAAACTCCTAAATGAATCATGCAAGAACGAAAGGTAATGGATATTAGATTGATTTAGATCACAACACTCAATATTTCAGTAAATATAGTTTGTTTTTTGCATAGAAGTTAGAATTTCAGGTGAATCTTTATGTTTATATTGATTCAGGCGTTTAAACTGAATTGTTTCCCTGATGAGGAGCATTACCTGGAACGTATACTTGGCCGGGTAGCCTGACCTCCTGATGCGAACAGTTTCCAGCATCCCTGTATAATGCAGCTGCTGAAGCACCAACGCCTCGTCCAGATGCATCTCCTTCTGCTCATATGCACAAATGGTTGCATCATAAGCATAGCTGGAGATAGCTCCACACTCCAGCAACAAACGATCACCCGTTTGTGACCTACCTTCTCCGCATTGGAGCGGATGCAGCGAATGAAGAAAGGCTCGGCTTTGTTCAGAGTTTCTAAGAGCTTGGTCAGAGAGTTCTGGATAAAACAAAAACGGGAGGGTTTGCTGTACTTTCAGGAAAAAACACAGGTGTGCATGGAGCCTGCAGCTGACGCTATGATTACCTGGAACTGAGCGCTGATGCTGGGCGGCTTCTTCTTCTTGTGCAGGTGGAGCAGAGACTTTGTAGTGCGATCGTGCAGCGTCAGACTCACAATGAACTTCAAAGACTGCGAATCCAGTAAACTCTGCAGGGTTAGAAACCAGCTGATTAGCATCCAGATTGCAAATGTATTAATTCAAACTGCTTTAAAATGAGAGGTATGTGGCCTTCACTCAGGTTCACCTTGGGGATGGCCTGCTTCTGCTTGACACTCTTGTTTTTCCTGTGAACATAGGAGAAAGAAGACGCAGAGTGAGTCCAGAGATGAAGCCCAGAGGTTAGAAGATGAAACAGGCAAGCAGGTGAAAGTTAGTAAGGCTGAGCGACTTCTTCATGCAGTCAATGAGTGATG
The DNA here is from genome assembly GCA_963556495.2 of Valencia hispanica. Classification (NCBI taxonomy): domain Eukaryota; kingdom Metazoa; phylum Chordata; class Actinopteri; order Cyprinodontiformes; family Valenciidae; genus Valencia; species Valencia hispanica. The sequence continues at coordinate 28,132,138 of OY747705.1, read as the reverse complement.
GAATGAAGGCGTGGACCTAGATGAGATGAACGACGAAGACGTTTGACAACGACAAGGAATGAATGTCAAAGATGAAGAAGCTTGCTGCAAGAGATGGAATATGACTCTAATCAGCCCACACAGAGACAGACATGCTCTCCTGGTTTCAGAAGCTTTTCACATCCTCTGAACTTCTCTTCTCTGAACTTTTAATTCTTAGTTAAGCCAACAAACTTCAGTGGATTTTATTGGAATATTTAGAAACAGACCAACACAACGTAGGACAATTTTGAGGTGGAAGAAGATGGAAAGAACGCTGTCAAACAATTGTACAAATAAAAATCTAAAAGTTTAACGTGCATTTCCATGTATACCACCCCACCTTTTATCTGACACCCTAAAAAAATAACCCCACTACAACCGATTTCCTTCAGCAATCTATAAAGCAGTAGCTGCAGAATTCTAGTCTGGGTGGAAGACTTTGTGGACAGGACAACGTTTAGTTGTTCACTAAATAAATCTGGGCTTTTTGGAAGAGAGGCAAGAAGAAAATCCCATATAATGTTTGCCAAAGCTCATATAGGGGACACAGTCATGTTGTAGAAGGCGCACTGGTCAGTGTGTCCAAACATGCAAAATGCTTTGTGTGGTGGAAGATGACCACTTCACATCCTCTGGAATTCACCACCCCCACACTGAAACATGGTGGTGGCGGCATCATGCTGTAGAGATTCACTCAGAGATGATGGGACGATGACTTGAACTAAAAGGGCAATCCTGAGGGAAGACCTGCTGGAGGCTGTGTGACTGGGGCAGATGTCACAACAACCCTAAGCATGCAGCCAGAGCTGCAATCTAGTGGTTTAGATCAGCATGCCATCAGCTCCAACAGCTTCATCAAATGAATTTATTTATAACTAGGTGTTTGCCAAGCTCGATGGCATGCTAAAGAGGTACAGGTAATTCAATCATTTGATTCGGCTGTGTTGGGGCAGGAATGCATCCAATACCTGTAGGACAGTAGATCGTGTAGACCAGGGTTGGAGCCTACTGGCATCGATCAAAGGATTTCTATTTTTTAGAACAGCCTAATCAAAGTCCAGGAATAAATTAAATAAAGAATCTGTGGCAGGATTTTAAATTGATGATTACAGATTGAGTACATCCAATCTGACTGAGTTTGACAAAAATGGGAGTCTCTACAAGTACGCGCATGTTAAGACTTTATGCGTACGGGTATTGGCACGTCATCCATGCTAACCAAAATTATCAGAATTTATTTCTCAAATTTGTAAATCATGTTTTCTTTTCTTTCCACTTGATTATGAACTACTTTGTGTTGTGAACTGCAAACGTAAAGATGTTCAAGGGGTATGAATGTTTGCCGGGAACTGCCTCATTAGGTTCCTCTCTGTGGGGATGCATCACACTGCAGAGCTTTCTACCATGCTGAAAAGTGTTTGTTGAGCTTCATGCTGCAGTGAACTTATTCAAACTTTCATACTCAAATGAACTTAATCATATGATGCACAATAAAGAAGCAGCAATGTGTTTCATGGGACCTCAACGCTCTCCTATGAACAAATGTTAGAGCTTCTGATACACGAATGGGAGGCATGTTCTGTCTGAGTCGATTAAGGCTGGAGCGATCTGGAACAGAGCCGATGCCAGCTCTGTCTGCAGACTCACTGGAGGACGTGACGTGGGAAGCGGAGGCGACCCCAGGATTGCAACAACTTGCGAGGGTCCTCCCCGTCCAGCTGCAAGTTCTTTATGGAGCTGATGATCTCTGAATGCATTTCTCTGATTGCACACCAGACAGATACAGAAGACAAATGCAGGAAAGGAGGGGAAAGGAGAGGGGAGAAAACAGAAAAGACAGGGAGAGACAAAATAAAAGAAAAGGACAGTTGGAAAAAACACCACTGTTAGGTCACCTCCAAAAGGAAACAAAGCAAAACGGTTACCCACGACAAAAAAACAAAAAACACAGTGCAGTACAGCTGGGGGTCGGACACTAGGAGAAACACACAGGTTTCACACGTTGCTCATCTGAAGCAAAACATGTTCTCTTGTCGATCATGAAACCACAAGACACACCAGACCACCCAACCATGCAGTCATTTCTTTTATGAGGACAAAAAGAGAACCACACACAAATAGAAAAAGAAAGGGGGGTATTTAGAGGATGTATTCACAAACACACGCACCTATATACACAAACAGACATATTTGTTGGCTCCCCAGCTGAAGATGTGTAAAAAGTCTTAGTTGATTTTTTTTTTGTCGCAGCAGCAAAATCGCTGAAATATGTAGAAAAACCTTTAATTTCAGCAGATTTATTCAGCAAGTGTGAAAAATTCATTGTTAAAGAATAATTGTGTTAAACAAAATCTCTCAATGTTGACATGCCTGACACTCCCTTAAAAATAAATATAACTGAAGCATTTTTTATATACTTCAAGTTTGTAGGAACTTCTTTTTTGTTTCCCTGGGGCATAAATATAACATGACACAGAGAGTATTTTCTTTTTCACCAAGCTAGAAGATGAAGCCTCACAGAAATGGTTCACCAGACACACAAAAAAAAAATCTACTTTTTCCGTGGCTCTCTCAGTCCGCAGATGTAGATCCAACAGAAAACCAGTGGGGTGGTTGAAAAGGAGGACTAGGACTACGGATGGTCTAGAGCGGGGTTGTCCAAAGTCGGTCCTTAAGGATCCGTTACCCGGCATGTTTTAGTCCTCTCCCTGGTTCAAAACACCTAAATCAAATGATGGTTCATCAGTTGAACCTCTGCAGAACCTTAGAACATGGAAATGAGTAGTTGGACTATTTGAATAAGTTGTGTAAGACACCGTCCCTTGACGACTGGAGCTGGACACCCCTTATCTACAGAGATTGTGTAAAGAGGAATAATCTCTCTCTCTCTCTGTATGCTCCAACTCTGTAAAGTGTTATATTAGACTCGGTCCTATTTGTTAACATGGGGTTAAACAAAGTACTGAGTGCAAGGATCCCAGTAATTGTACCACCAGGGATTTTATTCAAGTTATTTTCTTAATGTGGCATTTCTCCCTCGCACCCCAACGATTAAAAGTAATGAAATTAAACGCTGGATCATGCTAATGCACTAAAAGCTGCATTTATTTTAAGGCTTTTTACACATCAGTGTTTCCCCGTCACTGTGGTGGTTAACATGCAGAGCTGAGCTGATGATCGGCGTTGTTTGCTGGCTGTCTGTTTCCATGCTGCGGCCGTTACTGGGTTTTGTTGTTACGGATGAAGAAGTTGTTGTGTGTGCAGACCGTCAACTGCGGCCGGTGAGGTTAATATGGAGACATTTCCTGCGTCCCAAAGAGAGTCCATGCAGTGCTTTCCTTATTCTGACCATGAAAACAGAGGTCAGGCAGGGAAGGAAACAGCCCTTCGTATTCAATTCTCTCTTACTTTAAGAAATCTGCAACACATGAGCCCAACAATCCAAAACTAGCGTGGGTGGTTTGATTTGCCTCTGAAAAAGCTCTCAAGGTTGTGTTTGCCTATTTGGTCAGGCCTCTCTGTGTGTATTTAAAGGACTGTGTGCTTTTAAGGCTTCACAGCTAAGGGACATAATCTAAGTGGATACTCAGTGAAAGCCTGCACAAACACTTTTCTGTGCTCTGCAGCTAGAATAACAAACATGCAAATGGTAGATTTGAGGAGGGACTATAAGAAGTACATCATGAGGAAGAGGATTACACAACGGAAGACTGAAAATCTAAGTGAAAGGGAAACTTTTTTAATTCGGTTTTAAAGTGTTATACAGCTAAAGTGAACTTCCTGAATTTCATATTTCAAGAAGTAGATGTTGAAATATAGGAAAGCCCTAGGACTTAGACCGAGACCTGACCTAATTTTATGAGAGCAAACTCAGAAGGCAGAACAAACTGAAAAAACAACTAATTCCTTCCTGCATGGCCTCTTGTCCTCATTCGTTTCTGCTTTCCACCAAATTCACTTACTTCTTCTCATAGCTAGCAAAGATGTCTTCGAAAGCCTCTAGAGGGCGCTCCTCTGAGTGATCAAAGTAGAAAGCGAGCACAGAAGCTCGTCTGTGGAGGGAAGAGTAAGAGGAGAGAACTACATACACTGGGGTCACCAAGAGGTGGGGAGGGTATGGGTGACTGAGATGAGGTGAAGGAAGATTTAAAGAAGTTTTCCAAATATCCATCCTCATCTCACTCAGCACAAAAGGATTAAAGTGCAGGCCCATAAAACAACAGGTTTAACATTTCCAAGTAGCATGAGAAGAGAATTTTGATGAATTCACACAATCTTGGTGAAACAAAAGGTATCAACCACAAAGGGGGCAAAACCGCCATGTAAGTAGGTCCCCACAATAGACAGATTCCTTCTAGAAAACAAAGTCAAAAAGCACAAAGTGAGAACAAAACATTCAGCAAATGATGCCCATTACTTACTTGTACATTCTTTCTATCTGGGTATTGGAGCGCTGAAGCACCCCTAAAGGAGTTCTGGACGTCGGTCGGATAACACCTACAGAATCAGATGAAATAACAGTAAATATTAATAAATACACTGGATTACAAACGGAAACTGGTGTCACTAGCAGCTGATATTCCGCTATCCATTTTGACCAGTCTGTTAAGTCTGTTCCTCTCCTTTTAAAGACATCGTACTACTTATAAAAGATTGAAAACACACAGAAGGATTCAAAATTGCAAAGAAAATCTTAGACTTTTTTGACCACCTTTATTTTTCATGCTGACCTTAAAGAAAATTACAGAGTAGGACATCTGCTGTGTGCTGAAGCTGCGGTGGAAATGAGTCTGCATGACATTACCTTTCCATCTTTCTACATGAGGAAAATACTGATGTTTTCAAAGGGATAGTTTTATAGCAGGGGGAGTTAAGTGAGCTTCTGTGAAGTTATTATCACTAACCTGGAATAGAAAGATGCTGATTTTAACACTTTTAACACTTGAGTTGCATTTGCGTTGCGTAGAGATCACCTGGCGCTACTTTTCAGGCACTGGGGTCGCCCTGCAACGATGACCACACCCACTAAAGCTGTTAATTGTAATGGAAACCCACCTGAATTGTGTGGAGTAGAGTTGGGAAGAGTTGTAGAGGTTTCTATTGGAAAAGGGCCAATAGTGGTCTATCAGTCTTTGCATTCTCAACTGGTCTTTGGTGGATTTACTGGTACATTTTGGGTTATTGTCATGTAACAGGATCCACTTCTGTTTCCGGTAAAATCCTTCAAAGTTTCCTCAAGCACATCCCAATGGTTTGATGGAGGTTTGCTGGCCAAATCCTGCTGCACCAGAGGCTCCCCAAACCATGACACTAAAACTGAAATTTAAATCTGGCCTTCATGATTTTCTTGGTGAGCTAAAGTTTCCTTCTTGTAAACGTAACAAGAAAGTTAAACTTGTACCGTCTCTGATTGTACAGGCATGCACTTCATATCAAAAGTAGCAAGACCCTGCTGCATGTCCCGTGGAGCCATTTTAGCTTTTTGGAGACTTCTTTTAGGATTTTGTTTTCTGGAGAATGTGGTTGAACAAGCAGACTTGGATGTGTTGGCAGATAAATGTCCTCCACAAGTAGATTATTTTCTGGACTGTGTGTGAATTTAGTAATTTAGAGTGGAAATAAATGTGGAAGTGTCTTACTTTATTCCTCACCAGAAATAAGTCCCATCTTCAGTTTTTATTGTTTTTTTATATTACTTAAATTTTTAGCATTGTTACTTTGTTAAGTGATAATAAATACGCATAATTCTAAATATGTTAGAAAAACACAGAGTCTGTCAGGGGTCAAAATTGACCTTTTTATGTGTTGCAAGTTTTCAACATTTGTCGTTTGTGCAACGGCATCAAAGTCTCACATGTTGATTGGACATTATCCTTGCAAACTCACAAATACTTATTTACAGAACCCCATGCAAAATCTCAACTATCCCTTTAAATAACTGATTAGCTGAAGGTGTACCTGCTGTTTTTGCGGCCCAGGAGCGACCCGCCTCGTTGAAAGCAGCGAGGCCCCTGATGGTGGCTCTCAGGATGCCCCACCGAAACATGGCCACCGGGTCCATGCCAATGAGCTGCCGCACAAAGGCTCTGTCGCTGCTTCGCAGCAGTGCCACAATGTCTGGACGCATGTGGTCTGTGTTTTTCTCCCGGAAATCCTAATGAGGTCACAGATATTTAGGCTGTTGCAGGCAGAAACACTCGCATCTGAATTTGGAATTTGCCTTCATACCTTGATGTGATATTTGACTTTCCCGGCAAAGTGCTGAATGACGAAGGCAGGCTCCATGACTGGGGTGGGTATGAAGTACTTGTTTCCATGGTGCTGCTGTTTGAATTTGGCCAACAACGTCTTATCTGTTGCATGTGGAAAGCTGGGGTTGCAGGGAGAAGAAAAGCGATAAGAAAAAGGAATATTAGAAGAAATTAACTATTCAACCCTATCTGCAGCTCTGTGACATGCATGGGTGCAGCTGTTCTTACTTGCTCTCCTCATCTAGGAGGTACAACAGGCCTGTGGGTTTCTTGCTGATGAGATGGATGCAGCCCACATTGTCTGTGTAGTCAATATTGTGCCAGGTGATTCCCTCTGATTGGTACTCCTCCTGAATAAGACAGGAAAGACCATTTTGGTCAACATGCCCATGTCAAATACCGTAATTTTCGGACTATAAGCCGCTACTTTTTTCACACGCTTTGGACCCTGCCTCCTATACAACGACGCGGCTAATTTATACATTTTTACAGGCTAACGGCCTCCAGTGGGCAATATAGCAGGAAGTGCAAATGTGAGACAGACAAGTGGGCAAAGCTAAGACACCACCAGTAGTTTTCATTGACACACCCTCATCATGGAAAACACACAAAGAAATGCTGCTTTTAAGTTAAATGCAATCGAGCTGGCTGTCAATGAAGGGAATAGAGCCATTGCGCGTAAGCTTGACATCAATGAATCGATGGTGAGACGTTGGAGGAGGCAGCATGAAGAACTGAGTCAGTATAAAAAGATGAACAAAGCTTTCAGAGAACATAAAGACACTGAAGACGACAACTTCAGTGACTTTAGTGAGGAAGAGGAAGATAGTGACCAATGACCTATCTGGTAGGCTAAAGTATGTTTTATTTTCTAACCAGAGATATTACTGTCGTGTTGTGTTGGCACCCTACTGCCGATTTTCAGGCAGAGTTTAAATAAAAAAGCACGTCTTAAGTTGAAACCTAGAAAAGCACTCAGAGCGCAGACCTCTACCAGGGCCACTAATTCTAATTTTCTGTACTTTTCCAATAAAATGTCTGTTAATGAGACGCATTGCTGTGTTTGTGCTGCCGCTGCGCTCCTCCAACAGAGAGCGGAGATTCGGGGCTGCTGCGCGATGGGAGCCGCTTGTAAGCTCTCTGACACAGGAGAGGAGTGGAGGTTCGCACCGCTGGTCGGTGGGTGGATAAGCACTTCATGTCGAATCAACCCCAACATTTAATCAGTTGTTAAAAAACATTACCTCCTGGTGGAGGTACCAAAAAGAAAATCTTCCGTGTCCCATCTTTCCGTGTAAATATCTCAATGTTACAACATGAAACTGTGCAGCCTATATTCAGGTGCGCTAAGTAGTCCGAGAATTACAGTAGTTTTCTAACGAGATTGACCCTGAAACACTAAAAAAACACGCAAAACCTTTTTTAAAGGATTATTTTTTTGATTGCATTTTCCACAGTGTTTTCGCGGAGCACCTCTATATTCCTAATACCTGTTTCACTGTGTTCAGTGCAATAAGCTAGCAACATTATCCTTCATTAGAAGGTTTGATGGGTCATTTTATCAACTGAAAAGTTTAAATCTGAATTGAAAAAGTAAATCATGTGTTTATGAGCCTTTTTGAGACAGTGAAAGTAAAAGAAAAAGCTACTCACCTGCTCCAGATTGAAAATGTGATTGTTAAAGTAATACTGCAGCTGCTCGTTTGCATAGTTGATGCAGAACTGCTCAAAGCTGTTGGTTTCAAAATCCTCAAAGCCAAAAATGTCCAGGACACCGATGGACAAGCACTGGAAGACAATGTTAAGTAACATCCATTCACCTGCAGCTGGATGTTTAACTGGCTTTAGTCAGTCAGGGTTATGTGTGCTGTTTTCTTACGGGGACAGATTCCTCCATGTCTTTCTTGTTGAGCAGTGCGTGGTTGATGCGCAGCACTATCCAGTCAAACAACGCGCCGTACAGAGACTTCGCCATGGAGTCTCTGGCTGTGATCGCCTGAAAGTAGAAACAAAGGACTTCATGTAATGCGACTTTATCAGACTTCAGGGTTTTGGGGTGGAAAGAAGAAATTTGTATTAGGGGTCTTAGTGGCAAAGAGGAAGATAAAGAGTTTGCAGAAACTTTTTTGTACTTGTAGTCTACCTCAGAGTGGCTGTAGGGGAGGATCAGCTTGTCATTGACAGTAACTGTTTTCCTCTTGGTCAACGCCTCGACCAGCAGTTCCTCTTTGACCTGAGAGGGACAAACATGTAGATTAAAGGTGCAACCCTGAACAGTGATCATGCACCTCTTGACTTTTACTTTATTGATCCCTTTAGGACAACTCCCTCGGCGAAATATAATTCCCAGCAGCTTAGAGTCAGAAATCACGAAAATAACTTTTTCAGTAATGGCAGTTTTGAGATCACCCCCAAATTCCCTTGTTCCGTGTCCCATTGCAGAGATTTTCTGAAAATGTCATCAAAATACTTCAATAACTTTTTGAGTAATGTTGTTAACTAACAGACAAACTAACAAGCAAAAAAAAACCCTGGCGAAAACATAACCTCCTTGGCAGAGGTAACAACAGCAAACAAGCATAGAAATAACACAGACAATGATAAAAGTAAACAGGCCAGTATAAAAAGTAACAACTTATACATATTTAGCTAAATAAGGCAAGATACATATAGAAACTATACATGCCCTATGGTTAAATGCATTTACTTAATTAATACATTTGATTATTGCCCAGTGACGGTGGATGTGGGTATTCCTCCCTCCTTCCCTTTCCTACTGTTCTCGGTACCCTATCCCTATTTTAGATTTTAGATTGAGGAGTTGAGTGTGGAATAGTCAATAATCCCTTTTCCATATTTTTTCAGGCCTCATGGTATTTTATGGTTATTCTGATATATAAACTGATATCCTATCTCTGACCAAATATCTTACAAAACATGCTGAGGATATGCTGTAAAAACTGTAACAAATGATCTATCTAGTGTTTAATTTGTCAAAATGCAATGAAATATTAAAAAACACCCTAGAACCTAATGTAATAAACACAAAGAGTTCAATGTAAATTGAGATAAATGGTCTGGGATTATTTTCATGAATTTCAGCAATTCTTTCACTTATGTATATCAAAAGATCGCCACAAACTTTTGCTGAATTTATGTGTGCTGCCAATCCAGATTTTACTTCTTTTTACTTTGTTTTCAACCAACTCAAACAATATGTGAATATTTTCAGGGATCTTTCTGTCACTTAGTTGAGCACAAGCATACAGTCTTGGGGTGTGACTCCTCTAGAATAGCCAGGTTACCTTCAGCAGGTCAGAGAGGGTAGCCAGGACTTCAGGTGGGCCTACATCCAACCCTTCATCCCGACCCGATGACTTCCTTCTGTACGTCACGTTGCCAAGATACAGGATAGCAGAAAGTACAGAAAAGATCCTGCAACACAATTATAAATGACTGTGACTATGAAAGCTACTACATAGTCATATGACAGATGTTATGACTACTTCACTCTAAGCATCTATTTGAGGTCAGAGAATGGAGGCATTGTCTAGGGGTTATAACAACACATTGTCTCCATTAGGCCATCCACTTGTAGTAGATGACAGTTTTTTCATTTTTGGTCATGTGACTCAATGAGTTTAAGAAAAACTTTAGTTCAGAGAACAAGAAGCCAACTTGTTGCAGACCACATTTACAGCACGCGTCTTTAAACATATGAGGAAATAACCAGGGAGCGTTCCTACAAAAATTCACTGAGCTTTCAGTCTTTTTAGGGCATTTTAAAATTTAAATACAAGAGTTCACTATGAATTTATGGGCGATATTTCTTCAGTGGTCAGGCTTTAAATATATATGGATGGATGGATAGACAAACGGATGGATGGACAGATGGATTTCATACTTTTTCGGACTGTAGGAACCCTAAACTGATCACTGCTTAACTCACTGTCTCTTTGTGGCTGGAAGGAAGCCAACCATCTGCATCGCCTGCTGCAGCCTCTCAAAATCGTGGCGTAAATCTTCCTCATCTTCAATCTTAAAATTTTCCTGCAAAGAAATAAAAGGGGATCCAGTTGGTTGGGAGGAACAAAAAAAGTGAGACCACAAAGCCTAAAATCGTCAACCTGGTGAGGGAAGGGGATCAGTGAACAGAGGGCTGAGAAAAGAGAGGAATAACAACAAAGACAACCTTATTAACATGCAAGGCACATGTGTGGAGCGAGCTCAGCGTGTACACAACAGCTTATTCAGACGCTTGGCAGTCTTCATGAGTAGCAGATCCTTTCAAAGTCCATTTTAGAGACCAAATCACTCATCTTACCAGCTTGTGGCTATTTAAAACATTTGATGCAGAGTTTATCACACAACAGTGGGGAAAAGTAAATTAATTGAAGTTGAGAGCATTTTGTACCTGCTTGAGGTAGAAGTACTCTTCAGGCGGCAGCAATTTAAACTCTGTTCTTTCCTCCTCGGAAGCACCCAGCAGCAGGTAGTAAAACACGTGGTAGTTCCTGGAAAAAAAACAAAACACCTTCTTTACAGATACTATATTTAGAAAGTCATTACTGACAGAAAAAAAGCCAAACAAATGTGGCTCCCAAACATTATGGTGAACGAATAAATTTTTGTTGAGATTTCCAATTATGCTGCCATTATCAAAACTCCTATTTGTGGTTACACACAGAGATTAAAAACACACTGTAAAACGCTAATATATGGAAGGTAGTATCAGGATCTCGGTGATGTTCATATCAGTTTTCCACTTGTGCAATCAGCCGAGAGGTAAACAGGTGACATGGGCTTTGTTGTAAAAGCCCACTGGATTAATGAGTTTCCATGCTTATCGTGAAAAAACAATGACATCATACAGCGGACTCCCTCTCCTTGGCTAGACAGGCGGGATATTCAGTCAACAGCAAGTGTAGGACAGGAGATTAGCTGAACTGCGAGCAGATTGTGAGTAGGCAGAGGGTTACGTAGAGCGACGTGTCAGAGGAGGGTGAATAGATTTTCCAAACTAGCTGGGGAAAAAAAATATCTAGACAGGAAACGTTTGAATGAGTAATGCCCTGCCCACTCAAAAGAAACTACTGTTGTTTTCTATGAGCGACCAACCTCAGCTGAAAAACTTATAGTGTGGATTCAAACCTTTATAGTTAGTAAGGGACTTAAAGTCACAGGAAATAATTAATGCTTGTATAGTCTTGCTTTCGGAAAAGTTTTCTTCTTTATTTCATGGTCCTACCACATTTTTTATTTAAAAAAAATCCTAAACCAAAATTTCCATTTGAATATAAAATATTAGCCTTTACTTGCTTTAGTAGTAATTGGGCCTTATTTTCTGTAAGCTTAATAAATTATGGGGGGAAAAAAAATCAACTAGAATTGGTTTCCAATATGACAAAGAAATTACATGCTTTTTTTTCTCCCAATCATGACAAAAACAATTCAGTCTTTTTTCAAAATCAATACATTTTGCACTTGTAAATAAGAACTGGAGCAGCCTGCAAATCCTTTAAATCATAGTTAATGAATATTTGTACCTTTATATTATTGTGGATTAAAAGCATTTCTGAAACATTAGGGGTTTTCACCCCTTTGTTTACCAATTTAACCAGACACGGTTTGAGAACAATAGGTTCAGTTCAACATACATTTAAAATGTCTACACAAAAAATGGGAAAAAAGAAAAGAAAGTTTAATTAGTCCTTTTTTTAAAATGTTTCATTGATCGTAAATTCAGTCAAGTCAGAAACTGAAATACTGAAGGGGTAAATACTAAAACGAAGTAGTGACGTGGCAAATAAGACACAAAGCATGTCATTTAAACATAACTCCACATAAAATCCATAGTTTTTGTTTTCGAGACTGAGTAGGAGCGGCCTTGAAAAGTCTGAGGTGTATTTGCTGAAGCAACTAACAATCTGTCTATTTCCCAATCACCATGGACAGAATGGCTGCTTATTAGTCACAGATAGCAACAGACTAGCAGTCTAGTGTGAGTAACAGCAGCTTGGATGGTATGCAGAGTGACATAATGAGTGAGCTTGCCTCTCGGAAGTTCAGACAGTGTAGTCATTGTGCCAACACCTATTATTTTTTTGTCTTTGTTCAGGAACAGATAACATAATATTCAAGCAGGTACAAATTTATCAAAACCACATAACTGGTTGTAGAAATATGAACTATTATCTGTTAATGTTGCCTTAGAAGAGTGACATTTACTAGTCTACTGTAGATATACAACACCCCCCCACACTTGGTAAAAACACTTAAAATTAATCTTTTATTGCAGTGACATTATCGCACATTAAAGATATTTGACAAATCTAACTTGTAATTTGAGTAAATTTATCAGGAGGATTAAAAAAACGAATGTTAGAAATTGCTCTCATTATTATAATCACCACCCCTAAGCTTTCAATTTCTGTGAAATAAATGGAACTTAATGGCGCTGAGAATAAGCACTGAACACAGGCACACTTCCTGTTCTGTGAAATGTAAACAAACATGGAGTGGCATCAGATTTTAGCGGTTTTAGGATTGCTCTGCTGTCTTTGGCAAATCCTCCAGACAAATATGTTGCAGCAATGGGTTCAGCATGAGCAGAGAACGAGGCAGAGGACCACAGAGAATTATGTTTTTCCACACGAGGCGGCTGAGACAGGTCAGTATGAGGCGTATGTTCGCAGAGTAGGGCCGCATACAACGTCATACCACTGATGTCCTTCTTATACAGGTGTCGAGCAACGTTGTTTTGGTTGTATTCACCCAGAATGCCCTGCCCTATAGGCCCACTTGGCATTCACATATGCATTCGAACCACACCAGAGTTCACTTCAACCGAGCCGAGATCTAGGTTCTTAGGCGACCATTAGTTCGCTGTTTTTGGTCAGTATCAGAGATTGATGGCACATTCACACCTTCTCAAATGAACTGGACTTTTTGGGCAAACAAACTAGAGTTCAATTAAGGAGGACTAAACCGGGATGGTGTGAATGCACCCATAGACTCTTTGAAATTTTTTATGAAACAAAATCTGTTGGCCTATCTGTTGGCCTCTACCATTAGACTGAAAACTGGCTGAATTATGATCCAAAACCTTAAAGTTTCATCAATAAAAGTAAAGAAAACCTTGAGGGTGAGCTCTGAATGAAAGATAACTCAGGACTGGCTTCTGTTTGAACTCCTTATCTGTATAAAAGAAACCTGTCCACACCTTCAAATATTCATTCTCCAACCTCCATAATGGCCAAGACCAGAGAGCTGTCCAAGGACACCAGGGACAAGATTTTACACCTGCATAGGACTGGGATGAGCCAATCTACAATAGCCAAGCAGCTTGGCGAGAAGAGATCAACTGTTGGAGCAATAATTAGAAAACGGATCATTGACAATCTCCCCCGACTTGGAGCCCCATGCAAGATCTCACTTCGTGGGGTACACATGATCTTGAGAATTGTGAGGAAACAGTGTCTCCCACTCCATGCATGAAGCTGCAACAGACTGCTGCATCCTAGGTGCACCAAGGAGCGATATCGTAGGTCCATCCTCCCAGCAGCTGTTAGACTCTATAACAATCATTGCTCCCAGCAAACTCAACAAATGCTTGTATTTGCAATGTGTTTCTCAGTTTAAGTAACACTTCTGCTGTCAATGCACATTGTTGTTTGCAAAGTTTCTTTTTTCACTTCTTGTAAATAGTATGTTGTTTTTGTAATCCACAAATACACATGCAGATTCTATAAATATATTTTTTTATATCCTGCTCAGTTGCACATTTCTCAAATCAGAGAATGCCATCTTTATATTGAATAACTACATAGTATTTTAGGATTGTAATTTTGTCCTTACTGTACATATATTGTTATTCTTAGTTCTGTTTTTTATATTTTCTTGTGTGAATATAAATGCTTAAATTGTCCATCACTTTGCTGCTTATACACTTGAATTTCCCCTCAATGGGAAAATAAAGGATGTCTTCAATTCTATTCTACAGAAAGGGTGTCTCAACCCCCGCCACAGATTTGACCTGGAAGTATTTAATGTTACTCATGTGGGACGTAATAATGCTAAGGGGTAAGAGATTGGATTTTTCCTCAGTTTTCTGGTGTGAGATAATGCTACTGCAATAACAGAGGGATATAATTTAAGGCACAGTGGCGCAGTTGGTAGCACTGTTGCCTTGCAGCAAGAAAGTCCAGGTTCAAATCCCAGCCTGAGGTCTTTCTGAATGGAGTTTGCCTGTTAACCCTGTGCATGCGTGGGTTCTCCCCGGGTTCTCTGGCTTCGTCCCACAGTCCAAAAACATGACTGTTAGGTGAATTGGTCTCTCTAAATTGCCCTTATGTATGAGTGTGTGGTTGTTTGTCCTGTGTGTCTCTGTGTTGCCCTCTGATGGACTGGCGACCTGTCCAGGGTGTACCCTGTGTCTCGCCCCGTCACTGCTGGATATAGGCACAACCCGCCCTGCAACCCTAAAAAAGATGGACGGGTACAGATAATGGATGGATGTTTGTGTGGTAAAAGCACATTCAGGATCAGAGTATAAGAGTGTGTGGAAGTGGAAGTGTTTCCGCAGATGAATATCTAAAGACTCCATCTGAACTTCGTATTTAACCATCAGGATCTGCAGAGGGGGAATAACTTCTCATGTTTATCCAAACGGCCTGATGAAGCGAGGAGGGGGTGAAGGGTCAAGACTACCCCCGGGGCAATCCCTACCTCTCATTCTTTTCTCTGGAGACCAGGCGAGACTTTTCCAGAAGGTACTTCTCCACCACAGCCCTGAAAGACAGTGTGAGAAAGAGGGACCACAAAACATGAGGATAGGTTACTGGACAATGTGGATATTTTCACTAGGTGTGTGTGTGTGTGTCTGTGTGAGTCAAAGTCCGCTTATAAGAATAAATGAGTAGAGGAGCGTGAATAGATTTAAGGACAGATGGTTGGGACAATCAGCACACAAAGACACAGTCACACACACGTTGAAGCTCATTATGAACTATAAAATAACATCCACCAAAACATTCAAATGCCATCCGGAAGCTGTCAGGAGGTCTGTAGATTTAAAAGCAGTGGTATTTACCAAACAGACCAACCCGGGGCCATAAAGCCTTCTAAATCAGATTTTATATGTCTAACTTGTTTTCGCTATACCCAAGTAAAAACAACACTGACGCCAGTCCTCATGACACACTAAGAATAGAGCTCCGCTGTGAGAAACTTGGTCGTGTCCATCCACCAAAAATGCGGCCTTAAACACAGACAACACGAAGAATTCACACACTGAACATTTCTAGCTGCTAGTTTGTAATCACTGGTTTGTTGGGGTGGATTGTGTTGCACGTTTTATGGCTTGAGACACACAAGCAGAACTCTTTTCAGCATGAGAACAATTATTATTCTAAGTTCAAGGTACATAAAAAAGATAAAATATCAAACATTTTTGCAGAGCAGACTCTAAAGCCGGCTAGAGCACAACCTGATAACAGTCTAATTTATCGAGACCTGTTACTATAACTATTAAAACAAATAAATAAAAAACATTTGAATTTCTCCTCGATACACCCAACATTGTCGGTGGCTCCTGATGTTTAAAAAGGCTGAAAAAAGATTAAATTACAATGAATCAAAAAGCACATAGATTTAGTCTTCACCTTCATCCCTCTGGGAATTGTACTGCATTCTAGAGGGACAATGCAGTCACTAATGAGGCACAATAGGACGATGACTATGACCGTGTTATTAAACTGTAAACAGATGCACCATTTTACCACAGACATCTGGACTTTAGTCTCTGACTGGTTTCCACATTTTTTGGATTTTAACACCAAGTAGTGCATGATTGTGAAGTAGGTAAAGTTTTCAAAATGTGGTTCACATTTACCATCATTTCAGGCTATTGAGTACACCTGAATATAAGCTGCACCACCTAACTTTGAAAAGAAAATACATTTTGTACATATACAGGGCGCACCTGAATATAAGCCGCATGTTTTCATGTTCTAACATGATATATTTACATAGAAAGACGGTACACGGAAGATTTGTTTTAGTACCTCTGCCAAGAGGTAATGTTTTTGTGTCTGTCTGTCTGTTAGCAACATAACGGAAAAAGTTAATGACGGATTTCGATGAAATGTTCAGGAAATATCTGCAATAGGGACCAGGAACAACTGGTTAAATTTTGGGGTTGATCCGACATGAAACATGTATCCACCCACCGACCAGCGGTGCTAACCTCCACTCCTCTCGCGTGAGAGAGCTCATAAGCGACTCCCCTCGCGCAGCAGCCCGAATCTCTGCTCTCCACTGGAAGAGAACAGCCATGCGTCTCATTAACAGACACTTTATTGGAAAAGTACCGAAAGTTAGAATTAGAAAATTAATGGGGGAATTAATGGCCCAGACGGAGGTCTGAGTGCTTTTCTAGGTTTTACTTTAAGACGTGCTTTTTTTCCCTTCCAAATTCTGCCAGACAATCTGCACTACAGCATCAACACACCACAGGAACATGCCTAGTTAGAAGATAAAACATACTTTAGCCAACCAGAAAAGGCATTGGTCACTATCTTCATCTTTTTCACTAAAGCCACTGAAGTGATCTTCTTCTCTCCTTATGTCCTCTGAAGGCTTTTTACACTGACTCAGTTCTACCCGCTGCCTCCATCAAGGTCTGACAATCGATTCATTGATGTCAAGCGTACGTGCAGTAACTCTATTTCCTTCTTTGACGATTAGCTCGTTTGCCTTTAACTTAAAAGCTGCATTTCTTTGGTTTTTTTCCATGATGTGAGTGTGTGCATGAAAACTACTGGTAGTGTCTTCTTCGGCGCATAATCATTTCTCACATGTCTGTCTCTCCGCTGAGCTTCCTGCTATATTGCCCCCGGAGACTGTTAGCCAGTAAAAATCTATAAATTAGCTGCATTGGTGTCCAAAGCGTGTGAAAAAAGTAGTGGCTTAAAGTAAAAAAATGTAACCTTCCACACAACTTTCTCGCCGACCTGTCTGGCCTTTTATCATGTTTGTTCACTAATGTTCTCTAATAAACCTCTGAGGCCTGGTTGCACCAGATTTTGTTGGGAGTATCAGAGTAAAAGGGAACCGACTACATCTGTAGCAGTGGTGTTTTTTGGATGAATGGCTACCAGGGGAAGTCCCTCCTTCTGGTGTCCCCCACTACCACTACAGCTCTATGCCACCCCCTGCTGTATTTCTCTACTGACACTATATGTTTTCCTTTTTGTAGCTGATTCTATGACACAACCACAGAAAAGTCTTCAAGGCACAACTGACTAAAAAAAATAAATAAATGCTGGCCTGGAAAGCTTCCCATTTGCCCCAAATCAAACACAGCCAGTGATCTTTATCCCATAAAATCCTTCAAAGTATATTGAGGCTTGGTTTTGTAAAATGTGAAAAAGTTCAAGGGTAACAAAAGCTTTTGTAAAGTTGTCAAAGCGGGTTCAAAACATCCCCAAGGTGGGTACAAACTGATACATGGTCGGCACAAAATGTGCAATGGCACGAGGCTCCTTTTTACACCGTAAAAGTAGAATATATAAGGACTAAAAACGGCAAAAGTATGACAGTGAAATCCTCTGATTTCTTATTTAGAAAACCAGATAGTTGGGAAGAGGAAACTAGAGCAACAGCCACATTTTATAAAGCACTAGAGGCTGCCACAGTGGAGATGGATATACAGACAGGCAGGCTTTGAAAAGTTTACTGAGCAGAGCTGCTGTCACGGCCCTGTGGGTCTATTCTAATATAGCTTTCTATCCCTTTATTGTGAAAAGGCACAGAGCCAGACAAGCACAGACAGCAGCTGTTAACTATTGGCTTAAAAGTTTCAGTCTAAATCTAAGAAAAGTCTCAGCCTATTAAAATAGATTCTGCAGGCCGAGCTACAGACATTTCTAAGGGTAAACAATTTAAAAGAGCAGGAGGGCACCAGGTGCCATAGGGGGTAAACCAAGGCTGGGGATGCCTTATTATTTTAGCTCTGAGCAGCTGTCACCACAAGCGTTCATTAGCATTGATTCAAGTCTGAAAAACCCACTCCGAGCTCTATGCTGGTTTCTAGTAGCTGTTCTTCCCTGTCCTGATGAGGAGATAAGGAAGTGACCCAGCTGACTAGACTTTGATGCAGTTTCTAACCAGAATTTAACTGCAGAGAAAAAGGAAGAACACACTAATGGCTCCAAGTTTCATCCACATGCACACTGAACACCACATGACCACCCATAAAAAAGAAAAGAGGAAGACATTTGGCCCTAGATCCAGTTTGGGGGGGGGGGGGTAACAGGATGTTGAACCCAGAGAGGAGCTTTTAAAAAAAAATTTATTACTCACCCTCGGACTACTCCGCTCTCCAGATAATTCACCTGGATGAATTTACCGAAGCGACTGGAGTTGTTGTTGTGGGCCGTCTTAGCGTTACCAAAGGCCTGAAGAAGAGAAGACAGAAAACCAAAAATACTTGAATAAAGCTGTCTAGTAACACAATTTACTGTTCACAAACACTATAACAAGACTTCCACGTCTCCATTTACATGTTTTCATTTGCATCCTTTAGTTAAAGTCACAGTTTGCAAAGAGGTTAAACAAAGGTATCAATAAGGAGGAAGGTACAGAAAGTATGGAGCAACAGTAACATTACAAAAAGAGGATGTTTCTTCTGACCCAAGTAAAAACAAGGCAGAAAGAGGCAGCCAAGAGAACAACAACAAAACTGAATGAGCTGAAAAACCCTGGCTGAATAAAAAAATAATCTTGAGCTATGATTTTTAAAAAAAGTTCAGGTATAGATTGAAGATATTGCGCTTTTATCTTGTCCACAGAGGACCACAAAGCGCTTTACACCACATTCCGTCATTCACCCATTCAGGCACACATTTGCACACTTGATGGCGATGAGTTTCATTGTAGCCACAGCTGCCCTGGAGCACACTGACAGAAGCGAGGTTACCGGGCCCACTACACCCTAAGGTCTTGCCCAAGGACACAACGACTGAGACAGACATGGGAGACTGTGGCTCAGGTGGTAGGAGTTGGTCCCATAATTGGTGGGTTGCCGGTTCGAACCTGGTGGGAGAATATGTACTGGTCTGATAAAGACAGAAAGACCACACACACAAACACACACACACCGAAACATGGTGGTGGCAGCAACATGATCAGTGGCTATTTGTTTCAGACGGAAGTGAGGTTTCGGATCAAAATATGTAGAGCTCTAAAAACCAGTTGGGTTTGACCCAGGCCCCTTAGCTGTAGACGAAGAGAGGGGTTTGACTTTTCAGCATGAGAGTGATTGATGAAAAATCAACAGAAGAATGATTTCACAAGAGGAAAATTAACGTTTTAGAAAGGCCTATTCAGATTTAAATTCGAAATTCTGTGGGGTCAGGTGAAGAGGTCTGTGGACAAGAGATGTCCTCCCAATCTAGAAGATTAAGAAAACCTTCAAGAGGAAGAGCGGGAAGAAGTAATGAACCGGGATGCTAATAGACTCCTACCGAACCAGAACCGGGGGGGGGGGGGGGTGATGCCTATCTCCAGCTGTCACAGGGCGAGAGGCGGGGTACACCCTAGACAGGTCACCAGCCCGTCGCAGTATACAGCCAGATATTGTGCCTTAGTTATTTTCCTTCTTCAAAATTGTTTGTTTGCTTTCTAGTTGAATTGTACAAGGTAAATGCCACATTATTTGTGGAAGACGTGTTTTTAGAGTGCAAAAACCTGACATTTTACCCGAGGTGTGCAGACTGTTGAGAGCCACTGTTAATGATCCACTTGACGTGAGCCTCCCCAGCAGGTTTCAGCCCTGTCCTGTCGCAGCTCATCACTGATCTTCATCTCTGAACACTGTTGACTTTCACACCATATATGGAAGTGCTGCAGCTGAATCTAAAGTGGAGTGTACTTCCACTTAAAGGCGCATCTCTATCAGTAAACTTATTTCATCAACAACAACAAACCTCCATGACGACAGAGAGGCCGGCTATCCGAGGGCTTAACACATTCTTTCTACACAGGGGCTAAAACTGCAGAGCAGAGTGAGTCGATTAATCTGAAACTCTCCTCCTGCCCTCCTTTCTTACTTTACTCATCTATCTCTTTCACTCTCCTCTATCTGTGTGCATCTTTGCAGGTAGGAGAGCACAGAAGGTCAGCGAAGATAAATGAGTCAGAGGGGCCTGTGCAGCATTGTTCAAACTCCAAGCACAGAAGCACGGGCAAGATTGTTTCCATCTAGGGGTGGGAGTGATTTCGAACCTATCTAGAAGCTACCAGGCTTTACTGAGGGGCCCAGATTACAACAGAATAGCAGTACTTTGTCCTTCATGATGCGCATGTTCACATGGTTAGAGAGAGACACACACAACTAAAAGCCACCACAGGGGAAGTTGACTCAGTGAATGCTAAATAGGAGGCACATTGTATTTTCCAAAGCAACACGCAGGGTGAATTTGATACAGTTGCACTGATGCTAATCAGAGTATTTGGGTTAAATGTTAATTTCTTTGCTGCTCTCCAATTTTTTCCGCACCTTCCCGTTTTAAAATTGTTACAAAAAACTTTTTTTTTTGGGTGCAGTAAAATGATCACAGCAAGATGTCCCTATATACTGTAAAAGTTTAAGGCTCCAGGGACGTGTAAGGCAATTGTTTCTTGTTCATGCGTGACGAAAGAGGCGTTTTGAAGTCTGACACCAGCTCCCTTGAGTCAAACTATGAGTTTTCTAAACTAATCTACAAACACAAGCCTTCCAAACGCATTAAGATCTCTGCAACTATTAAGTAACTTTAAAGCTAGACACTGCTGAACTCGATAGATAAATTAGATGACTTCTGAAGGTTGGATTACATTTTTTGTGTTAGTATCAGAGTAAAAAGGCATATTGTGCATATAAACACCAAATTTTGGGGAAATTTATTTGCATAGATTTTTGCAAACCATGTTAACTTTGCCCTAAACTTCATAATTAAGGGGTAAGGGGAAAAATAAGACCGTTTACACTGTTTACTTTTGTTTGGGAAAAATAAGACTGTTTACACTGTTTACTTTTGTTTGGTACTAAAAGGTAAATTCTACCTTTTGATTTTTAAAACAAATATTTAAAGTCATATTCTTGCTCTAAAAAGAAAGATGCTTGTTGTAGTTTACTGTTTGCACTGAAAGTTTGCTGTGCTTTTGCTTAGTTTAATAAAAAACAAACATTTAAGGACAATTTTTTTTCTTTTAAAATTAGACTTAAAAACCTAGGTACCATAGAGGGTATCGTTCAGGTACTGGTACCGAAAACCAGATATCGTTAATGTGCTGGTATAGAACAAAATCTAAAGGTACCCAACACTACACAGGGTTCTACAACCCTGTAGCTCTTTACACCCTCTACATCGGCTCGTGATAAAGTCAAACATGAATGATCAACAACAAAGCAACGCTTAAAAAAAAAGTACAGACACATTATATTGCATCGCAGCTGTCGTTGCAATTTCAAGATGTGCAACACCAGAATCACAAAGGACTGCAATTCTGCAAGGCTAAAATATTTTAAAGGCCCATGAATTGAAACTCTGCATATCAATAATATGTTTGGCCATTTGGATGGACTTTCACTGTCTTTTATGACAACACCTGATGTCAATCTGAGATGCTAAAGCTCAAGTTGATTAAGGGGAGTATTGTGATCAGGGGGACCAAAAGGGGGTGTCGTGAGAAAGCTGGAGGTTCATTGCGATCAATACTGTCTTGTACAGCAAAATTATTGCAGCTTCATATTTCCCTAATATTCTGCAGTCCCAACATAAAGGTAATAAAAACTAAATTTTTAGCAGGTTTAGTCAGACGTTTTTTCTTCATTTCGAAACCTAACCATTGAAATAAAATGTCGATTACTAATTACAACTAATTTCCTATATTGAATTCTAATAATAAAAATATATATATATGTGATCCAGCTTTTGTGGCTTCAAAGAAATTTAATTCAGTTTGGACTGAGAGCCAAAATTGCTCTTTGGATAGTGGTCTGGCACATACATTAGAGTTTTTGGTTGCAATTAAAAAAAAAAAGGGAAAAAGTTCAAAGGGTCTGATTACTTTCACAGGGGACTAACCCCTAACCCTTATTCAAGCTTCAATTCCTGTGCTAACAGAGTATTGATCCTGTGCCACGATGGAGCTCAGCACTTAATGTTGCCCACTGTTCCCAGTTTTCTTTCCAGACCCCTCCTTCTCTGCGGACCTCGCGGCCCAGGAGCACAGAAACCCTGGGAAATCTCTGCAAGGCCTGTACCGCTGCACCACGGAGGGAATTATAAACATCTCGCAGCCTTGTCGTATTCAAACATGCCCATGAGCATGTTCCAAGCTTTCAGTCTGATTGGCTGGAACGCTCAGCAGGTATGAGGAAGGAGACCAACAGCTTGCCAAAAGGCGGCCGTTGGAAAATAGAGACGGGTCTTACGAAACGGGGTTTGCATACAAAGAGTTTAAGGGGAGAAAAAAAAAGGAGGGAAATAAAGAAGGAGAGAAGGAGGGAAGGGGGCATGTGGGGCCTCGGCAGTTTGCAGCGTGTGCGATGTCGGGCACGGCTGGCTCCAATCTCCCTGCACGCTACGGCTTTCACTGATTTCTCTCTGTTGCGAGCTTGCTTTCCTGGTAGCGCTGTTCCCGGTACGTTTCCACTCACACAGCCAGACCCACCGGTATGAATTCTCACATCCCCTGTTAGTACACAAAAAGTTGCACACACACACAGAGTTCTCAGCAAACATGGCAAGAGGCGTGCCTCTCAAAACAGAACGGATCGAGTTGTTTGCCCCAACAAGCAACAGAAACAGTATGTTATTCAAACGCTTGCTCTAACACACAAATACTTTTTATTTTAAACGAACCAAAAACTAATTCAGTCATAAGATGTGCGACAGACCAAAAGGTTATGGAGGGAGTTTTGTGACGACTCCTGAAAGACAACTTTCAGGGATTTGATAGCTGTCACATGTTCCTAATTTATGGATAATTCCAACCAAGAGGCAAGAAAACAATTATTCTCAGCAAAAATGTGCTGCTGCTAGACCTCATCTGGACGCCTCTGAAACTCGTGAGGAGCAAACCTCAAAACGAGCCAAAGAGCTTCAGTTCAATGTTTCCACAGGGAGCTGCCAAGGCCCTGACACAGACACCTCAGTACAGCATGGGTACGCTCACAAAGGGCTGGACGTGATCCAAGCGACCCCACATCCATAACAGACAGCAGCGGCAGAAACTCAAGCACAAAGAAAAAAAAAAAGATTCAAACATCTCAGCAGTGAGGCTTCCGAACCCGCAACCATATAAATGATGCAATATCCGACTAAAGTTTAGTTCAGGTATTTGTGAATTTCAGGTTAAACCAGACGTACGGGGAAGCTGGGAGATCAAGTATGTAATCTCTGGTAACCAAGGCTAAACTCTCATAATACGCTGTGACAAAATAATCAGTGTTTGTTGCCGGACTGAATGAGTCTTTGGTAAGATCACATGACGCTGGCAGAGACTGAACGCAACCGCGACGCTACACAGTTCCTCCTTCGCACAGCTTCTCATCAGTCATCAGTTTATGATTCCACTTTCATTTGGACCCCTGAAGCTTCTCCCATCCAAACTAAAAAGCACCTAATTATACAATTACAAAGTCACTGAGTATCGACACCCTCTTCATATGGTAAGTGTTTGAATGAGTGCAACCAAATGAGTTTTTTCTGTACGTCAGAAAAAGATAAATATCTAAAACCCCTCTTTTCTCTAATAGTCTGTGCCAAAGAAACCCTCTAGCTGCAGATTACGCAAGACAAAATAAATGAGCAAAGCAGGAATTTGAGACCTTGAGCAATAAAGTGTGTATATGAGCTGTAGATCTGCTGCAGTTCGGTTTTCAATAACTAAAAACTGTCACAACTGTTGCTTGCAGACCTATGAAAACAGCGCTGTGAAAAATGTTTACCCCTCCTTACTTTCTGTCATTCAAGGAATCGATTCAGCTCTGATTAGGATCTCTGTGCTTCTGCAGTTTGATAACATGTTCCTACTCTTAACAGTCTAATATTTTCACAATACCCATCATCCCTAGTTGGAACAGTGTGAAAACTGACCTTTTCTATAATTCTTCATTTTTCTTCAAGGGACAGGATGTTTTTACATAGGGAGATTGTAATACTAATACTCAACTGCTCCCAAGGGCTGTGTTGAATGCCAACATGATGGAAAAAAAATAGTGGTAATGGTGGTTAGAAGAAAAAAATGTAATTGCTTCAATATGCAACAGCTGACGTTAGAAATTGATCATATTCTTAGCAGAATGAAAGCAAGTGAAAAAAAACAAATGATCAAAAAACGTTTTCAGAAAATGTTGCTTTCTTTGCTCAACAGGATTATTTGAACTCATTATCAACCACTGACATTATAAATTATAAAAATCAGTGCAGTAGTGTAACATCTTTTTAAAAGTAAAATTAAAATGTATGTCTTTTAAATTTAGCATTTATTTAACAGTCTTTTTACAACTTTTAATTTAGCTCAAATCTGAGTTTTTAGGAAGTCATTGTTTTGTTTTTGGCTCATATTTCAATTATTTTTATTTAACTTAATAATTTTTGTCTTACTGTCCTACTGCCAGTCTCTTAAGCATTAACTGAAATATACATTTAATTCTCATTAAATTCATTACTATTATTTTTTTTGTACAGTACTTTGGTGCAGCTTTTGTTGTTTTAAACTGCATTATAAATAAATCTACTGTATTTTTATTTGTTTTATTTTATCTTTCTGGCGCTAAAATATTTCATAATTTTATCCTTTCCCATAAAAACATTGATGTGATGTATGGATGAAGTCTGATTGATAATGTTTAAAGAGTAAAATAATAACAATAAAATCACAATAATCAAATCTTTACTTTTACTAAAAATCAAGATTTTGCGATTTTAAAGGTACCAGTACCGAAAACCAGATATCGTTAATGTGCTGACATAGAATAAAATCTAAAGGTACCCAGTCAGGTACAATTTTTTTTTTGCAATCTTACTTTGTAGTTGTGAAGCACCAATCAGACTTTTTTGGGTTATGTTTCTGTATTTCTTAATAGGTGTGACCTGCTGATGCAGATTTGGAACGATTATGATTTTCTTATTTGGTCTAAAAACTATTAAACATAAAAGAAAGCAAAGACATATACACCAGATTTTAATGGTGTTAATAGTTTTTAATCAATTAGAAGAATTAAGAAATTTTTAAAAATCAGGATCAAAACAGGTGTCTTTACTGTTTTGCTCATTTTTATTAGTCAGAAAAGCACATCAAAATACTTTGTTTTGGTTGATGCATTTCTAGACTGATAAAAAGTAGAACTTCCTAGTTTTAAGACAATAATTGAATAGGACATTTACATTTTTTACCAGTAAATGCCTGATCAGAATAAAATGTAAAAAATTTGGCTGATGCTGATCTTTGACCAGTTTTCAGGCCCATCTCTAGTTTCCTAAATCCACCTGAGCAGTCTTACAGGTAAACACTGACTCTGAGATTAAAGGTTTAAATTCAAGTTAGGGCACAAACACAAGACGCATGTTAAAGGTGCTGAGTTTTAATAGCTGTGCCAGAGCATCGAATGCCAACTTGCGGTGCGCTGTTTTACCAGATTGGAGCCATTTAAAGCTGCCTCCACCCATGCCATGATGAGCACCACATCAAACTCCAGCCTGTGGTGTGGTCACAGGACCATGAATAGATGCTGGAGAGGCCTGCAGACTGACGCAACAGAGCGCCTGTAAAGAAAAGCATATTCATCCCTTCAGTAAGATTCTATACGGTGTGATTACAGGAAGCTTGATAAGTATCTGTTAGGGTGTTTAGAAGAAGAATCCCGGGCATGTCACAGTGACTTAAACACAGTAATGCCAGCCTTTCTCAGACTCATACACAATGCCACCCACTCTCAATAACTGCATGAGAGATAAACAATAGTTCAGCAGGCAGAATGGCCAGCTTCTCCTCTGGACTTCCTGAACAACAATACAGTACGCTGGTGTGTCCACACCCTTCAAGGCTCTGAGCTAACAGCAGAGGGAACCACTGCCTTTGCTTCCGGTGTCGTAGCCGCTTCCTGTTGAAGGGTTCCGGATGATAGGAACTTCCTGTCTGAAGCTGTGAGACGGCGCGGCAGGGAGCAGCCCGGTCGGCCGGGGACTTTGAACTGGAATGTTTGCTTTCCTGGGACAACAAACCTGAGCTACAAGGCTACTGTAGGGGCCTCATCTAGGGGCCCCATGAAAGAAAGCAGCAATATTTTCACGCCTCTTTTTGCTTCAGGTGTTTTACTAATTACCTGTAATGTTGGTTTCATTTTGAGATTAGGAGTATGTACATTTTATAGTCCGTCCGGAATATTTGTCAATATGTGTTGATTTTGACAGTATAAAAAAAAAAAAGCTCTGTCAATAGAAACAAAGTGCTTTACAAAAGATTAAAACTGGGGCTGTCGAAAGATAAAAGATTGCAATCTGATTAATCGCAGGGTAGCTGTAAATTAATTAACACTCCTAAATAGGACAGAAAAAAGCAAAATCTTCTGTGTAATACAAAGACAAAACTAGATGCCATTGCTCTTTTTTTCCTTTTATTTTAGGAAATACAGGAGAGATCCTTGGAACTTTTGCTTTGAATTCCACAATCACATTTACATATGGCTCTTTTAACCTATTCAGCTTTTAGCCAGTTTATACGGCAAACTAACTGGTTAGTATTTTCTAAATGTAAAGCTGACCATTTCTTCTGAACAATAGAGACATTATTTGTTCATTAACACAGAGGATGCAGACGCAAATGGCCCTTTACATAGCTCCGTGTTCCCGGTATCTATGGTATCTTGCAGTTGCAGTGTTGGTTAGCGATGTTAGCTTGTTTGTTAGCCAATGAGGCTTACGTGATATGAAAGGACTGCTGCAGATTGTTGCCTTTTTAATAATCTGCTTGTTTCAGTTGGTTCTTCTGATTGGTTGCAACCAAAGACGTCTTTGGTTTGCCTTGAATGTGCTGCAAGTCGATGGAATTCTGTAGAATTTGCACGTTTTGATGTTTTTATCAAAGCCATTTGTGCAACCAACAGCAAAAGACATGATCGCATCTCTTTCTGCAGACGACACGCGCAGCAGAACAGGAAGTATTAGACAGTTAATCCTTCAATAAGAGACGTTCACATAGAACCGTCGATGAAGTTCCACTCTGCCATGCTGTTTCCCTGATGAACACTGAAAGCAGCGCGGGTTGAATTGTTGTTTAAACAGGGCAGGTCATTTTGTGCATATGTAAAAAATATGTTTTTATCGCGTTAATTCTACAAATTAATCGACCTGCGTTAATTTTGACAACCCTAGTTAAAACCAAAGGAACAACAGGTAAAAATAACACCAGAGATCTAACAACTGAAATTGTATTTATGAGTAAAAAAAACAATTGAGACAGAAATCACCTATGTGTGTAAGAATAACATTTCATTATAGATGCACTGCTCAGGCTTTCATTGGCCAATACAGATCTTCAGTAAGGTCTGAGCTGCCATTTTTGATTTAGCCCCTCCCCAAAGGGACTGTTGCAGTTTTTTTATTGTGATAGATTTGAGTACAACAGAAAATGATAAAAAGGAAAAAAGTCCATTCTCCCCATGCATGCGTAGGGTTCTCTCCGGGTACTCCAGCTTCCTCACAGTCCAAAAACATGACTGTTAGGTTAACTGCTCTGTCTAAATTATCCTTAGGTATGCGTGTATGAGTGCAAAGCTGCTTGTCTAATGATGAACTGCTGTGATGACCGCCAGAGATAAGCACTAGCCCTGCAAAATGGTGGTGGGCCCGGTGGCGCCTCTGTGTATGGCGGCCTCGCTTCTGTCAGTGTGCCCCAGGGCAGCTGTGGTTCCAATGTAACTCACCACCACCAGCGTGTGAATTTTTGTGTGAATGACTGAATGTAGTGTGAAGCGCTTTGTGGTCCTCTGACTATAAAGCGCTATACAAATGCAGGCCATTTACCATTTAAGGATAAGCAGTATAGAGGACAGATGGATATCTTCTCATAAATCAAGTGGGCTTTAAGAGATTTTTTGGGGGCATTTGTAAATTTGCCTTTTTAGGTCTGAAAACTCACTCCTGGCCCAAATGTCAGATATGTTTATCAAAAGCAGGTGGGGGAAAAAAAACCTCACCCCCTCTACTCTCACATATTTCTAATGTCAATCCCACATATGCGGCAACATGCTGAAACAGAGGCAGCTCTAGTTGAAAATTAGATTAGGAAAGCTTCAAAGACTGGAAAAATTGTACAAGGGGTAATTACGTAACAGTGGCTCAACCAGCTGAACCGGTTTACTGGAAACACTCTGAGATCTGTTGGGCTGTCCTGCAGGTAGAAGTCTTACTTGTTTCTGCCCACAGAAGGTGTTAAAATAGTCTCTTCTCTACATTAAATTAAAGACAACCCTGGATGATTTACAGTGCAGTAAAATGAAGGCTGAATGGCCACTTTTCCAAGAAGTCCAAACTTGAGGATATACAATCTGCTAGCACCACAGCAGAGTCAGACTCCAGCAACATAAACGGTGAGGTCATCTACCCAAGATGTGGCCCAGGCTTTAGGACCTCCATTATAGCTGAAGAAACACTAACAGACTGGCAGGCATATGTGCAATGTTTCGATTAAAGTAATCTGATCAACTCCCAGCACAAAAAGCCACCAACTAAAGACCTTTTACAAAAGTAAAACTTGACCTCTTTGGTAAATGTTCCAACAATGATTGCATGTGTGTTCCATACACGCATGCATTTTGGATAATTAACCACACATTTAAGAGTATTTTAGTGGGATTTGCCTTAAACAAAAGTGTGCATAACTGTGCAGAGGAAGGAAAATAATGCTTTATAGAAGAACAATTTGCTGCAATAAAAATTGTCAGTCTTTTTTATGTCTCTACTATTGTGGCCTATATATAGACAGAAAGTTTGGCAAAATAGTTCTAGCTGTGAACAACATTTTTCCAGTCCTGTCACAGATTTGCTATTGGATTTAGGTCTGGACTTTGACTAGGACATTTTAATACATGAACTGCTGTCAATCTAAACCACTTTATTGTAGCTCTGGCTGTATGTTCTGGGTCATGGAGGTTTCTAACCTTTGTATTTAAATCCATTCATTTTCCCATTGTGTCAGAACAGCTCTCCTGTCCTTCCTAAAAGAAGGTCCCCCATACAGCATGATGCTGCCACCACCATGCGTCACAGGGAGGATGTGTACATGGTGATGTGGTTATAATCTAACCAAATAAGAGAAGAAAATCTAGGGTACACAATCACAGGGCACTGTATTTATTACCTAAACTAGACTAGGAAGAACCACAAAAGGTTCTTGTGGTGCTAAGCTACATAGGTTTAATTTGTGAAGAGGTTCCCCTTTGCTTGGTCTAGGATGGAGACCTTTCAACAGTCTCCCTAAGAAAAATGCATAATTACATACTATGATGAGGGACGCAGGAAATGCAAAGCGGCTCAGCACATCTGTTTCATGCATCTGTTTCCAAATGCAATTCAGGCTCAACTTCCTCCCGTGACCAGGCCAGCTAAATATGAGCCTATCTCTCTGTCTGGCCCTCCAACCAAAACTTTGGAATGGGTTGACACAACCACAAACACACACACACACACACACGCGTGCACAAATAGAGCAGCAGAGTGGCAACCAGTCTGCCAAAGGGACAAAAACTGTGCTGATGGAGGGGAAAAAACATTGCCTCTCCACTGCCTCCCTCTCTCATCCCTGGATATGACAACCGTAACGAGACTGACAGACTGAAGCACATCAAGGGACTGAAGCTGCACTCATTTACATGCAGTCTGAATGCAGCAGCAGCATCTGACAAAAATCTGACACATGATGGATAGCAACAAGGTTTCTGCTTCTAACCGTGCCAAATCATTCTATATTTTTGTTATGAGCTTCAAACTCGACAGCTTGTGGTAAACTCTGGCTTAGTTTCCAAGTATAATAGGTTCCTATAAATGTGCATTTACAAAACATGGGGTTTTGCATTTCCCCGAGATCTTGTACTTCGAGTGAGCTGCATTCCACATCAGGCTTTTCTGACTAAGGATCTATTTTTGGTCACATTATTGTGAAATAAAACTGGGAAGTATGTGGAGCAGCTTTACTTCCAGATCAGCACTCAGAGTTATTCATGCCCCCAAACCTGAAGAGCCAATCAAATTGAACCCAACCGCTGGGGTTTTAAGCTTTTAGTCCAAATGCATTTTTTTATCGTTTTGGATCTTTGTTAGAGAAATGCAACTAGATTCACAGACAGGAAAGTCTTCTAAATATGGCAACACAAGCACAAAATATTTGTGTCGATTCAGCAAAGTTAGACCAGTCTAAAAGAAACAATGCAGCTAGGCATTACAGAGATAAGCGATTTTTAAATTCCTTATTAGTCTATTTTTCATCCTCACATTGCTGCTACCACTTCAGCAGCCTAGTCAGTCCTGGTGTTTTTTTCCACTGGGTACGGCACGGCTCGGCCCGGCCTGGTCGAGTCAGCCTTTGTTTGGGCCGAGCTGACCCCTTTTTTGGACTACCTCTGGCTCAGTCCGAAACGGGGTGAGGTGACCTTTCAACCAATATACTTAACTTGGAGTATAGATTTGTTCCCAAAAGACCAAAGACAGTATTAAGCATAAACATACCCTGTGTGATTTTACACATGGAGGACCTAATTTAATCAATAGACATCATACAATATGTCATTAAATGTTTAGATAAAAAAAAAAAAAACACTCCTAATGAACTCAACCTAACACAAAGTGTCTATTAAAGGCCCAGAGATAGTGGGCATACACATCTGCATTAACAATATGCATGCATAATTTACCCAGACATTCCAGCTCTGGGATTGATCCACCCCAGTATCAGATTCAGCATTCAGCAGCTTCCACATAGGAGGCGACGGGATCAGTGCACATTTTCCAAAGCGAGACCCCTGAGTAAAGCTGAATGATGAACAGAGTCCAGCCGTCCTGTGCCAGAGTTAAAACAAATTGACTTCCTACCCTTCCCCTACGATGGCTACACTTTTCCTCTTTTTACCAATTTATTGAATTAATTACAAACGTTTTTAATTTCTACAGCAACATACATGTGCAAGAGCAGCTAAAACTGGTTGGTTCCTGTCTGAAAGCCCCCAAAAGCTGTAATATTGATGTGGATCAAGTGAAATATATACAAACAATGGAGGAGAAAACCTGAATTTGCAGCTTCTTCAGGACAACAATAATCAAATCAAACTTTATTTATAAAGCGCTTTTCATAAAAGAAGTTGCATCACAAAGTGCTTTACAGATTAAAATGACCCCACATAAAACCACCTTCCCTTCCCTCCTCGAGATTTAAAAGCATGGTCACAGTTATACCCCCCAACCCATCTCCCATGGACACACAAAGAAAAAGTAAAAAAGGACATTGGGCCGAGTGCAAATGAACCATGCAAGGAAACGCCATCAGAGGAGCCATCTGCACCGGCATATCAACAGCAGCAGCTGAGGCGCTGACACAGGGCGCCCAGTGGAGGCAAGGCCAAGACCCCCACCTCCACCCAAGCTCCACCTGGAGAGCACCCAGGCAGCCACAGCCGACCACCGCTCCCGGGGCAGAGGGCTCCCACAGAGGAAACACTGGAACAGGGATTAAGATAAATTAAATTATAAAAATAAACAGTAAATTAATGTGCTAAGATGAAATAGTAAAACTGATAAAAATATAATCATATAAAACATGCAGAGCAACTAAACAAACAGTAATAAATAATAATCAGTTAAAAGCTCGGCTAAAAAGGTGAGTCTTGAGCCCGCTCTTAAAAACATGAACGTTCTCTGTGGCCCTGAGGTCCTCTGGCAGCCTGTTCCAGAGGTGAGGGCCATAAAACTGGAAAGACGCCTCGCCATGCATGTGTGTCCTGACTTTTGGGGTGACAAGGAGACGGCTGCCAGAGGAGCGCAGAGACCGGCGAATCTTTTTATGTTAAAAGCAGTTCAGAGAGATAAGAAGGCCCAAGACCATTAAGACACTTAAAAACCATTAAAAGAACCTTAAAGTCGATCCTGAAATGTACGGGGAGCCAATGCAATGATTCTAAGACCAGTGTAATGTGCTCCCACCTCCTGGTCTTCGTCAGGACACGTGCTGCTGAATTTTGTAGTAGTTGTAAACCTGATATACTCTTTTTGGGAAGACCAGAAAGCAGGGCATTACAGTAATCAATTCTACTGGAGATAAAAGCATACATCACTGTCTTCGTATTGGCCCGAGAGAGAATGGGGCAGACTCTGGCGGTGTTCTTTAGTTGATAAAAACCTATTTTAGTATTTTAATGAGGAGAAGGCCACTGGAAGGTTAAATGGAATTACACACGCAACACTGCCTACCTTCTTAAAATACACACATCAAATCAATACCAAATTATACAAGGGACAAAGGCTTGTTGAATAACATTTTTTTCAGTCTGAACCAGCATCTGTTTGTAGGTGGATGGGGGACAAAAAAAACCTCTGCTCTCTTCTTTGCAGAACCATGCGACCGCAATATGATAAGTGATCCAAATTTAGAGGGAGGATCAGATTCATGTTCTTTGTTGCAGCCATGTTGCAGCCATGACGTTGTCAATCTGTGCCACAGATCACAGAGAAGCTCTGTACAATATGAACAACAATTAAAACATTTAAATAAAAGGGCTCTAGTCTCAGCAGGTATTTGAATTCAGGAGTCTGGATCGCTAAGATCTTTTGTGCTTAA
Organism: Valencia hispanica; assembly: GCA_963556495.2. Taxonomy (NCBI): domain Eukaryota; kingdom Metazoa; phylum Chordata; class Actinopteri; order Cyprinodontiformes; family Valenciidae; genus Valencia; species Valencia hispanica. Next base: position 28,098,989 of record OY747705.1, on the reverse strand, counting down.
TCACACAATCTGTCACAATCAACTGTGGATTACAACAGCAGACAGGTTCGTTTTAAGCATACCGCTTAAAAAGAACCATTAGGTTTTTTTCTGTGCTTTCCTAGTATACCAGATACATTCCTATAAAAATGTAATGTTTCCATTTTTGTTCACCGGTGCCTGTCAGCGATTAGACAGAGCGAGTCAGCACAAGCTTGTAAATTCTCATGGAAGAGATGCAGTCACATGACTAAAACAATGAAACGTCACCTCTTGTCGGCTAAGTTTAGAGCTGGCATTGAGAATAAAATAAAAGCTATCAGCGTTGCCTCAAAGGGAGACAAAAATAAAGAACCAGTAAACAGCTTAAAGCATTTTCAGCAGCTCAAAGTGACATGAAGGGGTTAATAAAGCCACTTCCTCCTTCCTTTTCATTTCTTCTTTCTGTTTAGACTACAGCCTCATTGTTTACGTTTTTACACTTTCAGTATGTATACCTTTAATCAATTATCTTCAAATATAGCTTGCTGCATACAGGATCCTGAGCAATTGTACGAGTCATTTTAGAGGCAAAACAGCAATTACTGGAAATAACTTAATCAAAGAGTAAAAAATTTTAATCCCGACACAAAGTAAGAAAACTAACATGTGACTTACAGCAAACACAAAGTGTATTGCAGAAGTATTAGAATCCCTTGAAACTTTTCACATTTTGTCAGATAGAGACTACAAATGTTAGTGTATTTTATTTATTGAGATCAATAGGTCAGGTGGTAATCTGTCTACAGGTAATATTCATGTTCCTCACAAATCTGACCAATATAAAACAGGCAAAAAGAAGCCAACAAGAAGTCCTGTTTACAATTTTCTGCAACACAGAAAACATGAAGAAGACAAAACAGAATTGCATGTGCGTTTTGGAACATCACCAAAGTGCATCATCCTGAAATCACCACTCCAACCTGAAAGATAGTGGTGGCAGCATGATGCTCTGGGGATGCTGTTACTAGGAGGGGACAATAAAGGTGGGTGGATTTGATTGGCTTGTAGAGTGGAAGATATGCCACAGTTTACAACGTAATCGTGTCTCCATTTCCTTTTACTTCACAATTATTCACCTCTTTCTGTTGTTCTATCATGAAACAACCAAATAAAACAACATTTAGGTTAGAAAAGATTCAAGGGGAATTAATAATATGGAAGGCAACGTACTGTGTTGATAAAGTGCTGCAGAACTTCCTTATGTTGTATTTAAGTACTAAGACTAAAAAGTAGTTTCATTAATTCAGCCTACTGCATGGGTTCACTCCTCCAACTGGATTATCTCTCTACACTTTGAGCAGCTTTGTATGTCCGCTGTAACAAGTCTTACCTCCAGGACTGGTCCAGCTCCCAGAATGGTCCTCTCCACCCCGCTGGCATAGCCCTTCTGGCTGAGCGCGGTAAGACAGTGGATCAGGAAGTTGGTGCTCTGGGTCTTGCCTGAGCCGCTCTCCCCGGAGATGACAATGCACTGGTTGACCCTCTTCCTGAGCATGGCATAGTAGGCCACATCGGCAATGGCAAAAATGTGAGGTTCCAGTTTGCCCAGCTGGTGGTTCTCGTACATCTTGACGTATTTTGGGTTGTAGATGGGCAGGAACTTGAATGGGTTGATGGCAATGAGAATGCTGCCTGCATAGGTGTAGATTTTTTTCTTGTAGAAGCGTGTGCGTAGATTGTTCAATATGCTGTCCTCACTGAGGACGGGGAGGTTGCAGAGGTCTGCAAAGTCATCCTGGGGAAGAGGAAGGAAGCCCCTTGCGGCGAGCTGCTGTACCTCTTGTTCCTTGGACAAAGTTGGGAGGTGAACATAAAGGATGGAGCCATCATGGTTCCTCTCCTGGATAAAATGCAGGACATTTTTTTTATTTTACATTTATTTCTGTTAAGACTGGCACAAGCTGCATTTTTTTCACATGATGCAGATACAGTTTAAAAAAATATATATTATTTTACATATATATAAAACTAACATCTTGCTTTGCTACATGTCCTATAATTAACATTGCCTAAGTTTGACTACTTGTAACCACAATGAGGAAAAAAGCAGAAGGAAGCATCATGTAATGAGCAAAAAGTGGCAGCACTTCTCTCTCTAGACTACATTCGAAAAGGGTGAAAAAAAATAGCTTAAAAGACAGAGTTGCTAGTTTTACCTGTAGCAAGAAATAAAAGCCAAAGCTCTGAGGGTGTTTCTCCTGAGCTTTCCGGGGCCAGAGCAGAACCCTCTGTACAGGCAAGTCTCCGGCCTCCAGTATCCACTCCTCCCCGCCGCTTTCCTTCACCTCTGCCAACACATACAGACGGTTGGGGTCCAGCCCCAGCGCCGCAGCAGCATCCGAGATTACCGAGGCTGTCGTTGCATTCTCCTGCACTCTAAAGGCCAAAAAGAAAAAAAAGACTTTACAAACATCTTTTTAAAACACATTTTTTATTTTTTTTGTAATATCATTCTGGAATAACAAATATTACACCTCCACCGGATCGTGGAGTACCCACCTGAGGTTGCAGCAGGTGGACGGCTGGGCAGCGAGCCGTGGGTAGATCTGGAGCAGGTACTTGCGGTCATCTGGATTGTTAGAGCCCACTCCCCCTCCTCCTCCTCCTCCACCTGCATTTGTTGCCATGGTGGCAGCGCCATCTCTGACACTCATCCTGAGCCAGGGGGAGTGGCCTCAGCATGCCGCACGTCCACCGCCTGTCTCACCACGCAGCACCTAAAAATGACAGGAGGACCGATCACAAAACCACTCTTGACTTGTTTAAAACTTAAAAACACTGAGAGGAAGAAATTCGAAGTCTTAACTTCACAAAAGTTGAATAAATACATTTGAAACCAGTTATTTACAAACACTGTAAAAAACACAACCTTTTATATAATTTCCAGAGGCCTGAAGGTGCCAAGTTTATGTGTTCAAACTAGGGCTGTACGATAAGCAAAACATTTCATCGAAATACCATTGCTGAATATTGTGATGACGATATCAATCATGATTAACAAACCTTTTTCGGCAAAGAAAATCTACCCAACCAGCTGTAAATATTATTGCCATGCAGAATTTGCACTTAAAATGTAATATAAACTCAGCAAAAAAAGAAACGTCCCTTTTTCAGGACTGTGTATTTCAACAATAATGTTGTACAAATCCAAATAACTTTACAGATCTTCATTGTAAAGGGTTTAAACCATGTTTTCCATGCATGTTCAATTAACCATAATCAATTAATTAACATGCACCTGTGGAATGGTCGTTAAGACTTTAACAGCTTACAGAAAGTAGGCATTTAAGGTCACAGTTCTAAAAACGCAGGACACTAAAGAGACTCGTCTACCGACTGTGAAAATCACCCAAAGAAAGATGCCCAGGGTCCCTGCTTATCTGCGTGAACGTGCATTAGGCATGCTGCAGGGAGGCATGAGGACTGCTGATGTGGCTAGGGCAATAAATTGCAATGTCCGCACTGTGAAACGCTTAAGACAGCGCTACAGGGAGACAGGAAGGACAGCTGATCATCCTCGCAGTGGAAGACCACAACACCTGCACAGGATCGGTACATCCGAATATCACACCTGCGTGACAGGTACAGGATGGCCACAACATCTGCCCGAGTCACACCAGGAACACACAATCCCTCCATCAGTGCTCAGAATGTCTGCAATAGGCTGAGAGAGGCTGGACTGAGGGCTTGTAGGCCTGTTGTAAGGCAGGTCCTTACCAGACAGCACCAGCAACAACGCCGCCTATGGGCACAAACCCTCCTTCGCTGGACCAGACAGGAGTGGCAAAAAGTGCTCTTCACTGATGAGTCACGGTTTTGTCTCACCAGGGGTGGTGGACGGATTCGTGTTTATCGTCGAAGGAATGAGCGTTACACCGAGGCCTGTACCCTGGAGCGGGATCGATTTGGAGGTGGGGGGTCCGTCATGGTCTGGGGCGATATATCACATCACCATCGGACTGAGCTTGTTGTCATTGCAGGCAATCTCAATGCCTTGCGGTACAGGGAAGACATCCTCCTCCCTCATGTGGTGCCCTTTATGCATGCTCATCCGGACATGATCCTCCAGTAGGACAATGCCACCAGCCATACTGCTCGTTCTGTGCGTGAGTTTCTGCATGGCAGCAATGTCAGTGTTCTGCCATGGCCAGCTAAGACCCCGGATCTCAATCCCATTGAGCACGTCTGGGACCTGTTGGATCGCAGGGTGAGGGCTAGGGCCATTCCCCCCAGAAATGTCCAGGAACTTGCAAGTGCCTTGGTGGAAGAGTGGGGTAACATCTCACAGCAAGAATTGACAAATCTGCTCCAGTCCATGAGGAGGAGATGCACTGCAGTACTTCAAGCAGCTGGTAGCCACACCAGATACTGACTGGTACTTTTGATTTTGAGCCTCCCTTCATTCAAGGACACATTATTCTATTTCTGTTAGTCACATGTCTGTGAAAATTTTTTAGTTTATGTCTTATGGTGTTGACTCTTTTAGTGTTCATACAAATATTTACACACATTAAGTTTACTGAAAGTAAAAACAGTTGAAAGTCAGAGGACGTTTCTTTTTTTCCTGAATATAGTACCAAATAGTGCATCCAAACATGTAATAATACTGTGATGTCGATTGCGATTCGGTATAATGCGCAGTTTAAGTTGACACAATTATACGGCAGTATAAACAGCATGGGGATGTTCAGCCGTTGTTCAGTTCAGGAAGGAGACACTTTGTGTCCCAGAGATGAACCCGCTTTAATGCGAAGTGAGCAAATCAACCCCAGAACAACAGAAAAATATCATGCGAAGATGCTGACTGAATCTTGTAAGAACGCATCATCATCCACAGTGAAAGGAGTCCTGTTCCTATGTGGGTTGAAAGGCCACTCAACAAGGAAGAGGCCTTTACTCTAAAAGCAGCAATTTGCACATGCAAAAAGGGAAATGGATCGTATTTTTATGTCCTGTGGTTCAAAGAAACTAAAGTCCAAGTGTTTGGCCTTAATGAGCATTATCACAATTTGAAGAAAAAGGAGGGAGCTTGAAAACGTCAGGGCGCTATCCCAACACTGAAGTACAGGGGTTGTTGGGGTGTTTTGTTGCAGGATAAAAACTGCTGCACTTCATAAAAAAGATGGCCTCATGAGAAAAGGTATTATGTGAAAATATTGACAGGCAGGCAGTTAAAGGTTGGCCAATAATAGTTCTTCTGAACATACAAAAATCTAGAACATACTGCTGGTTTAGTTACAAAGTGGTTTAAGAACAACAAAGTCAATATTCTGGAGTGACCGTCACAAAGCCTTGATCTCAGTCCCATGTGTGGGCAGAGCGGAAATGTTTTATTTGAGCAAAGTGGCCAACAAACCTGACTCAGTAAGACCAGTTCTGTCAGGAGGAATGGCCCAAAATTCCAAGAAACTGTTGTCAAAAGCTAAAAACTGTTTGTGGGAATATTTCTGTATTTGAAGAAAACATATTGAAAAAAACCTATACAATTCTTTTAAGATTTAGAAAAGCTAAATATTTTGCTAACTTAACTGACCTAACAGGAAAAGTAGATTCAAAATCAAACAGAGAGGGGAAAAAGGCCATGTCTCTTTGAATAGGGTGTAAGCAAAAATCTGGTTTGAACTGTGTGTATGTGTAATTATGGCTCCGAACCAGGGATGGGTAATTATAGTATTGTCATTATTGTGGAAAAAAGGTGTAAAGAATTAGTCATGCTGTGATAATAATGAGAAAATAATTGATGATGAGTGCAAACCACAAGGACCGCCAGGATGATTGTTACATTTTCAGTTTAAACCAGCTTTTTGGGATGTTTCAAAACAGGGTTGAAAATAAATCTTTTTTACTATTTAGCAGCACAGTTCCACTAATACATATAATGGAGTCAAGTGCCCTTTTTGTTGTTTGTGCCTGTATGCATTTAGAGATTTACATTCAAATTATAATTCCATTTTTAAATGATTAAATATCCATACTAATGTAATCACCACAAGACGTCTAACCACTTATTGTAATCAAATTTTATAAACGAAACCAGAATAATCAACTTTCCAAAATTAATGTAGAAAACAAGTCTGTGGTGTTTAAGTCAGACATGCGGCAACACAATGTCTGCCATGTAAAAACAAAAATGCATTTTAATAAAGTATAAAAGGACAGGAGTTGAAAATAAAATAAGAATCATCTTCAAATGAATTTCCTATCTTTTCGGAAAGACAAACATTTAAAAATACAGTAAAACAGTAAATCTTAATATTTTGACTAACAGAACGTAAACACAGCCACTTTTCAGGTTCTTTGTATTCACTCATAAAGGCAGACATAATAAAATTAAAACATATTTCTACTTTTACTAAGTAAACAGCCATACTGCCTGAGCATTTAGGTCTCAGTGTATTCAGAATGAATGTAGAGGATTCGGCTCCTGAAACCCAAGCAAAAGGTTGCAGCTGCAGACCGTGCACAGAAATTCAACCATTCCGCTCCGCGATGACGACACCATCACTCGGGTTAAACCACAAATGTTGTAATGACAGCACGCTATCACTCTTGTCAAAGTATGACTGTAGAGTGCCATTCCTCTGCACAACAAAAACTCTTATCTTGGTTTACAGATGGCCTAAAAACTTCATTTTCTCTGCCACAAAAGTTTGTTTCTTCTTGATGTGATGTTTCGAAGGTAAACTACCGGTAAATAAAAATAAGTTAAATAATCAAAAGTTTAATAAAGTGAAATTAAATCAAATAACGACATAAGTGCTTTTTATTGTGCAAGATTCAGTCATGCACATATTACTATCTGTACGACTAAAGCCATAATCTGGCTGAATTAGATTTTTCGAAGGTGGTGAAGGGCATTCAAGCTGGTGGGCATTTATTGCATCGTGTTTTAGTTATCATGAAAATATGATATTAATTTATACTTATCCTGACAATGCTAAACTTTAATCAATAATGTCTGAAAACCCCACTTCTTTATTTTAAGTGTTTTCACCACTGTGCTATAAGAGCATCAATAAATACCAAAAAATTTAAAAATATGATTAAATGCAGTTACTGCGTGGAGTTTAGTGATAAAAATCATATGTCTACATCTTATAGTTGTCCTGAAGAAGCCTATTGCAAACAGGTGTGCTTTCTGGAGCAGTATGACTTTGTAGGACTATCAATGATTGCAGCGTCATGCAGTCACAGCCATACAGTTACCTTAAAAAAACTAAATATTTCTTTATCGTCACTTTTATTGTTATTACAACAGTACCACAAAATATTGTAATACAATTTTAACTCTGTATCGCCCTCGTCTCCATCCAATAAAAGCTGAAAAATCATCAGATTCTGGGCACAGGTAGATTTCCTGGTTAATCTGTAGCGACAACATTTTCAAAACATCGACAAACAATCTATTGAGGGGAAGACAAGAATCAAACCATTTTTAAGAACTGCAACAACAGCTGGCCAGCAACTCTGAAGTTGCCATCTGATTTGCAGCGTCTGACTTGGCGCTAAACTAAAGGGCTAATTCAATATTTAAAAGAAACCTTTATGGGTTTTGATCATCTCTGGTTTAAGATCTTAACTGATTAAACCTGAACAGGGATGTTTTGCTCTAGACAAAAAAAAAAAAGAATGTTTTTGCAAATTTGTTTAAATTTCCCTGCCATTTCGGCATTAGAGCCACCTTAAATAAAATCCAACCTGATTGAAAATACTTTAAAAAGTCCAATCTAGGGTGTTTTCACAACTGTTAGTCTGCTGGACTCGGTAGGATTGGGGACCAATTTTGCAACATTGTTGCAACTTTGAGCTGGTGCGGTTGGTGTTCACATCACACTTTTGACAAACCAGCTAAACATTTTACATGTTGTATTGCGTAATGTTGCGTGTGGTGGCGCTGTAGCAAGAATTGCCGTAAGAAAGTCCAAGGAAAAGACAAACAGGAAACGGATGCATGATGTCAGGCAGACAAGGTGAAACTCCAGGAAATAAACGGACTTGCATAGACTTACATAAACAGCCTACATAGAACAAAAAAGGCTTTTATCAGGAAGTTGAACCAAACCTATTGTATTCACACCAGAAGTGAACCGCACCAGAGTCTGTTTGGAAGCGGACCGAGACCACCTCAAAATGTGGGTCTCGGTCCGGTTTGTTAGTCCGGACCAAATATCACCAGCTCAAACGAACCGTACTTGATTAAGATCTCTTTTCATTGTTTTGCAGATGATATTTAATCTATCTGCCTTTAAAGCAACACTAAAGTTTTTTTTAACCTTAAAATAATGTTTCTGAACTCGTGTCAGTGGTTGATCAACTCATAACATTGGATCATTTTAAAATGCTTTTGAAAACACATTTCTATAAGCTGGCTTTTATTGAAGATTGAACAAAGCAGTTCTTATTTAAAAATTTTTTTAGCTCCCGTTCTTTTCTTTTTACTACCTGTTGTAATCGTAATATTGCAGTTATGTTTGAGCCTTTTCTATTCTATTTTGTGAAGCACTTTGGGCAGCATTTGCTGTAGTAAATGTGCTATAGAAATAAAGTTTATCTTGACCGTGGCAATTACAAAAACCAAAGTACTGTGCACTTATTTTTATGTGCAACTGAGTAGGATAATTAAAAAACAAAAAGATATTTACAGAATGTGCATGTGTAGTTGTGCATAACAAAGTAAAAATAACCGTATTATTTACAAGAAGTTAACAGAATATAAACTGAGAAAAGCAGATGTGCAAATAACAGCAGCAGAAATGTTAATTAAATGAGTTAAATTGTGCAAAAAAGCAGGGGTGTAAACATCATGGAGATTGTTGGGAGCAGGTTTGGTTGTAGAGTCGAACAGCTGCAGGGAGGAAGGACCTGCAGCTGGACCTAGGATGCAGCAGTCTGTCACTGAAGGAGCTCTACAGCTCAGCAACATCTTCATGCATGGGGAATTGGTGAGGTGTCTTTATTTATGTCTCGTTTAGGTTTGTGTTTGCCTTAAGTATATTTATTTTCTAGCTTTTCTTAGATACATTAATATTAACTAACCTGCATTATATGTATAGCTGACTTGGATTGTACTGTACTATAATCACAATTGGATTAGACTAAATGCGGTTCAATCTGAATGCAACTGTATGGTTGGATTGCTGTCGATGGAATTTGGACCCACTCGTCTTGTAACGTGCCTTGAGATGACGCCTTTTGTAATATGACGCTACATAATTACACTGAACTGAAATTATCGTCAGATATACGTAATGCAAAAATATTTGTGTTGTAAAATGGGGTAACTTGTGTTTGAATTTGGAGGATGACTATCTTAAACTGAGAAAAAATCCAAACCAGCATAATAAACATTTAAATCTATCATATCTCTGCATATTTCCGCAGACTTCATAGAACAGAGATTATACGAGTAGAGATGCTACACGTCACTCAGGCGTTTCGTGTTTGTACCACGTCGAACCACACTCAAATTACGGACGTGTCAGTCGCTGTGTTTACTGTGCCTGGGAGGCTTGATGACAGTTTTATAGTCATAAGCACAGAGCAGATGCCCACCGACGTGAACAATCATTCACTTGAAGTCAAGTCTAGGAGAACCAGGCTGCAAGATTAAGGAACTAAATTACAGCAAAACCACGTTGGATCGCCACCAATGTCCTAGTTCAAGGCTCTACTTTCAGTCAAAAACAGTGACATACCATCGAGTGAGTCACACAGTCAGCAGCTGGGTAAGATTTATCCCAATAAGGAATAGTGTAGTCTGTTCTTGCACCAGTAATGCATGATATGTAAACTGTGAGCCCCCCTCAGGGAAACAAGAACCTGGTTTAAATCGGTTGGTTAGAGTGCTCTGCTTAGGTAAACGGATCCTGTATCAGGTCCTAAAAGCACTGATACCACAGTTTATCACTTCACTGTGCTCACTTTCTCAGAATGGCAAGCAGAAATGGCTGCATGTGTTATGAAATGCTGAATTGAAACAGTTGAAAAGATTTGTTTAATTAAAGTTTGCAAAGACAGATATATGGTGCGGTATTATTATATTTAATTAGATAAGGAGGATATCTCATTTTGAACATCTGGTTGCGTAATGGTGAGACAGATAATGTTTCGTCTCTTCCTGTTTACGATGGGAACAACAATTGTATTACATCTCACAGAGCCTGGCCACTCTGTGCAGCTACACAACTAACTACTACATCTACTAATGTGGCAGATCTAAAAATGGCTCTCATTTATTCTTAGGAACAATGAGATGTTTTAATGTTTTAATCTAGGACAGATAAACATCATTTTGGATTCTTCTTGCAATAAATTGTTAAAAGAAAGCAGGGTCACTGCTTGAGCAGAAACAAACAAAACACAAAGGCAACTCTGGAACATTTTAAAATCGCCGTAGGGGAAGAAGGAAAAACAGTGCAACTTGAGACTCATGAGCTTACGCCTTTGCCAGGCGAGCTGACCACAGTCCCAAAAGCATGCAACCTTATAAAATGCCACGGCATGCAAAACTGCAGAGACCACATAAGACGCCATCATTATCTTCCATCATGAGGTTTGTCTGCTTCAAATTCGTCACTTTAATGCCTGAAATGCTCATTCTATTGCTTTTAAGAGAGCATATATACAAAACAGGGCAGGGGTAGATGGAGGGAGAAAGGCAAACATTTACCGGAGGGGCGGACAGTAAGAGGAGATGGAGGCTTTGAGATAATGGAGCTTCCTCCCTGCAGAGGCGATCCTCTGTGGCGGTGCCCAGCATTCCACAGATAAGACTTGGGGTTGTCTGCTTTACGCAGGCTTAGCCTGGCACTTTAGCTGCTTACCGGGGGCTGACACGGAGACAGCAGAGGACAGGGCTTCAGCTGAGTGGGCTCTGTACCTGCTTACAGAGGGTGAATCGGCAACCAACAAGCTTCTTACGCCTGACATTTCTTATTAAAAAGCAAGCCCTGCTCTTTATCCTCACTGAACCCACCAACCCCATCCCAGCCTAACCCCTTATAATCCAGGCAAGAAAACTGTCTTGGAGTGAATTACTTCCACTGAACACAGGAATGCTACTCAGCTCATTTACTGCCGTCCAAACATTTGGGGCAAATGTGTAAGAAGTGGAAAGAAGCAAATATAACTTATCTTCTACATTTTTACGCATGTGAGTTTTACAGTCACAATCAGCTTTCCACATTTTGTTCTGTTACAACTACAAACTGATCATGCTCATATTAGAGCAATACAAACAAGAGCTAAAACTAATACTGTGTTTAAAAAAAAAAGTAATTATCCAATTCTGAATCGATTTTTATAATCTCTTAAGATTGTAAAGAAGATAAAATAGGGGGTGGGGGGGGGGGGGGGGGGGGGGGGAGTCTACAAGGGCATTTTGAGGCCTATGCGCTAAAGGGTTAATAGAGTTTCTCCCAGTGAACTTTAACCCTACCCACAGTTGCGTCATTGAATTCACGCATGCCCCTGTAGGTGTGACCGTATTACAAACAGCGTCGGACACTAGCTGTAACATTAGACTAACGCAGGCTTTGAATACGCCTAAAACGGACAAAGCTGCTGTCTGGAACCATTTCCGGTTCAGAACTGACAAACTGAAACGTGAGCTTAACAAAAGCAAAGCGATTTGCAAGGCCTGCCAAATGAAGGTGAAGTATTGTGGAACTATGACCAACCTCAGGAATCACATGTTGTGACATCACCAAGATCTCATGTCTAAGCCGTCCACCGGGCCGCAACAGGTGAAACTCAAGCAGCCCTACAACTACCAGCCAATTCTGCACGTTCTCTCAAAAATAACTGAGGCGATTTCAGGCTTCATTTGCAAGGATATGCGCCCGCTTTCTGTTGAAAACGAGACATTCAGGTGGCCAATGAAAGTAGCAGAACTGCAATACGTTATGGTGTCGCAAAAACATCTTTTTGAAGAAGTCATCCCAAACATGTACCAGTCATAATCGATTTCTAATTTTTGAGAATCGAAATAGAATTGATTCTTGAAATTTGAATCAACACCCAGCACTATCTAAAATTGTGAAGTAGAATGAAAATGATAGTTTTACTTTATTTTATTTTTTACAAATGAAAAAAAGGAAAGAAAAAGTGACACACATTTGCATAAAGCCCTCATTGATACCCCTACATACAAACCAGTGCAACTGTAAACCACTCACGGTATGGATACTTTTGCAAGGCACTGGGGCTGCAATAATTTGCTGTTATTGTAATATCAGCGTGTGCAAAATTAATATTGCAAAGAACTGTTTGGATTGCAGTGACGCAAGTTATTTCTATAAAAAGCCATGTCATGGACACGGTTAATAACAATAAGGGGTGTCGAATTATTAATTACGACTAATTAATTAATTACAGCCACATTTAGTGAGCTATGTTTTTTTAATGGTGTTAATCTAATTTTAAATTTTTAACATAACCGTTTCTGCATGCGAGTTGCCTTTAAATAAAATTTGTTTTTATGCTTTAGGCTTCTTGTGCTCGAGTTCAGGGGTTAATAAGTACACTCTGAAGTGGACATTGATTGGCTGTCATTGTAGGCCCGCTTGTCATTAGCTGACTGGTTTTTGTTGTAGCGGGGAAGGGCAAGGTGAGGAGGAGCGGTGAGTTGCAGGCAGCGTTGCACACTTAGCGACTTTGACGCTATAATTTAGTGAGTTTTTAGACCCCTCTAGCATATTTTTTATTTGTTTACGACTAGCAACAAATCTAGAGACTTTTTTAATGTTAATTGAGACTTTTGGAGACTCTGACATGAAGCACATGTCCTTGTTACTCTTCTCACTGAGCAGCAGTGCCCAGAGCGCTCACAGCAGGCGGCCAGTCCGTACGCTGCAGCGACACCTGCCCGTCCATGTCAAGCTGGAGTCAGAGCAGCCATTTACCCCCCACTCAGTCCAGAATGCTAATGAATCATGCATGCTCGTAGCCGAAGGTTGCAGGGAGGACTTGGGTCTCAAAAACAGCGGAATTTAAATGGATGGGAATGCATCTGTTCAAGTCTGTTAAAAACACTAAATGACTTCATAAAAGACACTTTTTTGGTGATTGATAGCTTGATAGCTAGATAGATGGATAGCTAGATAGATATTGGTCTGCCACAATAGTGTAATAAATTTAAATGAAAATACCTCGAGATGAAGGCATTTCTCAGCAATTACTAGGTGAGATAAAAAAAGAGATCAATTAAATTAATTACAGATCAATTAATCTCAGAGTTTGTTTTAATCTCTTGACAGCACTAATAACAATATCGCATGTGTTTAGGGTATCATGCAGCCCTAAAAAACACTGTAAAAACAAAAAGACTCAGCAGAAAATGTTTAGGCTAATTTAAGTATTTTCTGTATCATTCTTCCTCAGTTCATTTTGAAACCTAAAAAAAACAATTTTGTATAAACACCAATGGCCATAACTCTCAAAAAGATATAATCAATTTAAAAAAACTGTAAGAAGAATGCAAGTATTTAAGCTAAAAAAATAACAGAATGAAAAAGGAAAAATTGTATGTGACAAAAGTGAGCTAAACCAGCCCTGTATTACTCACCCATTTTCAAGCAAACACTATATACTTCCATCATGAGAAGACAGAATAGCAGCATGAGTGCAGAGTGGCCACTAATTCAGAGGGAGAAGAAAAACGTTGCCTTTTTTGGACAGTTGATTTGGGTTGTATCATACAAATGTATGAGAGGTTTGAAAGCCATGCTCTCCCTGTGGTAGCGGCTGTAAATTTTCCTCCTAATAGACCTCCAAAGGCTGACGCACACACACACAAGCTTATACTCATACCGACTGATAAAAAAAAAAAAAAGGAGCAGCCCATCACTGAGGAGACACCAGCTGCTGACTCAAATACCAGAAAGGAAAGTCTGACCCACTGACACGCACTCAAGGTCAAAGGACCTCAAATTGATTATACCGTTTGGGTCTGTACACTGTTAACTCTCGCTCCCACACCTCGTGTCGCAACAATCTCCTACTTTTATCATGCATTTACTCCCTGATGTTAGTAGCATCTTTAATCACAACTTGTGAATTGATCATATGATTTTCTAAAACTGAAGCTCTAAATTTTAAGAGTTGTGAGAAAAACATTCCACTTACAGATTGCTGCAGTTGGTGGGGATTTTTGTTGATGTTAAACAGTGTAAATAAAAATAAAACAGTTTTAAAATGATTATTTTTATTACAAGAAAAAAGCTATGCAACCCAAACTGACTCTATATGAAAAAGCAAGTAACTAAGTTAATTTTATTTATATAGCACTCTTCACAGGATAAAAACCACAAAGTGCTTCACAAATATATAAAACAAATGTAAATAAGACAAGGAAGATAAACACTAAAATACGATTAAATCAATAGAACATAACCTCATGCAGCCAAAATCTAATTAAAAGCCAGTCTGAACAAATGTGTCTTAAGCTGCTGTTTAAAAGAATAAATACAGTCAAGACAGCATAAAAATGGAGGCAATGTATTCCATAACCTGGAGGCCACCACTCTAAAAGATTTGTCTCCTCTGGTCTTAAAGTGAGTTTGTGGGACTACCAAAAGCCTTTGATTGTTTGATCGCAGGTTGCGGGAAGGAGAGTGGAGTTCTAAAAGACCGGAGATGTAGACAGGAGCATCACGGCACAGAGCTTTAAAAGTCAGGACTAAAATTTTAAACTGAATTCTATGAGAAAGTCTGATGAGATAAAAGCAATTGCGTCTACAACCTAAAAAGGTTGTACGATCCATCCACCGTCTTCGGCTCATCTGCGATCGGGTCACGGGGGCAACAGGTCCCTCTCCCAGGAACATCCTCCAGCTCACTTTGGGGGATCCCAAGGTCCTCCCATGGCAGACAGCATACATACTTCCTGCAGCGAGCTCTGGGTAGAAAACCTCCCGATCAAACGCTAGAATCACCTCAACTGACTTCTTTCGATGCGGAGAAGAAGTGGCTTTACTTTGATGGCAGAACTCCGTGCCCCATCTCTGGTGGAAGCTCATTTTGGTAGCTCGTATCCAGTTGTACCACCCTTGGTTGCAAAAGCCATCATCGGATATTTGCAATGAATGACAGTGGTTAAACCCCCTCTCTCAGATTTCTGCTCTGGAGGAATTTTGGCCCACTCTTCTCTGCAAAATGAAACTGATTCACCCACATTGGATCGTTTATCATGAACAACCTGTTTGAAGTCATGCAACTGGATCTTATTTGGATTTGATTAATCATAGGGCCACAGAGAAGTGTTCTTCTGATACTGTCCTGCTGCCTAACATAAAATGCGCTTTAGCTTAAGGTCAAGAACCAGTTACTCATTGTTCTTCAGGGTTTCCTGTTAGGCAGAGAACCCCAGACCATCACACTACCACCACCATGTTTACCTTTGGTATGACCTAACAGAAGACACACCTTGCAAAACTCTCCCATTGTCCCCATCAGTGAAAAGAATAGAAAAAAGTCTTGGAAACGTGATATAGGCATGTGAGTTATTTTTGTCAACAGTAGTTTCCGCTAACTGAATATAGCTTCCATTTGGGTGCAGTTTTTGTCCACTGTTTTCTTTTGTAGAACCAATCTTAATTTTTTATTCATTTAATGTCAGTGACTCTCAAACTACACAGACCTATGCAGCAACTTAATTGGTTAATGAAATATTTCTGTTTTAATTTCCAATTTCAATTTCCAGTTCCATCAATGCAACTGCAGGGATTGTGTATGCAAAACACGAGGGAGTTTTACCATCGCAGGAAATGACAATGACCTACAACACAGTGCCTTTTGCTCAAGCAGACAGACGCAAAGCTGATGAGTGTGTGTGGGATGTGATGTAAACAGTTTCAAGAAGTGAAAGCAGTGGGAAAGTGCACAAATGTATCTGTACATGCAGTGTCATTGTCATGTATAGTTTGTTTGAAGACTTCATTTAAAAACAATACCGTTTGCCATTCTTTTAATAATGCTCAACTCTTTTTAGGCTCTTCACTCTGTACTCAATTGTTTGGTCATATAACTCCAAATAATTTCCAAAGCTATAAACAGAAGGTAAATACATTGATGATTTTAAGTGCTTGTTCTGACAAATCTGCTGAATGTATGGATGCACCAACCAATCAGCCACTTTTCCCTAAATCAATTACAATCAGCGATGATTAGTCAGGTTAAATACAGCTTTTTGTCCCCCTATTCAGTAAATGCATCAAAACTAAGCACTGCCTCCATTTTCAGTCTATAAAGTCATCAACCAACAACACGATGCACGTATTAAGATTAATACAATCAGTTAAAGTTTAGGGAGATTTGTTTTAATGCCTAAATAGGGATAAACATTTGATCCTTTTCTTTTCTGTTTGATTGAAAACTACTGCCTCTATCAAATAACTCAAACCACATTATCTTTCGCCTTCATGTGCTGCAGTCTGTCAGACCAGGTCAAACCAAAAAACCAAACTGGAATTCAGTATTGACGAGCAAAAGCCTGATTGGTGCATTTCTAGGTGAAAGATCTGCAGCTAAAAGCAATCTCAACTCAATTTCAGCAAATATATATTTTTAATTCTCAGATCGTCTTACAATCTCCCATGAGTGCATCCTGATGGAGTTACTAAGCCATCCTCCTTTTTTTTCCTGGGGGGAAAGCAGAGGTAGAGCCTCTGAAGAATCGATCCCCACTACAACTCACTGCGCTTGACCTAATGAAGATCAGAAAAGCTGACTCTTTTCCAGAGGAAGCAGCACGGTCTGAATGATGGCCGAATGACAGAACATACCAAAGAAATCTCAGATTTAGTCTATATGCATTGGTATACGTTCTCTCTGTGTTTCTTTTTTGGCTTATGTTCACTAAAAGACTCATACATGCCCAGATGGAGAGGGGTTGCTGAGTGGTGGTGAATCAGCCTCAGGGCTGAGCTTCAATAGGAGGAGCAGTTGCGTTAACAAAAAAGAAAAGCAGGGAATGGTTTAGAAACCTTCCACAAGATCACTGGTCTTTTTAAATATGCAAGTATCAATATAGAAAAATAAGAAGAACTTAACACACCTAACAGACACCGACTGAAGCGTTTATAATCAGAGACAATGTGAGAGGAGGAAGAAGAGGGGGCTCTAAAAGCTCACCTTCCCCCACCGCCATCTTCAAGTCAATTCCCAGGCTGACCAGCCGCGAACAATAAAACCCAGAGCTGAGCAGCATCTGCCGTCTCTGTCTAAAGGAAGGCATAAAAGGAGAGGGAAGCCACAGGGATCCCCTTTGACTTGTGGACATCATCAGCCTATTCATGCTCATGGTCAACACAATCTCCCCAGCAACAAGTAATCTGCTAAAAAAAAAGGAACAAAGCAAAAGGGAAATACTTTATTAATTGCTGTACATTTTTGCCAAGGTATGAGAGATGAACAATACTATCTGATATCCATCCCTTGACAGTCGCCTGCTTGGCTTTCAGAAATGCGGTCAAATAGTCGGCCAGCTGTCCGACCTAATAAATTACCATAACTGTGTTGGCCTACGCTAATCAATTACAACACGGTGATCTGACCGCTCTGCATTGATCTACCACTCTCAATATCATGTGTCAGAGTTGTGTATCGACAAACTAAAGAGGGCTGCTGTTCCTCTGCCATCCCTCGGAGGTAGGTCTGACCCCCACAGCGCGCATGGGTTAGTCCAGTGTTTCTCAAACTATGGGGCAAGCCCCACTAGTGGGGCGCAGAGGTATTGCAGGTGGGGCGTGACATCAATGGGATTTAAATAGTTTTTCCCCCCTAGATTCTGTCATTGGGAATGTTTCACTGCACTGTAAATTAAATCAACCAGCTCCCCCCCCTCACAAAATTAAACAAATAAATTAGCAATTGTGATCATCATTGTAAACAGAACCGGGACCTGGAACATCAGGCTGGGAGTTTGACATTGGAATATATCGCAGCAGAACAAAACAAGCTTATGTAGCCGCATTATCAGAGATTCAATCTACAAAATGTACAAATATCTAAAAAGATCAGGGAACGTTTCAGAGTCAGAGAAGTCACACGGTCAACCACGGAGGAAATACAGGGATGAGTATCTTGCTCTTTACGTTTTTTATTTTGTACTTTTGAAAGCTTTGTAAATTTGATAAAACTACAACTTTTATTTTCTCCAACTGTGAGCTGAAGTTCTACATGTAGCAACTACTGACAGCATATATTTCTGAGCCGGTTTTATACCAGTGCGCAACCCCTTTTTCCAACTAATTTATACCCTTAAAAACGTGTACACTAACTCGGCTATTTAAATAAATAAAACACTTTAAAAATCAGGAGTGGTCACCATTCTGTTGGGGCGATAAAAGCAGGGAGGGGCTTGTGTATCCTCCTTTGTCCTAAGTGGGGAATGATAAAAAAAGTTTGAGAAACACTGGGTTAGTCAAAACAAACAGCACTGAGGAAACCTCATTTCAATCAGTTGGCTGCACCAACAGTCCTTTAAGGCCTCCATGCAACATTACTCGGAGCTACAGGTTTATGAACTCTCACTTTGTGTTCATTTCACAGCAGGTGCATGCTCAAAGAAGCCCGGGTATATCCTTACACTATACCTCCTACATCTCTCTGCCCGCCAGTCACAACCCTACTGCTGTGTATTTAACTGCTTCCTCAGGAGTGCACCCCACCCACAACCTCCCTTCATATCACAGGATCTCCTCCAACTTGTCCTCTTCCAGCCCCCCCTTAAAACATTTGAGAGTCCTGCTTTAACAAAGTCCAGATGCTGAGTAGAAGAGAGACAAGGAGAAACATTGCTTTGCAGGAAGACAGCTTACCATACATTCCCCCCCCCCCCCAGTCCTGTTTTTGATTTAAATCTAATGCTTCTTTATTATTCCGTGGCTTAGTCAGTCATACTGCAGGGTCAAGCTTCACTGAGGAAAGTGGAAATCCAAAAAACAGTCAAAGAACCACCAACATATAATCCGGGATTTGAATGTACGTCCTATGTAGACACAAGTCCCCATGTTATTTTATTCTGAAAACACTACATTAAGAAATAGATGCATGGATGTCCTCAATCAGCATGATGAGCTTGAAATTTGAGATTCAAAGCAAGCGAGTTCATGTGGGACACACCAGACCAGTAAAGCTGAAGCATGTCTGACTTAATGCAAACCAGAAGCCTCTGCTTCCAAAATTGGCTCATCCTGGGATGCCATACGGGTTGATAGTGACAGGAGGTTCCGGAGAGATTTCCGGAGCAGACATCGCAGCCATGCTTTAGCAATAGACTTGTTTAGGTCAGCGCTGGACAAATACAGTTCAAAGAAAAGATGCACACTTTGACATAAAAAGCTTTTACCACTAGTAGCACTACAGACTTGTATTCGGTGGACAATTATGGTGGTATGCAGCAAACATTTTGTTTGCATTTTAATGTTAATCTTGCAGGTTTAATTTAATTTGATTATGTGGAAGAAGAAAAAAACTGAGGTTGCCTAAAAAGTTGATGAATATTGTGGAATAAATGTAATATTAAGAAAAAAACAAAATACTTTTTTGACATCCATCAAACCTGTGTTGTGAAATCATTGCCATTACATAGTAGCACTTTCCATGTCGTATCCCCCAACAAACCATTCCATAAGATTATCCATCCATCATTTTTATTCCACTTATGAAGTATGATGAAAATGATCAAAACGCCCATACTTTAATAAGTTCATCACATCTGGACCAGTTGATTTCTATTTTATTTGATTGACTGTAATCCCTGATGAATCTGGAAAATGATTTAAACTCTGCTCTCATTATTAACCAGTCATATGTGTGTATGAT
This sequence comes from Valencia hispanica, assembly GCA_963556495.2. Classification (NCBI taxonomy): domain Eukaryota; kingdom Metazoa; phylum Chordata; class Actinopteri; order Cyprinodontiformes; family Valenciidae; genus Valencia; species Valencia hispanica. The sequence goes on along the minus strand of OY747705.1, from coordinate 28,079,144 downwards.
TCCCTACAGTAAACTAGCAGTTGATTGTAAGAAATTGATTTCAGTCACTGGCCTTCGAAATGAGAATGAACTGATACACAGTCCGTACCAAACGTCTCAAAAATCTCAGGTACAAAAAAAGCAAAAATACCAAAAGGCAAAAAGAATGATGACCAGTATCAGACTATCAGATTGAAGAGCAAAAAATAATTAGTAAATATTCTAATTATGGAGGAATAAAAGGGAGCAGTAAGCAGAAACTGAATAAATGTTTTCTCTTAAGCAGATTAAACCTGTTGTTTTGCATTTCACCATCAGGCTTTTGACAGTGTTTACATCCTTCAAGAGTACTACCAACTTCTCCCAATTTCTCTTTTCATCATCAGAATCCGATAAGCAGATTAACCCCCCTAACTCGGGTCTGTCTGATGAGATTCAGCAAGAAGTCTGCCGTCTTGCATTATCCAATTTGACAGAAGATATTTTAATATCTAGCGCTGATATTGCGACATGTTCAATATGGAGGACCAAAACTGACATAATTAAAGTAGAAATATATATCTTTTGTTTTTCCTTTTCCTTATACGTGCATTTTTGCAAAGAAATGTATATATTTTGTTTTTCCTTTTCCTTATACGTGCATTTTTGCAAAGAAATGTATATATTTTGTTTTTCCTTTTCCTTATACATGCATTTTTGTGAAGAAATTTATATATTTTCTTTTCATTTTCCTTATACATGCATTCCTTGTTTTGACATTCCTCTCTCTCCTCTTTTTACTTTACCTTATACATTTCTGCCACATTATGCAAATGAGGAGGGCTGCCCTTCTTGGTCCAGCTCCTCTACTATTGGTCAATAAACCGGAAGGAGCAGCATACATGTGCAGATTGATTGTGCATGCCTGTGCTTTTGGACTTGTTTGATAGGAAGTGAAGTCGCACCGGAGATGTCCCAGACGATTGCAGAAGAAGTCTTTACAATGAGAGTTTCCTTTTTAATATTCATCCTGATTGATGATTTCTCACAGTCTCTTTTGCTCATGTTGCAGCCGTTGTACTCTCCGCTTGTCTTGCCTTTTTTTTTTTTTTTTTTTTAAAGAAAAGCTTGGTTTATTTTTTATTCAAATCATCTTCAGCAAAGCAACACATCCAGGCCTTATTTTTCTTGTCAGGGACAGCAAATGTTGATAACACAAGTAACGATTCATTCAACGAACCAAACTTTTATCATCAGCCCAGTCCAAACAACTGAAAGAGATTCTCACACATTTAACTGAACAACTCGCGCTATCCTATTCTATTTCTTCTTTTTGAAGGAGGCGGCCGCAGCTCCTCTTATACTGTCTGTAAAGTTAAAAGCGGCACCAACATCTTCCCTTCTAACTTACTGCGCGCAACTTGCTCAATGATGCAACTGCCCAAAGCTACCATTATAACAGTCTACACTTGCAAAAAAAAGTACGCCAGTGGGTGAACGTAGGCTAAGTAAAATCCCCAACTTAAGCGTTAAAACTTAGAAAAACACTATAAAACCGCACGTAGGCTGTTGACTTACAAGCATTAAAACAAGAACAAATGTTTTGCATGTAAAACAAAGGCAAGGAGGGGGGAAAACACTTACTTGTGCTGCTCCTTTGACTTATGGTGGGTCCCTGAGCTCGTGGAGTAGAACCAGTGGATGCTAATGAGATTAAAATATAAATAAACTCTTCGACAAAATTACAAAACTCTACCTAGCTGATAACTTACTGCCCTCCAATTCCTCCAGTCTATTTGTAGCTTCTCTTTAACAACTCAGACATTCTTTGCGCTCCCTCCATAACCGTACTTCATTTTGAAGGAGGCTGCTGTGGGGAGCTCTGCACCATAGGGAGCAGAGCTTTTAGTCGCTGTGCACCTCGTCTCTGGCACTAACTCCCCCCGGACATCAGAAAGATTGACAGCTTCACCCTTTTCAAGTCCAGACTCAAAACTCATCTGTTTAAAACTGCCGATAACTTATGATGTCTCTTTACAATTTGCTTTACTATTTCCATGTTGTTTTTATTTATCTTATTTATTCTACTGGATTTTATGGTGTTTTTATCTTGTGAAGTGACCTTGCGTGTCCTGAAAGGCGCTATTAAATAAAATTTATTATTATTATTATTATTATTATAATTATTGTTATTACTTTGGTTGCTAAACTGAAGTCAAAAGTGCAGGCATGCACAATCAACCAGCACATGTCTCCTGCTCCTTCCTGTTTACTGACCAATAGTAGAGGAGCTGGACCAAGAATGGCAGCCCTCCTCATTTGCATAATGAGGCAGAAATGCATAAGGTAAAGTAAAAAGAGGAGACGAGGGAATGTCAAAACAAGGAATGCATGTATAAGGAAATGGAAAAACAAAAGATATATTTTTCTTGACGAAAATGAACGTATAAGGAAAAGTAAGAACAAATTATATACATTTCTTGACAAAAATGCACGTATAAGGAAAAGGAAAAACTAAATATAAGCACTTCTTCGCAAAAATGCACGTATAAGGAAAAGGAAAAACAAAAGATATATATTTCTGCTTTTATTTTTAATTATGTCAGTTTTGGTCCTCCATAGTTCAAGTCCTGTGGGAAATCAGGCACTGTGTCCTGGACCTAGGGGCTCTTTGGGGGTTATACAGCCCACTTCCATGATCAGATTTCAGCCAAGCTTCAGCTGTCAAATAGATGGCTTCACATTTGACTTGACATTTTTTGGTATACAGAGGAGTTTGTGGTCAACTCAATTGCTAGGTGTCTGGGTAACTGTGGCTGCCTAACAAGTGAAAAAATAACACTTCCGCCAGTATACTCAACAGCTGGTATGAGGTGTTGCTGCCAATATGCTGGGTCTGGTTTTTAGCAAACATTTTGGTCAAACATCTCGTTTCATCTGTCCTAAGGTCCTGACGTCTTGTGGTTTGTTCAGACGCAGCTTTGCATAGTTAAGTTGTGCTGTGATATTATCTTTAGAAAGGAAAAGACAATACCTCAATCAGGCCATAATTGTTTAACATACTAACAAAAGTTTGATCTTATACTCTGTAGAGTAAGTATGAGATTGAACTCTTGGGTATTTTACCCTTGTGGACAATCTGTCTTTAGAACGATCTATTAGAAATGGCCATATAACCCTTCCCAAATTAATTAGCAGCCACAATTGCTTCCTACTGATGTCTTTTCCCCGATGCCGTTGTTTTAACACAAACTGGTATGCTTCAGACTAGCAACATGTCAAAAACCTGATTCCATAAAGACGGTCATATCTCCTGATGATCAGTTAAACAAGTGCATTTGCTTATCAGCACCTGGCAGCAACATTTTGCCTTAAAAGCTATGAAAGCAGTAAGAGTATATTTTGCTTTCTCATAACTGTCTTGACATTTATAAAAGTCAATTTTCCAGTGGCTGGGATTTCTACAATTCAAGAATATTTTGTAGTGGAAATATTTCAACATTAAACCCTAATATGTAGGTGTAGGTGTATAACCTGTAATTGCTTGCATTAAGGTCATGTCCTACCAAAGGCGCTGCCCTAAAAAGATGAGCATCTGTTTGGTCCAGGTGCGTCTGAAGGGAGATGAAAAGCAGTTACCTATTATAGCTTCCTTTTTCAGGAAGTGCTTCCTCCCCTTATTTAGCTTAATAAACCACAATCACACCAACAGAGAAATGTCCAGCATGTCTCCTGGAGATGTGGAGCAGCTGCAGGCCAAAAAACAAAAAAAGAAATCAGGAAGAGAGGAGAGAAGGAAGCGAAGAGAAGGCGGAAGACAGAGAGAATTATTGTACATGCTCATATGGGCCGCCCAGCGCTAAAAACATTTCTCAAACACATGACTCTATTGTAAGACCAGAAGAGCCATTGCATCACACCAAGCACGTACTTATTCAAGTCATAATCAGAGTCCCGTTCTCATGCAAGAAGCAGACTATTCTTTGTTGATTAGGAAAGGCCCAGACAGGTGGGTGAAGCTTTTCTTTTAGCTCAACAATTTGCATTTTTTGAAGCTTTCAATGCTGGTAGCAGAAAGGAAATTACATTAAACTAAGATGAGAGTGAAACTTTTTACTTAATTGTAAATGAAGAGACAAAAAGCACTGCACTAAAGAAGTTTGAAAAGTTTGTAGTAAAAGATGTAACCTTGCATTGAGCTGGTGCGACACCGATTCATATGTTAAATTGATCCCAAGGGGAAATTAAATGATGTCGTAACTCATATCATCCAAGCATCTTCAAAGAGTCCCCGTGGATGGTGATACTGTGGATAGGAAGAATCTCTGTCTGAAGACTGTTGCTGTACGACAGTCTCATGACTGTCACGACATGCTAACAGCTCAATATTCAGGGACAGAGACAATTTTTCACAGTAACATCCTGGATTACACTATCAGTTGGTGGCAAGCATTGCTAATCTATCTTGTTTGCTTTTGCTGCTCCCCTTTGAATTTCTATCTGGCCTTAAGCTTAGAAAGCAAGCTAGTGAGACGGAGTCTTTGCCCAATATGACCAATAGAAGAGGTGGTTTGAACTTCCTCCTTCTCTCTTTGGTATTGCTCTGCATTTATGAAGCTTCCTTTGGCATTTGGGGTAATAGTTCAAGTACTATTTGAGCTTTTGAGATGATAATCAGCTGCTCCAAGTTGTAAAAACAATACCTTGTAGTAGGGCCGGATGATATGGAAATAGAGCATATCGATACAAAGAAAGGTCATATTGATCAATATAGGTAATCAATAACTAAAAAAAATGAAGAAAACATTTTATGTACAGATGTGGTGATTTTATGCTACTCTTTAATGGACTAATTTGAATAAAGAACAACTGATTTCAATTAAAATGTTTATTTAAAACATCTTTTTTTAACCATAACTGAAAGTTTGTAAGACACAAATAGAAATCAAGTTAGGACACCTGAGCGACATCAGTAAATACTGACAAAGACTAATGTAATTAACCTTAATTATATTGATGGCTTATGTTGATACTTTTTATTTCTTAAAAAAAAATGTATAACAGTTTATTATATTTATGGGTCCTACCTTTGGTTTGGTTTGTGTGTCAAAGCCTGACCAAAAAGCTGATTCTGATTAAGTAGACCTGCTAAAGCTACTGCTAACAAGGTCCCTTATTGGTTAGGTCCCATATTTTCTGTTTTATTTTGTTCATGATTGTTACATTCAGTGTTTATGTGCGTCCCGTATCGGTTCAAAATGACTAAGCAATGACTCCGTATTAAGCTACCTGATAGGCTAAGATGAAAAAGGAGGGGAAACAATTTTTGTTTAACTTTTTATTAACCCTTTTTTTTATCTTACATTGTCTGTCAATCGATATATATTGCTATTGAATTATTGTCCGGCATTACCTCGTAGCCTTGGCTATGAGTCCAACAACTGTCCAATAGTAAAAAAAAAGTAAAAAAAACACATGATATTGTTTCGACCAGTTCGATGTTCTCTGTCTTTTATGCATACCATACGTAGAAGTTTTGTGGCTGGGATTTTAAACCTCATAGAAAATAATGGGAGAATAGCAATTATGAAAAGAAAAGAGTCAGGAAGATGTGGGATAGTTAATCAATTATCTGTACCTGTCCATCCTATGCAGGGTTGCGGGGGGGCTGGTGCCTATCTCCAGCAGTCACGGGGCGAGAGATGGGGTAAACCCTGGACAGGTCGCCAGTCCATCGCAGTGCAACACAGAGACATACAGGACAAACAACCATGCACACGCACACTCATGCCTAAGGGCAATTATAAAATTTTTAAGGTAATTAACCTAACAGTCATGGTCTTGGTCTGTGGGAGGAAGCCGGAGTACCCGGAGAGAACCCATGCAAGCACATGGAGAACATGCAGGCTTGGATTTGAACCCAGGACCTTTTTGCTGCAAGACAACAGTGCTACCAACTGCGCCACTGTGCAGCCATTAATCAGTATCATCATTGCAAATTTGATCAGTTATATCACACTGATACATTTCCTAATAACTTGCAGTCCTATATCTTGCATTTTATGCATGTAAAAAAAACATATTTATGTATATCAAAAGTCTAAAATAATTACAAGTCAAACTAATAGTTATTAAAGCAAATCTAGTTTTCCAAAACACTTACCCAGTTTGGACCAAAAGACAAGACCTCTAAAGTTTTTTTCCCCCCAAAGGCCCAACAATTTCCCAAACTATAACCGTCTCTTCTCTTCATATGGGTCAGATCACGTCTCAGTCCCCCTGAACTACCTGGCTCGGTCACTCTGACTGATTACTGTTGAATGTAATTCAACTAACATATGGAGCCATTCATCAGTGACCAGACTCAGACTGCATGATAAAAATAGAGCAAAAACAAACAGAACAGAGGGGAGCTCAGCCAATAGTGAGCACATAGCCAAGGTCTACTGTTGCTGCTCCATTTCTTCCACCTTCAACATTGGGCTTGTGTCTTTCTTTCCATCTATTTCCCCTTCTGTGCCTCTCTTGTCCGACATCTTCTGGTACTTTTTTTCCCTTCTCTTTCACTTCTCCTGTCACTGTCCAGAGCCTTTCAGGCATCCAGTGGTCAAATACAGCTACAGTCAGCACAATGAGACACAGATAAAACCTTCATGTTGGGGGGAAAAAAGCTACCAAAACAACTACCCAGTATTAGCCTGATTGACATAATAAATCTACATGAAAGGCTTACCTGAAAACAACGTAACATGGTTAATGTTACACATATTGTTTTCTCATATTGATCCAAGTGCTGTTTTAAAAACTATAACAATGCTTATATCTTCACCAAAGAATACATCACTATTTTAAACCAAGCAATGTGTTTGGATGTTGAGAAATGTTGGCTGCTCTGTCCTCTTTGCCCCTGGCACATGGAATGGGAATGGTTTGTCATCGGCACAGTCTAGCACGGCTAAGTTTACATTTTCTTCTCCTCACATCATTTTAAAACGACTAATGAACGGCCTTGATCTCCATCTGGTTTAAAGTTAAACAAGACCCTGCAGGAAGGAACTTTGTGGTGTGTCTAAATGAAAACTTTTTACATATTTTCTTCCTCTGAAGAAAGCATGAAAAAAAGTTTAACTACACAGCCAATTCACACAAATTGTAACCTCAATGAACTTTACCAAAAAAGTTCCACTAATATCAAGAGTCCAGTTTGGTATCAATCCATTCACATAGTATAAAGTCTAGTTTAGATCATGAACATTCAATCAACTACAATTACAATGCAGTACTTGAGATGGGAGAGATTGTGTGGCCAGGTATCAATCCCTTATGGAGCTCTGATCTGCCTAAACAGATTTCTCTTAAAGGGCAAAAAATGACAATAAAATACTATTTGTGCGACTGTGGCTCAGTGGTAGTCGCCTTGCAATTGGAAGACTGTAGGTTCAATTCTAGATTCCTACTGTCACATGTCGATGTGCCCCTGGGCAACGCACTTAACCCCAAGTTGCTTACAGATCTGCACATTGGTGTATAAATGTGTGCTCATCTGTGAGTGGGGTGAATGTGGCTGTAGTGTAAAGCGTTTTGCGTGGCCAGTATGACTGGAAAAGGCACCATATAAATGATGATAGCTTTCTAGCTATGTTTCGTTAAATAAGTAAAAAGCTGTGTCACTCTCTCTGCATCACTAAATATCTACAAATACAGTAAAAATCTCAAGGTTATGGCTTAGAGTTAAATAATTAGTTATTATTTTAGATCAAAATTGTAATTCATGAGGAAAAAGCTCTGATTGCTCTGTGTCAAATCATTCATTTATTTATTGTAAATATAAACAAGTCTTAATCAGCCTTTCTGATGTTTTTATAAAGTGGGACCAGTGAAAGCCTTACTGTGTGTATGAGAGAGAAAAAGCAGTGGGTGCTACAAAGCTCTTAAGTCAAATGGGATTTCACTAATTTTAAAAAACAAAAAGATTTCAGAGTTTACCTTTCAAACCTGTCTTTAAATCATATGTGAGTCATTAGCATGGCTAGCAAAACTAGTAGACAGCAGTCTGTGTGTGTATTCCCTGGACAAAATGAAGTTTTATTCCTTACTGTGAGATTCCTAAAATACCTCCAATATTTCATAATTTAGCTTGTTCAACAAAATATAGAATTGGACAGTTCAATTCAGTTTATTTATATAGAGCCAAGTCACAACAGGTGTCATCTCAGGGCATTTTACAAGAAAAGTTATTTTAGTTTAAAAGTTTTCTATTTTAGGAGTCCCAGCAGATTGCATCAAGTCATTGACTTGCAGTTGTGCTCCATTGATGCAGACTTCAACCACAACAATGCCTCAGCAATCCCTCAAGTTCAAAAGGGAAAGAAAAAGGAAAAAAAAACAGACACAGAGCATCTACCATTCAGCTTGCTGATATTTACTGAGGTCCAACTCCATGCTTTTTCTTCCTGAACAAACCCTCCGAAGAAAATACATTCCCATCTAGAAATTCCTTAAACCTTTTAAGCTTCCTCTAACTTTATTTTAAACGCCTCACTGATCCTAAACATAGCTAAATTAGCCTTCTTTCAGTAATAATATACACACTGAAGAGTGTTGATGTCAGCGCAACCTGGTAGTAGTTAAGTTGAAATAAATATAGTAAAAGAATAATTTTCAATTTTTGTCCATGGCTAGTCAAACGTTAAATCATCCAATTTCTCTGTACATCTGTGCAGCACAATGAAAGTCAGTAGATCAAACATTTGTAAGTAGTTAAATAAGGAAGCATAGCTGATAGCGTTGTTATTTGCAGCAGCTATCCTCCTTAGTATGTGGAGACACCTTATCTGCTCGAACATGATTTAAATTGAGCATGAGCTAATGTTTTGTAAAAAACAAAAAAAACTTACTGTTTTACAGCCTCTCACATGATCAAACCAAACAACAGAAGCTTAAGACCTCTCGTCAGTTTCATATTGCAAATGTGAGTCTTATGACAAATAAAGCAACCAGACCTGCTTTCAGCCAGATACCGTAGTAATGATAGTTTTTCTAACAATAATACGATCCTGCAGGTTAGCAGAAACACCCAAATAAGCAAAACAAAACAAACCTGAAGTCTAAATTAAGATTGCTCAATAGATGCACACACAGAAAAGCAGATGTAACTGGCGCTCATTAGCTGTGGTCTGGGCCTCATAATTACATTTTGCACTATGGTGCTGAGCAACAGCAAACAGAGCCTCAAGGCGTGCCCTCTCCCAGTTTGCCCATAATCCAGAGTCAAGGGACAAGATCAGTGACTACAGAGAGGACAAAGGGGGAGTTAGTATTCACCACAGCCATCAACTAGTCAGTATTTACCCACATATGTTAGCATGGGTTCATATCTAAACTTGATCATAATCCAGCAAAAAGCAGACTTAAAAATCATGTAATAATATCAGAATCTATTGCGAACTGCTTTGGAGTGTAGCGTTTTTATCCAATGCCATTATGCGGTTGCACCATATTTCTAGCTGACACGTTGCAGACTCTCAGCTCAAGTTCACTGTTAGACGAACAGAGTCAAAAAGTGAAGAGCCAAGAGATTAAAGCTGGGTAAAAGGGTTGAGGGTCTGCAGCCAAAAAACCCAACAAGAAACAAAGATAACGTGGGCTGAAGTTAAATCTTGAAACCACATAAAATCACAGCAGACAAGCTGCTATAAACTGGCCTAATGCGTCTTCCATGACGCTGGCAGACCACTTTTCACGTCGCTATGGAGGATTTTTCAACTGTGTATTTTCGTTAAACGTCTGACTCATAACAGAGTCTGTAACCAGTCTTTAAACATGCAGTTTTAACACAGTCATCATCATAATAATGGTTTGCTCCCTATCAACTTGATTTGTTTGGGCACTGCGATGATAGCTGGGTGAGGGGTAAGAACCAACAAAAGATTTAACTGCAAGTAAATCATCGTTTACCAGTCAGTCTGTCTTTCCCTCACTTATAGTCTTTCATTAAGACTGGCTCTATTTATAAAGGGCATAAATTCCCCTAACCACACTGAAAGAGCATTCAATGAGTTAATCAGGAGTTTGTAGAACAGAAACAATTTCACTTCCCTCCAAGTAGTTTTTGGACTGTTCACTAAGATTAGTGCTTTATGTAATCTGTATCATTTACAGTTCTTTCACATTTATTATGTCTAGATTCAAAATAGGCATGCATGGATGGATAAACGGATGGATGGATAAACGGACGGATGGATAAACGGACAGATGGATGACTTAAATCAACAGAAAGGGAACACTCACTGGAAATGTGACCATTTTTCAGACTCCATTTTCTTTATCCCTACTTATGGAGACCTAAAAACCCAGTTTCTTTGCTTCCTCCCCACCTGGCTCAGTTTCTAGCAAAGTTGGGTCAAGAGTCTCTGCAGAACCTGAAGCCATTCTTCCTTAAATCTATTGGCAGAGAAGGGCAGTCCCTGGAGCATCACAATGATGGAGCTAAACTGAGCTCTGACACACTTTATGAACACAAATGCATATGCATCCTGATGTCCTATTTCTTCTTTCTGGCCTCTTTCTTTCCCTTCAGTAGTAGGACACAAGGCAACACTGCAGGGAACTGTCTAATTTTAATATTACCGAGGTGTTCTAGTCTCCTGAAAAGACTGCTTAGCATGGCTAATTTAGCCTAGCCTGCAGTTATGCTATCACCTGAATCTAAAGTTTTAGCAGGAACGTGGAAAGACTAACCCAGCCAGCCCTGAGGTTTTACAGCAGAAAAACAACAAAGACATTTTCCTAATACGTGAACACACATAAATAGAAACGCAAGCCTCGACAAGTCCAGCATTTCTCGCCAAGCCCTTTATAAAAAAGCTTTTCAAGCTCATGAGGGTGGTGACTTTGACTGACATCCAAACCCAGGAAAAAGCAATAATCAAAAGGCATTAGAAGCCATCTTTCTCATGCATATGTATAACACCCCTTTCTGCAAAAGTTACATTGACAGAAGTCTTTCAGGTCAATTAAGTTGAACTGTGTAAAAGTTTTGAATCAATCCCACTCACTTCAGACTCAATCCGTACATTATTCCTGACACAGTAAAATACATTTATCATACAAATGCTGACTAAAGATCTCCACAATTTGGAAAAGTATGTAAAACAAAAACAAAAAAATCACCTGCTCGATGGTGCATACAGGAATGGGTAAGTGTTAAATAAGCACACTCATGATTCTGCTAAACAGAGCAATCTAGTGAGGCTCGCATTTAAAGCCGTGGGACTGCGGATGTGGATGTCATATCTCAGGTAGACTTCATAACCAGGTGCACCAGCTGCCCACAGAGACGACACATCCTGCTGAGGGACTCATTAGAAATCTCTGTGCAGCCTCAGGTCAGCTCAGCATGTTCCTCTGTACTCATTCTGCCTCACACCTAAAACTTTTAAAGAGGAACACCAAAAACTCTGGAAAAACCTGAAGGTAGTAGGGGTGTGCTGATTCACTATTTAATCAATTCATTGCAGTGCGAAACATGCCGAATCGATAGCAGTTCATAAGAGTTCAAAACAGATTATTTTTCATTAAAAAAACATAATAGTCCGGCATGATGCCCAGACATTTTAGGGGACGTACTGGTGGGGACATGATGGTGGCAGCTAGCGTTTCAGCAGCGTGACATTAACTCAGTGGGCTTGATTCACATGTTCAAATATTTAAATGTTTGGCTTCACGTGCTGAATGCCGCCACGAGTCCATCCCCTAAAATGTCTGGGCGACAAGCCGGACTTTTATGTTCCTGTCATTAAATTATGAAAAATACTAGATTCAGTACTAGAAAGTAAACTCACCAGAAAGGGTTAGAAGTAGGGATGTGTATTGGCAAGGATCTGGTGATACGATATGTATCACAGTACAGGGGGGACGATACGATCTATTTCGATATTATGGGTGAGACTATAAATTGTGATTTTTAAGACTAAACTTAACTTTAGAAATACTGTCAAAGCTTTCTAAACACTCAAACCTGTTTCATATTTAACACATCCAGTTTTATTACTAGATCTAGTTGATCCACTGGAACAAAGAAGGTAAAAACAGCCACCAACTACCAGTCATACTTTTAATTTTACTACAAAAATTACTGTCATCATTAATGGTTCGATTCAAATAAATAAAAAATAAAAAAAATCCATACACTGCCTTTGAATAGAGATACAAAATCGGGACATAAAATATTGTGATATATCTGCATATTGATATTTTCTTACACCCCTAATTAGAAGCAGGAATTTACATTTAATTCAAATATTATTAATGACATATTCACAAGCTGACGTTATGTTTTTCCCAAGGGCCCAAAGCACTACAGTAAAATTTTCAAGAGTTAACTGTGAGGAACTAGTTTTCCAGTAATACTAAAATACCATCACACTTCAGATAAACCACACAAGCAGGGGTGTTAAAAATGTATTCCAACCCCCACAACGTTAAACTTGTTGTCTACATGCAGAAGTCAAAATAAGTCCCACACCTCTTAGGTGATCATGCTAAAAACAAAATGCACATCCAGACCATAAGTAGTCATCTAGATGAATGTTGCATTAAATAAAAAGAACAAAAAAATCTTTAATGTGATTCAAGCTAGGAGAGAGTTAAAGGAAAACAAGCTCGAAACCACAGGTAACCTGGATTATTAGAGGTAAATAAAACATACATTTTTAAAAGGTAAAGCAATTTGAAAAATACATGGAATGGTAAAACCCCATTTTGAGAGATAATACCATTAAACACAATCATGCTAATGAAGTTCTAATAAAAGTCAAACATGATCTACTGAAAGCTAATTAGAGATAACGAACCCACTTTCTTTGTGGCACTCATCTGTTTCTCCACAGCTTTACACAACCAGCAAGACGTGTTGGCCAGTTAAACTCCAAACTGAAGGTTAGCTGGTATTCGTTCCCATCCCCCCCTTCTTATCCTCACCACTGTCAGATCTGAAGCGGGACTTGCAGGGTAGAAACCATTAGCGAGGGGCCATATGGCCCCTTTCTTTCAATTGATGGCAGTGAGCCCCTCTGTAGGCTGCCTGAGTGTTTTCAAGCACTTTAAGGAGCTATGTGGTATAAACATACTAGGAGGTATCAATGGATTCTGATTCTAATAACGCTCCTGCAATATTTACTAGTTTAAAGAACCTCTAAATATTTGAAAAATATTTAATTAATGATAGTGAATATGAATAATTAGAGGTATGGAAGGTATTTTATCAGCATTTAAAACATCAATTGTGTATTAATATGTTATGTAAATTGTATATTTTTATTATTTTTGTCATATTTATAGTGTACATTACAAATTGATTAAGGCTGCACAATATTAGAAAACATTGCAATGGAGATATCAGCTGTAATAATCACTCTGTGACCTTCAGCATTGTGAGCAATGTCATTTGTGTCCAGTGTGAACATCTGCTCCAACAACACTGTGCAACTGGCTATTTATTGCATTAGTGTGTAAAATTCAAGTTCATAACACCTGGAATATATTAGCCAACAATTATTGTACTCCAAATGGCTCTTGACGATGTGAATGTTGCACACACTGATATTGCAAAGACAATATGTTGTGCAGCCTTAATACTGACAGTTTTGTATCACATTGCTGTATTTTAATTTTTTATATTTTGTTATAACTAACATTCTTATCATAATTGCAATTACTACATTTTGTTATCCTATTTTTTAAGTGGCTTTTCCTAAGCCTTTACTGTCCATCTCCTGGGAGCTAATTAGGTCTAATTGTGCATTTTATTGTGCTAAATAACTAAACTTCTTTGAGATTTTAAATTTAGTATTTTGCATATGAAAACATAGTGTCACATAATATCCCATTGACTGGCTGCCTCATTTTTGTAGCAGTCAAATCCTATATTTTGATGCTTAGTAGAAACACCAAACCCAGCACCTGTATTTGATACTGTAACCAAATTAGGGATTAATTATCTTAGACATATTTGAACCATTAATAAAACAGATATACCAAGTAATCAGCCAGAGATCCGTCAATTGTTCCTTGATCGGCTCTGATTTTTGAATTAAAATACCTAAAAATCTGAACTACTTTACCTATTGATTAAAAGCGTCAAACCTAAGAACTCCTAGCTTTATTAGTCTATAAACACATCAGCTATCAGAATGCACCTTGATGCACTTTTTGTGATTTTATTAAAAATCACATAACGCTTAAGGACACATAGGATTCATAAATAGGGATAATCTTGTAATCCTTTCCATTTATATTGGATTCTTAATTACTACCTTTAACAAAGAACCTGGAACATCAAACATCTGCTTTCATGTAAATTTGCAGGTGAAACTTTAAAAATTAGAATACCATGGAAAAGTTTGTTTATTTCAGTAATTCAGTTTAAATGGTGAAAGTAATACATGATATAGACTAATTATTATTATGATCTTATCTTATTAATAATTAGTCTATCTAATTACATGCAAAGCGAGATATCTCAAGCCTTTAGTTATAATTTTGATGATTATGGTTTACAGCTTATGAAAACCCCAAATTCTAAATCTCAGAAAATTACAATATTGTGAAAATATTTTAGGCTCAAAGTGTCACACTCCAATCAGCTAATTAATCCAAAACACCTACAAAGGGTTCCTGAACATTTAAATGGTCTCTCAGTCTGGTTCAATAGGAATCACAATCATGGGGAAGACTGCTGACCTGACAGTTGTGCAGAAAACCATATTTGATACCCTCCATAAGGACAGAAAGCTTCAAAAGGTAATTGCCAAAGATGCTGGATGTTCTCAAAGTGTTGTATCAAAGCACTTTAATAGAAAGTTGTGTGGAAGGGAAAAGTGTAGAAGAAAAGGATGCACAAGCAGCAGGGATGACTGAAGCCTGGAGAGCTTTATAGAGATGTTGACTTCATTTTCCAGCACGACTTGGCACCTGCCCACACTACCAAAAGTACCAAACCTGGTTCAATGACCATGGGATTACTGTGCTTGATTGGCCAGCAAACTCACCTCACTTGAACCCCATAGAGAATTTATGGGGCATTGCCAAGAGAAAGATGAGAGACATGAGACCGAACAATGCAGAAGAGCTGAAGGTCACTATTAAAGCATCCTGGCCTTCCATAACACCTCAGCAATGCCACAGGCTGATAGCATCCATGCCACGCCGCATTGAGGGAGAAATTGATGCAAAAGGGCCCAAACCAAGTAATAAGTACATATGCATGATTAAAACCTTTCAGAGTCAGACATTTCTCTATTTAAAATCCTTGTTTCATTTATTTCATGTAATATTCTAATTTTATGAGATTTTGAATTTGGGGTTGTCCTAAGCTGTCAGCCATAATCATCAAAATTATAACAAATAAAGGTTTGAAATATCTCGCTTTGCATTTAATGAGTCCATCTCATATTAGTTTCACCTTTTAAGTTGAATTACTGAAATAAATGAACTTTTGCACGATATTCTAATTTTTAGAGTTTCACCAGTATTATAAATATGTATTTTCCCACTGCAAAGTCTAGCTTCAAAAATCTACGTCTGAATATCAGGTCATCAGCCTATAGATAAGATTTCTGACATCAGGAAGTGTGTCTATGAGTTGTCAGAAATATCATGTGAATGATCTCACCAATATTTAGCACGACTGGTAAGCAGACGAAGTGACAAATTTAACACTGTGGCAGAGGTTACAGCGTTTCTCACTGCTAATATTGCTTATCAGCTCAATTATATTTAGAATCCAGCTCTGTCAGAAATAGATTTAGACAACATCTACCCGGTTCGGTTCAGCAACAATAGCAAGACCTTCACACAGCTCAGCACACGGGTGTTTCATATAATTTTTTACCAATCATAGGCAATCACATCTGCACTCAGCCATAAATTGTGCCCCATGCAGCACATTAAACGCCAGTTACCAAGAAGTGGGGATTGTGTTAAGCCACAGTTGCCTCGCTTCTGGATTTCAGGGAGGCAGCATCGGCCATAGAAACCCTCATTGATTTCAATAAGGGTCCGGCTCATTCAAACAAAACAACAGCCCACTGTCATGCGGACTGGTTAATCCCATCATGAACCAGCTACATTCTCAACTCCTGTGCACACAGGATAAAATACCAGGCCATGTTCTTATAACTTACCACAATCGGCCTTCATTTGGCTACAAATGGTGTAAAAATCCCTCCAGTTTATCCAGACAGACTCAGAACAATTGAGTTGTAAGCCACTGCACAGTAACTTCCTTTAAGCGCCTCGACACTTTATTACATAAATCATTTAACAGCAAAAGTAAAATAAACAAATCTAGATGATTTGATTAACTTAGAAAACACAAGCTGCTACAGAGTCGTGAGTTAAATTGAACAGTATTTATTTTACGTACCTTTCCCTGCTGTTTGTCTCATTGTCCTGGTGTAATCCTCACAGCCGCATTCCCTGCGAATCAACAGAGTATGTGCCTAAAAAAAAAAAAAAAATCACAAACACGGCGCTGCTATTTTTTTTTCCTGTTGTTACTTCTCCTCTGATAGGAAACAAAAGTTGATTCAAGCAAGCTAACAGCAGCGGTGGATTCCCAGTCAGACAAAGCTCACTGTTGAGCCAGTTTCAGGGTTTGAAAGGACGAAACAGCCCGAGAAAAAAAAGAAGACATATCCGCATCCTCCTTTTTGACGTTCCAACATAAAAACACAATATCGTTTCAGAGAGGAAAAACGGGACCGAAAAGTCAACTAGATCATAACAAACTGTGTTGTTATAGTCCGGCTAACCAGCTAGCCTGTCGCTACTTCCTTTCTCCTGGTCTTTAATAACAGTAGCAGCCTGAGCGCCGAGAAAAGTTGTGGAAAAAGGCAGATTCTGCACAATGAAGGCACCCTGTTGCCGTCAGGCTTTAGTTAGAGAGCAGCGCCCCCTGCAGGATTCTACCGACAATGCTGTAGTGTGAAACAAAAGGCTTTGAAACCATATACAGTCAATGTTTGAAACTCGTGTTCGTCTTCTTCGTGTACATTTCCGGCAGGCTAGACGCCGCCAGGCGTTTTGCTGCCTTCCACAGTCTATTAGCGGAACTGCATCATGGGCAAATCCTCGTGTAGATTAGTAGAACAAACAAACTCCATTACTGCAGCAATTACATCACAGCGACTTATCTGTGGATTCAAAGGTGTCTTCAGTGATATTCTGTTAACGCCCATTTTCAGCACAGCTTTAAATAATCGATTTTGCTCCTGTTCATGACAGAAACATTCCATGAGTACATGAAGGACTGTCCCTGCCACACGTCCATAGTCCGTCCAGTCTCTTTCCCATAAGAGCAAGGTCTGTGGCAAATCCACAGCGGATAAATTACATCCTACTTATGATTTTCCCCAAGGTGGTGTCTTCCCCCTTGACAGTGTTTTGGATTGAATGAAAATGTCTCCCTCTTGTTCCTGACATGTAATGGTGCATTTATCCTTCACAGTCCAATCTATGTCTGGATCTGGGAGCAACCATTGAGAAACACACAGCCAAACCACTCTAAGGGACATATTATTGCCCCAATTAGGGAACTCACTTCTGACTTCACTCACAAAGCTCACTATTCTTCTTCCTTTCCTGGCTGGCTGCCAGCTCTCCTCCAGCAATTTCTTCACAGGATTTCCATGCTCTTGACTCTGTACCCTTCCAATATAATGAAGGGATAACTTGACGGGTCTCAATTTAAGGGGCATCTCAGCACACTCCACAAATAAAGCAGGAATAGAAGTTGTCCTAAATGCCCCACAACATACCCTCAACGCTTTAACCTGTACAACATCCAGGCTTTGAGAGGGTTGTCTTGGCTGTGTACCCATACACTAAGCACCCATAGTCAATGCACGATCGAACCATTGCCCTGTAGATCATCAGCTGAGTTCCTTTATCTGCCCCCTAACTAGTACCTGCAAGACACTGCAATATGTTAATAATTTTATCACATTTACCTATAATTCTATCAATATGGGATCTCCAGGTCGACCTCTCATTGAAGTACACACCTAGGAATTTAAACACGTTGACCCTTTCAAGTACTCTACCCTGTAGACTCAAACTCAACTGCCCTGCTTTACATCTATTGCCAAATATAAGATACTTACTTTTATCCACAGAAATTTTAAAACCCCACTCTCCTGCCCATTCAGTTACCTTGTCCAGTGAAGTTTGCAATTTGTATTTTCCTAATTACAAAATCAATATTTCGCCCCCTTTTCCACATTACCCCCCATCATCTGCAAATAAACAAAAGGCCAGACGCCCCTCCAACATTACAAAAAATATAATTAATCATTATATTAAAAAGGACAGGACTTATTACACTACCTTGCGGTGTGCCATTATTAATTTCCAATATTTCAGAAAACTCACCCCCAACTCTGACTTAAATTTACGGTTTTGCAAGAAAGCTTTGATCATCCACCCTTCAATCCCTGCATCATACAATTTGATGATAAGCCCCTCTCTCCACAGCATATCATAAGCCTTTTCTATGTCTAGAAATACAGCCACAACTGTCTCCTCGTCTACCCATACATTATTATTAACTGGCGACACCTCATACAAAACCAAATCATCAAAATGCTTAAAACTTCATACAGTAGCCCATCCTTGCCTGGTGCTGTTTTACAACCTCTATTTATTGCCTTCTGCAATTTATGCAGTGAAAAGAATAAATTAATTGGATCAGAATTATCATCATTAACCTCAAGTTTATTCTCTTGATTATTCAAATTTCTGTCCCTCTCCCTAATCCCATTCTCTCCTATATTTTCACCACAGTGGATTTCCTGAAACTTCTTAGCAAGCATACTTCCCTTCTGATCATTGCTTAAGGCTTCCACCCCTCTATCTTCAAGCACTGGAATAGCTCTACGGCTACAAACACCTGTCATATGATGCACAGCTGACTAAACCTGCAACTGATGTCACCACTCCTAATCCACTGCAGTGCTTCCTCCAACAATCTCTAACTCCCTTTTTTGTTCTACGAGCCACTGCCCTCAACTTTTTAAACTCAATAGAATTCTGTTCTGAAGGAAATCTCTTAAATAATTTATATGCTGTGTTCCTAGCCCTCATAACATCAGTTCAGGCCTTATTCCACCGAGGTACTCTTACCCTATTCCTCCCACCAACCTTACAAGGGATAAACCGACATACAGTCTATGAAATTATTTTTACATAAAATGTTAATCCATTCCTCCAATGAGTAATCCCTTATTTTATCCAAATTCCTAATACATCTTTCAACAAACTCATTCCACTTTGCTTGACTAAAATCTAAAGTTTTAGGCCTGACCAACTCATCTGTTATTAAAGATTTAGCAAACCTCAATAATATAGGAAAGGGATCATTTCCTATTGAACAACAATCCATATTGTCCCACTCTATAATTCTGTAGTTCTATAATTCTATAATAGCCAATTCACTAGAGGCCAGGGCCAAGTCTATACATGAAACCCCTCCCATTCTAACATCAAACCTTGTGGGCCTTCCATCATTCAAACAAATCAATCCATTCCTATCCACAAAATCCTCAACTTCCTAAACTCGTGTTCAGAACACAGAATGAAAATATAAGGTTCAGAATCAGTGGCGCCACCAAGAGGCGTTTAGAGGGACACCTTGGTTTTCTAATAGAAACGTTACGTCAGCGCGTCCGCGATAATGTGAGCGGCAAGATCGCCTTGGAAACTGATCCAGCTATGCTTGAAAACTCCGGAATAACACATACAAAAGTTTGAGTTCATTTAATTTAGATCTATCATTTGTATGAACACTAATAAATAATCAATTTGATAAACAATAAAATGTACCGAAATCCAGCTTAAATTGACTCTCAAAGTACACAAAATTACTATATTTAATTTGCTTTTACTCATAACTAAAGTAGCCTATGTGTTGTTCAGCAATTTTGTTTTGTCAAAAAATTCAGATGTAAGCAATCGATTTTTTAAATCATACTTCTCAGGTGTCAATTCAGATGTTTTGAGACAATATGATGATGATTATTATTATTATTATTATTATTATTATTATTATTATTATTATTATTATTATTATTATTATTATTATTATTATTATTATTATTATTATTATTATTGTCATTCATTCATTCATTCATTCATTTATCATCATATTTGTATTAGTATCGCACATTTTAACCAGTCTAGAAGAACTGATATTTTGGAATTTCTTAGCTGCATAGGGTGTTGATTAATATAAATAAGACAGACAGATAGACAGATAGGTAGATAGATAGATAGATAGATAGATAGATAGATAGATAGATAGATAGATAGATAGATAGATAGATAGATAGATAGATAGATAGATAGATAGATAGATAGATAGATAGATAGATAGATAGATAGATAGATAGATAGATAGATAGATAGATAGATAGATAGATAGACAGCCTGCCACTGCAGGAGCTGCTCAGGGCCATCAGAGTCTTCTGCATGGGGTGGAAGTGTTGTCCAACAGGGATGACAGCTTAGCCACCATCCTCCCATCACTCACCACCACCACTGGGTCCAGAAGGGATCCTAGAATGGAGCTGGCCCTCCGGATCAGTTTTTGAATCTTTTTCAGCTCCACTTTATCTCCCAAATAACCAAAATAAAAAAAGCAATAGTTTACTTTTAGTAATGCAGATTAGTCTTTTGTATTAGGTGTGAGTGCGTGTGTGCATGGTTGTTTCACTTGGTGACCTGTCTGGGGTATACCGAAGGTAGGCACCCCCCCGGGACCCTGCCATGACAGCGGGGTTTAGATAAAGTTTATCTAATGGATGTGTTGAAAGGATGTTGATGAGGAAAACACTTTCTTCAAATGTTCAGATAGCATCCAAAAGCCAATGGGAGTGGAGCACCTGTCCCCTCTTTACTCCTAAGTAGTTTGGAGACCTACCATAAGAAATCAGGGTGATTCTTTGGCCAGCAATGTGTCTCCATTAACCTTTGTTTAATCTTCTTGTTAACCAACTGTTGTAAGGGCAGTCTTCTTCCTGGGTCTCACCACATTACAGATTTGGGTTTCAGTGTGGATGTGACCTTCAGCACTTAGTTATAGGTTTTCACAGCAGATGCAGGACTTTGTTGAAGGATATACAGAAGGATACACTTGTATGTCCAGAAGGAATTAGTCATTACTATGGAGCAGCTCAAGAACAAAATCCCAGGAATCTCTTGCTCCTACAACAGTGCATGTTGTGTTTACTTGAACCCTAAGCTGTGCTCAGCTAAAACCTTTGCTTGCCAGCCTCAGTCTTCTAGCATGGAATATTATGTGCATCCTCACTTGGCCAGCTCGATCAGCTGACTGACTCCATGGCAGGTGCTCATACAAATTTCCTCCACAACCAGCTTTCCATTATCGTCCATTCATCGTCACACTTATCCTTATGTTCAGTACCCCTGCACTGTCACGTTTGAAGCTAAAAGATAAACATACTTTTTCTGGAGCAAGCAAACATCTCTGCATGTTTTCACAGCTTTCAAACAAGCAAGCTCATAGTCTACTTGTTCTTCTCATGCCATGAATACAACTGTAGTATTCCATTCGGTCACAAGATGTAGTCCTTGTACACACTTTCACCAAAGTCTGGACCAAGCACCCTGCAGCATCTGGTAAAGGGTCACTCCGCAAATGAAACCGACAGGTGCCAGCAAGTTAATTGATATTGAATAGAGTGTTTACAACACAGACTCCCTGCCCATTTTATCAAGCACTCAGCACTTATAATGCCATTTACAACAGATAGCAGGAAGGGAGCTTTAATGTAACACCATCCACGTTAGATTTCTTGTAACATTAATCAACCACTGTGGCTGATATTGAAGAGTTGTTTTTGTTAAATGGTCAGCGCCAGCACAGGTGTTTTGTTTCCTTATAAAGTATACATATATCTCCAGTGTTTCCTCGCTAATGTACAAGTTTGCGTTTTCACAGTTTGACAGTTCCTTATCCTCTGTAATAGATTTCTCTCACATTTATTTTTCATTGTTTTATCATTAATAATTATTACGTGTTTTATCTGTGTTTTTACTTTATTTGATCACTTTGATCATTTTATTCTTTGTGTGTAGTGATTAAATGTCCGTCATTTTGTTTTTAACCTCTGTAAAGTACTTCATGTTTCACCAGACTATGTGAAAAGTACTCTATAATTAAAGAATGGTTAAATGAATGATTTGCTTTTTATTTTTTTTATTTTTTTTACGTGTCCTGTTTGGCAGTGTGGAGCTCAGAATTGGTGTCTGAGTACCAAGTAGAAGCCCAACAGATTTACTTTCACAAGCGGAGCAGTACAGCTTTTGCTATAGTCCTTCACTTGATTTATGTCTGAAAAATCTTTATTATGAATTGTTGGGGTTTTTATTTTCAAGAGTGGTACATGCCAATCTTTCATGTGAACTGTTTGTCCTGAAGCTTGTACAGACTGGGAGGCTATGCTGCTTTGATGTTCAGTGACAATAGCTTCTCAAAACATTTCATAGGAAAGAAAGAGTAATTGCTCTGAGGTCATTAATGCTAGTAACAAATGTCTTCTCAGCCATGAACACAATCATAGCAGACTTAAAGCATTTTGGGACAGTGTCTAGAGACAAAGAGAAATTGAATATTTTACAGATTGCCCCTTACAGCTGGTCCGCACACTCTCCCTGGTATACCAGGTGTTGCACTGACCTTAAATTTTATGACAAACTGATGTATTGACAATGGCTCCTTTATATTCCAAACATCATCCACCTCATTCAGAGAAAAGACAAATGGTAATTCTGCTCCACTGCCAGGAAATGACTGGTAATTGTTGGTTTATTTTCCTCTTTTTTTGTGCAAGGTGATATGGTGTATTCTTTGCCATACAGCACATAGTGTATCTCCTTCGACGAGGTGTTCCTCTTTCCTCTGCCTTTATTGTGCCTTGTCCCTCCTGGTTCCTCCCTTGATGCTGAACCTGGCAGTGCTGTACAGATCTGAGGACAGAGTTGCGACGCAGCATTAGAAACTCAATGACTTTCATTATCCAAGCTTTAAAGAATAAAAACTAAATAGGTGGCCCTCTTTGCCATCAGTACAACCCCTTTCAATACAGCTGTGACTCTTCTTGCCAGACAGTTTGACAACTATTCTTTCAAACATCAGATTTATACATCTTATGCATTGGAAGTGTATGTGAGGAACTCATGGCTGAAGATGCAAAGACTGAACAGCTCGGTATCAAATGCAAGACTTCACAAACTCCCAAAAACCTGAAACTAACCCATCACTTATTTAGATCTAAAGATGTGTTTCAGATGAGAAGTGAAACATCTTAAAAAGTCCAAAAGAGAAGCCCACTTCTGCTCTCTATTCAAGCAATCAGTATCAATATAACCAATATGAAAATCTGTGCAAACATAAAACGTTAACCATAAAACGGATTCAAGATGAAAGCCTGGACACTTGGAAAATGGCAATGCAACAGTTTTCTGTGTTGCCTTTTAAACTGTATGACTTGGATCATTTTTGGTTTCCTTCCACAAGCTTCTTTCAATAGTTTGCTTGAATTTTGGCCCATTCCTCCAGATAGAACTGGTGTTACTGACTCAGGTTTATTGGTCGCTTTATTCACAAAACCTTTTAGCTTTGCGCACAGATTTTCTATAGGACTGAGATCAGGACTTTGTGATGACCAGTCCAAAATGCTGTCTTTGTTGTCCTCAAGCAATTTTGTGATTAATTTTGTGGCATACTTTGGCCCATTGTCCCTTAGGAAGACCCATTTATGCCACAGTTTTCACTTCCTGGATGATATTTTGAGATGTTGGTTCAATATTTACACATGCGGTTATTTTCCTTGCTGCTAGAGGACTCAATTTATTGTGAATAATGACACTCTCTCACAAGCTTAAGGCATCATCTTTACAAGGTCTTTAGCTTTTGTTCCAGGGTTGATGCACACATTTCACACTAAATCATGCTCATCTCTGGAATCCAGAATAAAAGTCCTCCCTGAATAGTATGATTGCTGGACATTCCCCCTTACATATAAATCTTTGAAAAGATAAACACCATATTAGGACCGGGCTTTGGTCCCTATAAGGTCCATTGGTCTTCAGAAGGTTAGCAAATATGCCAGAGAAGGTCCTAAATAGGATAGCTATACAAGAACACACACACACATGCACACTTGTGGGTACAATATCACACCTCGTGGTTACAGTGGTGTTTGAATACATATTTCCAGAGTAAGGGCGTTTTCAACAGTCATGGGTGTTTTTTTTACACCTCGAGCTGTTTGTTTCCTCATTTTGTTTCTTGATTATATTGTAACAGTTTTCGGCGGGGAAAAAAGTATTTATTCATTCATTTCTTCTGCAGCTACATATTTTAAGTGACGCATGCTCCTTTTTTTCTCATCTCAACAAAACAAAGAGAAGTGGTGATGTGCATTGAGCATGAATGCACTGAAAAGGGTTGTGTTTTCTCTCAGAGCTGGTAATTTAGGCCAAGTATGGTGCAGAGTTGATAGCGCCTTTTATTACACTTAAATTTAAACTCTGTGGGGATAAGGATGACCTCTGAATATAACATCCCTTTTTTAGATTTGATGTCTAAGGATTCACTCATGAAAGGAGAAGTCTGTTATTAAATACATTTGTGCTGCTTGGGTTGTTTTGCGCTTTAGGTAAAAAAAAATTATATTGCTGTGATAAGAGTTAAATTCTACTCTGTTGGGTGACTGAAATACACGATCATTGCTGCAAAGGATGGAACAAATATGTTCAACCACAAGTCGTTTGTTGATTTCTGGTGGTCATGCGTCTCTCTCTGGAGCTTACAGGATGCCTCATATGTTGGCTTTGAGCATTATCTGTGTCAATATTTGAGATAAAGGCAGTTTTTGACTCAGTTCAGTTGTTGTCTGGTTTTATTTTGTGACCTAAAAGCAGCAAAGCAACAACCACAGCTGTGCAATGAAGTTAAATGAAACCCTTTATCTGCAGGGCGGGGCACCTTTCCATCTGATGGGAGTTCCTGTTTTTCTCTTGCACCTTCTGAGAAATACCAAGTAAAAGAAAAAAAACCCTTTAAATTAGATGCTCCTGGAGTCCAGAAGCTGTAAGTGCAAGTGGTCTTGCCACATATCCTTAAAAATATTGAGTAATGTTTTTTTGATTTTTTTTTTTGCATAACGTACAACTGTTTAAGGGGGTGGCAAATGTTTTGAAAGACCCTTTCCCGCAAAAGTTATTGCAGGTCAGACTGAGGAAAATATTTGATGCTCAGTAATTGTTTTATCTATGCATTAGTATGGAAATTCATCATAAGAAAAGGCGAACCATCGCTGTTTATTTAGAAGAACAAATTAACATCATGCAAAAATGATTTCCTTTTAAAGATTTTAATTTGTGGGCGGAAATTCTCACAGTTGTTTCTTTAGACATTGGTGACAGAACAGAATGATGATAATCTCTCTGTTGCATGTGCATCTGCGTATGTGTGTGTGTGTGTGTGTTTGTGTGTGGGTGTGTGTTTGTGTGTGTGTTTGTTGGGTGGGGTATGTGACCTTACTCTCACAAGCTTATTTCCCCATCCAAAATGTGCAGCAAAAATCTGTTGACGCTCACACACACACTCAGCATCAACATCAGCAGCAGCCAGAGTGAGTACTCTCCATGCACTGCTCTTTTACATTAAGCTACAGTTATTAGAAATACCTGCTGAACATTTATGACATCAAATAAATTTAAATGGATGGATCAGCTGTTAGATTTTATTTTTAGAATTTACCTTTAGATTTTTCTGTAAAAATAGTTTTTTGCTTGTTTTAAAATTAAAGCTACATACATCTAATTTAAAAAAGGATGATTTGTGTTGTTAGATATATTTTAATTTATTGATTCTTCTCAGTCTCTGTAAAAAGGTTTTTTTTTAGGAAAAAAAAAATTGAATGATGTTTTTGCAATTTGACAAAAATGTATCAGAGCCTACTGCTGTAAAGAAAAACCTTTCACAGCACTCTTGATGAAAGCAGTTGGTGTATTTCCTCCATGTGGTGATTTAAATGCCCTCGTTGCTCACTCATCCTGTTTTAACCGCAGAAAGGTGGAGACTGTAGCGCACATGGTGGCCTTTAAATGATGCCTTTTAAAGTACTTAAAGCCCCCTTGCTGAAATATGGAGTGCACAGAACCTGGGGAATTTTCAGCTTTTGCTCTAACTCTCATTAAATTTGAAATGTTGAAACGTGATGTTGTTCTTACTTCTTCTTTTTTTCCTCACAGGTGTGTGTTGTGTGCAGACGACCCACGGCTCTGCTGGCTAGAGCGTGCTGATAGCCTGTTTGATCACAGGAGTTTCCCGTGCAGCTCTTACCAGCTTGGTGGCTCAGGCTCGATTTTCGTCCGGCTCTCTGGTTTGTCACCATGGACGTCCTCTCCTACCTCACCTCCCCTTCCTCATGCCCTCATGTGTATCACCTACCATCTAACCCCAGCAACAGCACTGTGCCAAGCGAAGGCACTACAGCCACAGGGATCAGCCAGGTGATCCTGAGGCACTACAACCACACGGGCCGCCTGCAGAACAGGACAATCTCAGCCACCCAGGCCCCCATCAGTGTCTCCATGTCAGTTTTCCTCTTTTTCAGTGCTCTCATTGTCCTGGAGAACTTCCTGGTGCTGGTGGCCGTCATCTCCCGCATCCGCCACAGCCGTCGCTGGGTTTACGTTTGCATCGCTAACATCACCCTGAGCGATCTGCTCACAGGTGCAGCCTACCTGGTCAACATCTGCCTATCCGGCAGCCAGACGTTCCGCCTCACCCCTGCATTGTGGCTCTTCAGGGAGGGCATGCTGTTCGTGGCCCTGGCAGCCTCCATCTTCAGTCTGCTGCTGATTGCTGTGGAGCGCTACACCACCATGATAAAACCTCTGCCCCAGAAATCAACCAGGAAGACCTATTATCGAATCTATGGCCTGGTGGTGCTATGCTGGGTTTTGGCACTAGTGATTGGCTTCCTGCCCCTGCTGGGCTGGAACTGTGTCTGCAGCCTGGATGGATGCTCCACTCTCCTCCCTCTCTACTCCAAGAGCTACATCTTTTTCTCCCTCATCATCTTCTTCCTCATCCTGCTGACTATTGGGGTGCTTTATGGTGCCATCTACTGCCATGTACACAAGAGTGCTCAACTGGGCCCTCAACGCAATCGCAAACGCTCCTTGGCTCTGCTAAAAACTGTGATCACCATCGTGGGGGTTTTCTTGCTCTGCTGGGGGCCGCTCTTTATGCTTTTGCTGGTGGATTTCTTCTGCTCCTCCCGCCAGTGCGCCTTGCTATTCAGCGCTGATTTCTGCATCTCTCTGGCCGTCCTCAACTCTGGCCTGAACCCCATCATCTACGCGTTGGGCAGCAGCGACATGAGGAAGGCCATGGCCGAGCTGCTGTGCTGTTGCTGCCTGAGGGCCGGCCTCTGTCGCCCCGACAAGTTCATTTCCAAGGAGACCAGCAGCACCTCGGAGAGCAGGAGGGACAGTCTGAGGAGCAGCTTCAGCAAGGTCAGAAATCTGAGCGTTGCGTCCCCGCCGTCGACTCCAAGCAAGCCTCGCAGAAAATGCAGGTTGAGCACCACAACCAGCTGCCTGTCAGTTTCAAGTGGTTAAAACCACAACGGGTTCCCCTCCTAAACAAGCAAGACCTGTGTGCACTGACACACGTCTAACCATTTCCTCTAACTTTTGGTTTGACTGTTCTCTGCACGGACGATAACATGTTTTAAGAAAACTTGTCTCAAGCGAGACTTAGACTTTAACAATTGGAGTTTAGTTTTAAGTATGCCAGGAAATAAGAACTCTCAGGGATTTTTCTGCCTAATAATTCATTCAGTTTGTCAATGCATTTCACACATCTACTGGAAAACTCTTTGGATTGGATCATTTGGATGACTTTAAATGTGTATTAATGTATTTTGAATGCAGAATGTTATCTATAGAAAACCTGCTGTTATTTTGTACAAAGGCTGGTAAAAATATAAATAAAGTTTATTTTGTATTAAATATGTCTTGGAGTAGTAATACCCTGAGTTTCCTCTGGAGGGAGACACATTATTAAAGGGATTATTTAGACTTAAAAGAAAAATATTAATAACTTGTAATAAATGATCTCAAATTGCACTAGATCAGAAATGTATCTTATTTAGTTAAAAGTATGATTGTTTTTCCCTTTAAACTGTGCTTTAAACAGACCCATCCTATGCTGCACTGCAGTTCCTGCTTTTTTGACAGGATGACTGATGGAGGTTTCAGCTCAGGGCCCAGTCTGCAGCCCTAAGGGTACTAACAGCCAGGGCTAATTGGTAAATTCATTATGACTGTCTGGCAGGCCAGAGAGATAAGCTTTAGCTGATGGTCTGCACATGCAAGTGACACACAGTCGACTGTATGCAAGTCTGCTGCCGAGCAATGGAACAATTTGTTCTGTCTTGACTTGCAGTAACTATTTTTACAAAGGCAAAACTGTGATAGTTTCACAATTCATTTCACAGCAGCAGAGCAGTTACAAGCCCCAATCTCACAGTTTGAGGGAGACCTCAGAGCAGCGTTTGCTTGTTGTACATCTGAATGTTTCCGCTTTCATTGTAAAGTTTGCTTGATTTTATAAGTACTAACTCTCACTTTGGGGCAGTGAGTCGTTCCTTACTTTATATCTGCAGAGAAAAACACTTCACTTCTGTAGCCTTTGTCCTCCAGAACACTAAAATTCAAGGTTATTGAGTAAAAAGCATGATTTTTATTCTTTCATTAAAGGTATAGCTCAGATTACTTTAACTAGGGTTTTCTTGAGAATTTTTGGGCCTTTAGCATCTCACTTCAGTCAAATCTGCACACCATAAGCATAAGTTAAATACCATATTTTTAAAAATGAGATTTAGCTGCAGTTTGAGTTCATTTTCATTTCCTCTAATCCAGACAGGGTCAAAATTATACATATAAGGCTGCCACCAACAAGCTTCTGGTATTATTCCAGCTGAATATTTGACAACTTGTGGTATTATTAGCAAATTTGGCTTAAACTGCCTTGTTTCCTGTTGCACACCCCGTTTCTATGCATTGTTCGTTGTTTAATAGAGCTGAGGTCAGGGTTTTGATAAGGACATTCCAGGAGTTTAATATTAGCCTTATATACACATCCCCGAACCAGTTCTGATGTGAGTTTCGAATCACTGTCCTATTGGAACACCTAATTGTGCCCACAACTCCACCTTCTGACCCAGGCCTCCACTCTCTGTTTAAAGGAAATAGGTTAGGATGATCAGAAACACAACAGGAACCCCCTAGAGGTCAAGGCTGGTGTGAACCTGAACCTTCTGGGAAACTAGTGTTACAGAGAGAGTGATGACTAAGACAGAAGCCCCTGCTCCAAAACGTCCTACATGGACAAGCCAAATGCCCATCCTGGGAACAACTGTCAGATGAAGCAGAGATTTATCTATTTTTGTAACATACCAGACAAGGAACGTGAAAATTCAATCGAGCCTAGAGTACACTTACAAAGATTCATCAAAAGCTGCAGCTGGTAAGGATCAGTAAAACTTCACAGAAGCACACAGGAAGCTCTATAATTAAAGAGTTCAGGTTAGCTGCTTTAATAGGATCAGGGGAAATACAAAGACTCAAACGAGAAGGCACTAACCTTCCTGAGATCAATGAATGAGCTTTGTTCTGAAGGGTGCTCCTATGAGTGTTTGTTAATGTGAAGAACCAAACTAATGAGACTGTTCAAACAATTAAAAAACTCCTCTTCTGCCTGCATGCCCAAGCATGGAAAACACAGGTCAGGAAGAAGACCTGGAAGCGGCAGGCAAGGGAGAGGATGACACGTGAGATTGCTGGGAATTAGAATTTTAGACAGATCAAGTTTGAAACACAGAGGTCAGAAAGTTCTATAATAATGAATCCAATGTTTAGAGGGTTTGTCAGAAGACAGACAAGTGTCATGTATGGAGAGGCAGTGATCTGACACCTTATCAAAGGGCCAGGCAGACCTCGGTGGTCAGCTTGCTAAAATGATGTTCAGAGATCAGAGGCTTGGTAGAAAACAGTCACTAGCAAGGTAAAAATGGTTGTAATTAGGAGATCAGATGTGGACATGAAGGAAACACTTGACCTCTACATGCACAAGCTTTTGATAATCTGGCAGGCCACAATGGGGTGGAGGAAAGATTAAATTAGGAGGGAGATGAGCAGCGAAAAGGCTGAGAGATAAAGCAGGTCAACACGCAGTTTTTTCCCAAACCCCCAACCTTCAACCCAACTATAATTTATCAATGCCAGGAGACCAGTCATTTTAAATGAACGCTACAAATTTTCCCAAAGAGAGTGGTCAGAAATCCAACGAGAAGTGTACCAGAAGCCTAATGACGACAAACAAAAAGCATGTGAAAATGCATCCTAAATTAAAATTTATGCACCTATTTCTTGTTTGAATTTTTTTTTATTGAAAATGTTTATTGTATAATCATTCCACCCTGAAAAAATGAGAAGGTCAAAGAAGTTATTCAAAAGTCAATTTTGTTCTTCCTACACTATGTCACTATCAGACATTATATGTTGATTATCTAAGTGTTAAAAAAAAAGCTTGCTTGTGCATCACAGAGTTCTTTATTTTTGCAGTTTTCATTTCTTCTTTAATGATGACTGGATGTAAACATCATACCAAAATTTGCAGAAATGTAATAACACATTTCTTTAGGTTTAGCTTTCTAAGTTGAGCTAAATGCATTTCACATTTTATGAATATAGATTATAAATACCTTAGAATAAATATTTGGAACTTAACAAGTTTTCTTTCACTCTTTTTGTTTTGTGTACATTACAACATCCTTTACTACAGAAGTGTCTAAACATCTTGTCACATGAACCAAAATCTTTTGGTCAAAAGTAATAATAAAAAACTAAAATCACAAAAATTATATAATGATTTTTCTTTTTTACCAGCTCATCAATAAACTATGCAGGTTATATTTTAATTAAACAAATAAAATGCTAACATTTATGTAGGAAAGGGATGTGTAAATAATTGTAGATCCAAAACTTAAACATTGTAGAGTTTGGCAACCTTTTAGTCTCAACTGAAAAAATAGGAAAAAATGTAAACTATTCTCAACAGTTAAAAAAGGATTTGGGTCACTCTTTCTCTGAAAATGTTTGCTATATTTACCAAGTTTAATAAATTAATTAAAAGTGGAATTGGGTTCACCAAAGCCTGCATTTGAGTAAAAGTCACTGGATAGATTTGGTTCTTTTTATTAAATTAAATGCAATTTAAAAAACATTGTAATTTGTCAGTATGTATAATGATGTATAATAACAGTTAGAGTCGAGGCTGACTAATTAGGATGATTGATGTTGAATACCACAAACAGATGTGTGTGGTTAATGAATGACAGTCACAAATGCACAGCCCTGAAAAAACATGTTAAACAAGGTGTCAAGTATGTAAAATCTATTGTCTCTTAAGAAATTAGCAGACTGTTTCTGTGAATGCCCGGAACAGACCCGAATGCTCATCTTATTCCCTTCTTGACGATTTAGCCTCAGGTCCATTAGCCTCAACACCAAGAGTACTCTCCCAGAGAGCAGGTTTAAAAGCTCAAACATGATTCTGGGATCTTCTGTTTACTGTCTATTAGCAACATGCTTTTTCTGTACAAAATACTACTCTGGGGTTTCATAAAGTGCCATTTTTGAAAAGATAAAATGCAGCCAATACCAAATCAATGATATCAGTGTTTTATTTTAAGAAGTTAAAACCTGAAAAATAGTAATGATAGGTTATTACTGAGGCCAGTTAGCGTGATAATACATCCTACCTTCATATCTAGACTAAAAGCTATCAAATCGTCTTAGACCATATAAAAAAAACCCAATAAGTAACTATAGCTTCCTACTCAGGTCAGTGTTTTAGTGTTTTGTATGCTACAGCAAGTTTCTGTCGTCCATACTGATTTTTTCTTCTTCGAATTGAAAAAGCTAGACATTTTGATCATTTTAATATTATTTTTTTACCTTTA
Organism: Valencia hispanica; assembly: GCA_963556495.2. Lineage (NCBI taxonomy): Eukaryota > Metazoa > Chordata > Actinopteri > Cyprinodontiformes > Valenciidae > Valencia > Valencia hispanica. The sequence goes on along the minus strand of OY747705.1, from coordinate 28,047,060 downwards.
ATTATTACTAATAAGGAAGGTGTCACACCTTAATTGAATATGCTGTTCAGATAGATATATATACTTTAATCATCCCGAAGGAAATTAGTAGTATTCAATGTAACAAATGCAATGTGTTGCTGCAATGATTATGAATTTTATGCTTAAATGTTCAAATGGTGAAAGTAATAGATTTTATGTTAAAGGTATTTGTAAGCATTTTCTTGCTGGATGACTTGTGTAAAAACCACATGCTTCCTTGATAAAAGTTAGTGACTGCTTTCACTTAAGAGTTCATTTTCAGGCTCCACATCCCTCCTGATCGTTGCAACATCTCAGATGTGGATGAAACATCCAGAAGAGTCAGACATTTTTATAGCCGGCCATCTAACGACCTGTTAGAGTGTAAGCTTCACCTTGAGTGCTCTGGACTCTTGTATTGTGTGTGCCTTTTTTGCTGATGTCACAACAATATTTCAAGGTTATGTCAATTAATTGATTAATTACATATTAGTAAAGGGATCTATGGAATATGGCATAATAATAAGAGATCATCAGAGCCAGTGAAGAGGCCTGTAACCTAATCTGATCTAACTGCAGTGAGGAGTGTTTTGGTTAACCTTGCAATGAAGACATAATATTGGGAGACTGAAGGCAGACGCTGCTTACAGCGGAGGCAGACGTGATCTGGGGTGCGAGAGAGTTTGACCGTTTGTCCAGATGGGGTCATGTACACGACTGGCCGTTATAAAATACAAGAAATATAAGATCCAGACTTCAGCCTCATCCTTATGGAAGGAAGAAGATATTTCCTTTCCATGAGACTGATTACACTAGAACCTTCCTTTAGAGCCAGCAGTAAGTGATTGACCAGTTTGATCAGCTACATTGTACTGTAGCAAGGGCCATTGTGTGGACTGCTGTAAGAGTGAACAGGAACAGATGTCAGAAAAACGCAGTCCAAAATATAGCCCCCTTTTTCCACTTCGACCAGATGGTGATCAGATTAAGTGAAGATCACAGTGATGTCCACATAATATGTTTAGCTGACTTGTACATTAGAGCGCAGATAAATATAATCAAATCTCCTGGTCTCTTCAAGCGAGTGATATAAATCATTCAATGTGAAGGAGGAGAATTCCCTTCACATTGGTTTAAAGACTAATATGTGAAACTGATTGATTAAACTACATAGTTTGAAATATTTCTAAAATCTGTGCCAAATGCCCACACAGAGTTATGAAAGAAAGCAATCAACTGTTTTGCCCCTCAGTCTTGAAAATGTCAAAGTCAAAGTGAATCTGAATTAAATCATTGCTATGAGTGAGATAAAACCAATTTTAAACATCATAAACACTCAAGAAATTGAGTGTATTTGTATTGATTGATGGGGGATTGAATGATTGAGGGAGACAAAAAAGTAATTGGATTCTTTTGATTTCTATTGTTTACATTTTCAATTACCTTTCATGTTTTTTGATGTGGATTTCTATACATGTTGTATTTCAGAGCTGCTTGTAAATGTGCTATCAAATCCCAAGGTTCCTTTCTGGCTAAATAACATAAATAAATTGGAAACACAAAAGGGATGAGATGAGATATGACAAAAATGTTGAGATGCTTTATAGATTGATGAGGAAAGCAAAGAGAAAGGCTGGAAAACTTGCTTAAAAACAGATGTGGAGCAACAATTCTGCACAGAAACTCCAAACTGTACCAAACTAATTGATACAACGTATTAAAAAAAAGTAATTTCAAGTGGGCTGTGGTTGACCGGTGAAGCACTACCTATGCCACAGGAAATGGTTACCTCAAAACCTCTGTGGTGACATCAACCATATTTTATGGTGTCCCTTGATGGCGCTTCCTTACCTGGCTCTCAGTCAATTGTCCTTTTTACTGTTACTTTTAATGTGGGCTTGCATGAGGGTTGGGTTGGGGGGAGGGGGGTATAACTATGATCATGCTTTTAAATCTGTGCGGGAGGGATGGGAATGTGGTTCATGTGGGTTCATTTTAATTCTGTAAAACACTTTTGACTGCATATTGTGTATGAAAAACGCTTTATAAATAAAGCTTGATTTGACTTGTATATTGGAGCAGCAGTTTATCTACAGCTGAGAGGAAGAGGTTGGGTGAGCTCATCAGAAAGGACAGCTATCTTCTAGGGTGGCCCCATAGACTGTAGGGTGCCCCCTGAATCCAGTGTAGGTGGTGGGAGACAGAAGGACTCTGGGTAAAATAACATCACTGACGGACAGTGTCTCCCACCCATGCATGAATATGTTGCTGAGCTGCAGATCTCCTTCAGTGACAGACTACTACATCCTAGGTGCATGAAGGAGCATTTTCGCAGGTCCTTCCTCCCTGCAGCTGTTAGACTCTACAACCAGATCTGCTCCCAACAATCTCAATAATGTTTACACTCCTGCTGTAATTTGCACCCTTTGACTCATTTAATTAATATTTTATACTTTTTCTACCATTCGTGAGTGATCGTGAATGCTTCGGTTATCTGTCAATTTGCTGCTGTTAAAGCCAAATTTCCCCTTTGTGGGACAATATAGGATTTTTTCTCTTCTTCTAAAACTCAAAGAATTTTATTTAAATCACACAACCAAAGTTTTCTTAATATACATACATAATCCATATATGTGAAGATTTTCACTTTACATGTTCTTTTTTCCACAGTTTCACTTTTAAACAGGAAGAGTTTTAGATTTAAGCAGACCATTGCCTCTCTTGCTTATCTGCTCAAAACATTTTGAATCATAAATTAAAATAATCCAAAATACACCAAGGTAGCAACAGTTCCTACCTTTCATGTCAATAATGACTTCATAGATGTTCCACTCTCGTTACAATCCATCAAGCTCGAAATCAAATGGCTTGTGCAAGATGCACGGGCTTGTCAGTGTCAGTAAGAAATAACAATTAAAACAAAGAGGGAAGAGCTTATTTTCACCTGAACTACAGACTCATGTCTCAACTATTGAGAAGCAGGGATTTCTGAGACTCGTCTACTCTAAAATTAGTCTTTAGTTAAGAAAGAGAAAGTAAACACATCTTTTTTTGGATGTGTGCATTTTTTGTGAGTTGGCCTCTGCTCTTGTGAATACCTACTGTGTCACTGTTAAACATGGGGGATAAGCTTCCTTCATCCCATGGGCCTGGCACAGCTCCAGATCTGCTGCCTGATGAAAAACCAACAGCAAATTCCTGCCTTTATTAGCTCAAGGCTCAGAGACATATTTTGTATCACATTTGACGTGTCAGGAGTTGATCCGGGGCCCTCGTTGTTGCTCTCTCTCTCTCTTGCCCTCCCCCTCCGTACAACAACAAGGCCTGTTCTCCGCTCTAAATGAGGTACAATGGGTTAATGATGGTTGCGTGCAGACATGGCTATGCCCTCAATAATTACCTTGCTGCCTCTGCCTCCAGGTGTTCAGCAGACAGCTAATGATGGGCTGTCTGAGAGTAGGAGAAGGCAGTGGGTGAGGCAACAAGAGCGCAGAGGGCGATCGGCTAAGTCAGCACTGCGACAACTTAAGCACGTAAGAGCAAGAACATTTTAAAAAGAGATAAGAAAAAAATACATTTTTGTGAAGCTTAGCTTATCTTAAAATCTTTAAGAGTGTTTGTATTGCAGCAACACACAGCATTTCCACATTATACCTTTTAACATTTTAACATGTACTTCGTTGGAATTTTATGTCACTGAACAACAGAAAGCAGTGTGTAATTGTTAAGTGGATTGAAGATTTGGCACTGGTTTCAACAATTTAAAAAATAAAAATCAGAAAGTATTCAGCCCCCCTTACTCTGATATCCCCTAAATTCTGTTTAGAATTCGAAATTCTATTATATATATATAAAAAAAACTTAGCACAAAAAACTTAGCATCAAGAAAACTTAGCACATACTTTTAATTAAAGAAGATTAAGAGTAAGACAATTTATTTGAAGAATGATGGCAGATACATCATGATAAACACAAGGACCAGTCTCAGACAGGAAAGCCAGAGCTGCAATACAATGGTCTAGAGCAGGGGTGCTCAACCTTTTGCAAGCTGGGCCCCCCCAAAGCTGGTTCATTGCAGTTGGGGCCCCAGTGCACCCAACCCCCCCCCCCCCCCCCCCACTCCACATCACCTTGCATAGATAGATAGATAGATTGATAGATAGATAGCCAGCCCTAGGCTATTATTTTTAGGCCCACATTATTATCATCATCATCAGTAGGTCTATCATCATTACTAGGCTATTGCTATATAATTATATGAGGTTACATGCTTTGTTGTTGTTGTTGTTGTTGTCAGTAGGCCTATTATCATTACTAGGCTATTGCTATAATTGGGAATTGGCACCAGACCTCTGATATTAATTTATCCTTTATTATTGTTATTATTACTAGGCCTAATAGTAGGCATCATCTGCATTTTTTACAGAAGCTTGCAGGTAGGTGATGTTAATGTGAGACCTGAGCCTGCTTTGCTTTGCAAAGATCCTCAATTCTTGGCTCAATGTTTGATAAACATGGCCTCAAATCATCCTCCATTTGTGCACGATTGCAGTATTTTGTTTTGAGTGCAGTCATTTATGAGAATCCTGCCTCACACAAATATGTCGACGTGAAAGGAAGGAGAATCTTCAAGGCGACTTCACAGAGTTGAGGATATTCCTGCATCAATGCAGCCCAGAATGACAAAAGAGGGCAGAAGCTAAAGAGTTCCTTCAGTCTGTCACTCTTCAGCTCAATAAGCTGGTCCTGCATATCAACTGATTTCCAAAAAGAGGACATGTGGCACAGTACTGAAACACTTTCAGGATTTGGCCAAGACTTTTGATTTAACATATTTAAAGTGTGCATTCTCAATGTGGTTAGAAAAGTTTAGTTAAATAACAAACTTCAAAAAGGCTTTCACAAGTAGAAAATTATTCTATAATCTCTGGAAATAAATTATAATAGAAATAGTTACTCTTCTGAATTAAAAAAAGTTACCAGCAACAATATTAGTTTACTTTTTAAATTGCACAAAACTGAAGAAAAATCTGAAAGAATCTTCTGAGAAAACAAGTATTATTTTCTTTTCACTGTAATAAAAGTAAACAGCTGCAGACTCAAAAACAAAATAAAAAAGTGCTTTCTCTGTTTAGTTTGCATCTTCATCCTCCACAGTCAGTTTATTCATCAACTCTCACTTTGCTCAGCCTTTTTATAGTTTTTGTTTTCATGTGATCTATTGCTTATTTGCCACTTTTGTCACACACAGAAACACACATGCCAGCTATGTGAATGGCGCACTCCGCCACCCATTTGTTTGATTGGACAGTATATCTTTTGTGGTTTGTGCATGAAGCTTGTGCTTTGACTTCTTGTAAACAGCAGTAACTCGGTGCTGCGCAGCCCAGCGCTGCGCAATTGCGTTGCGCAATGCAGGATAACGTGGTGTGGTGTAACTCGGCACAGAGCAGCGCTGGGCAATGCATGCAGTGCGGCGCAGCTCGGTGCACAGCCTGCTGTCTGTGGCGTCAATAAACGGAGCAGAACCAGCTCGGGAGGACGTTACATGAGAGAAAGGCTGCCATACTGCATGCATCACACCAGTCAGTTTAAGTACTGTCCTATGAAAAACAATAAAAACCCGGACATTTTCATCAGCCTATAAATCCCCCCGGATGATCCGGACAGCACATGAAAAGAGGGAAAAGAGGACGGTTGGACACCCTAAATTGACAGCTCGTTTGCTGTGCACCCAAACGGATCTCGAACCCAAGCAAAAGAGCGATAATCCTCTTTAAAGTAGGTCGCAAATAGTTTTCTCATTGCTGACAGGCGCTCAGACGCTGATTGAAATAGAGAGGAGAAATCGTGTGACGTGTCTGCATCAGTGATAAAGTCTACAAGGCTGGGGTTCCCTTGACTGATGCGGCCACGCCAGAGTTCTAGTTTTTGAGTGAAGGCGTGCACTTTGTCTGCAAGGAGCAAAATATAAGTTTCGCGGCCTTGCAAAGACAGTTTAAGGGCATTCAAGCGGTCAAACATTGATCAAATAGGACAGAGAAGCAAGCCACATGTAGTGTCATCCAGATGCTTCACCAGATCTGATCTGATTTATATCTGAACTTACTTGAAGCTCTAACTACATTGAAAAGTGGTTTTACTCAAGAGACCTGAATGGATGCCACAATTGTGAGATTTTTGTTAGTAAAAAAATTTTTTTAAAGACATTCTGGATACCAGGTATTGCTTTCTTTCCACTTGACACTATTTACTATTTTGTGTTTGTCTATCACATAAAATTATGGCAAAATGCTAAATACTTTTTTAGACCGTACACATTTACTACATTGCTATATATTCAGCATTTATCCTTTTTCATCATAGTTTTTCCACTGTCATCAGCTTGGATCAGCAGTGAAAAAAACAAAACAATGCATGAGCGACTGAGTTGAATCTAATGTTTGTTCCCTTTCCCTACTCTATAGCCTTCCTCGTAAATGTCCAAGGGAAGTTTTCCAATTCTTCAGGAATATTATGTAGGGAAAGAGGGTAATTTCTGGCCTTTAATAAAGATCTTTTTTAGTGGCAGACTTGAAATGAAGAGATGGAAGAAGTGCTTGCAAATACACCCACAAATGAAAGTATTGTCTCAGTGGAAAATATTTTACTAGCACAAAAACATTGCTTCATCTTGAATTCTTTTTTAACAGATTGACTCATATTTTTCTTCAGTATTTTAGACATTTTAGTGGGAATAAATTTGGGGGTATCCTTATTTTTTCTTAACGACTAATTGCTTTTAGTTTTTCAGTTGCCATGGGATGTCCTAATTTTTTTACACAACTGTCATTTTCAAGCTTTCTTTTTATTATCTTTGTTATGCTGTTTAAAATAAATACACCAATGGCAAGTAACTACCAATTGACATCGGTAGGTGTGTGGACAGTGATGACAACATGAAAATTTGATTTAGCCGTGGACTCACATTCGAAAAATAAAGAAGACATTAAACTGTCCTGTTAAACAACAGTGAAGCTTAACCGATTAGGAGCTGCTGGAATGAATCCATACTTGAGTTTTATTTATCATACATCTGTAGCTCTGAACACAGGTGACTTTGTAGCATGGAGATACACCAGGAAAGGTGGTGACGTGATCCAGTTGAAATGGTCCGGCTCTACTTTTAGCTTAATCCCGGTCCATACTAACCTCATCTGTATAAATGTGGCCCAGTCTGATTAGAAGAAATGTCAGTGGCTAAATGTAACTAGGTCATTCAGACGGTGAAATCGAGGAAAAAACTGTATGGTATTTTGTTTTGACACAAGTGTTTCCAAGGCTCTGCTGCTTGATTACTGTGGAAAGACTGATCAGAAACCACTTGAGCTTCTTGTAGGAAGAATGTCAAGTTTCCAAAGTGGTTGAAACTAATCCTGCAGCTCCAGTGATGGGGGTTTGAACTGTGAGTGACACCAACACTTGATTAAAGACAGGCAGCTCATCATATTGACAGTTAAAAAAAAGAAAAGCCTCCCACGATGTAACAAACGACAGAAATGACAAGAATGTATCAGATGAGTTACTTCTTGGCGAGTGAAGGATTATTATTCCTTTTGCACTTCCAATGTGCACACCTCCAACATGAAGCAATAGATACCACGGAAAAGATTGTACTATTCACAATGTGGCAGCCAGTTTACAGAATAGCCCTAATTAACTGCTAGAATGATAAATAATGCAGTTGTGCCCCATTTATCTGGCACAATATCTGTTTTTCTTACCAGCAACACATATTTTGTCCAAACAGGTTTTGTGCAAGTCAGCATGAAGTTATTGCAGTATGAAGACACATATAGCTATGGTCTTCACTCAACTCACATCTGGCTTCTGGCAGAATCTCTGCTGAGGTGGTAAGCTAAGATTAGCATGTTCAATGCAATTCTAGTTAATGGTAAGCAACATAAATTTACAGAAAAAACTTGTTCTCCTGCTTCATAAATTCAGTGTTTTGTTTTGAACGTCAATAAATTTAATAACTAGTGTTTCAGCCTCTCTCTGTCTAGCTCTCGCCCACAATAACAGCTTTCTGACCAAAGCATGCGAGGCAGATCAAGTGACTAAGAGAGAGAAAAACATAAACATGGTCTGTGTTTCCCAGTGAACGTCAATGTAAAGGGTGAAGTACTCTTCAGCTGCCTTCAGCTACACTTTTTCCTATCTTGTGCCTTTTGCTGCATGTCTTCCTCCTTTCTGCCAACGTATATTTTTGGTCTGGTTATACCAAATGACGACTGCTAGCATCCCAAAATCTTTAAATGTCTAATGTTGAGTAAACATTGAATAGATTCTGTCCTGTGACGTCCTTAAACTAAGTGTGTTACTTTTAAATAGTTTAATAGTTCTTTTGTTTTGAAGTAGGGGTGTAGAATTCAACACGGCTAGGATGGGGAAGATCTTTGACCTCCGCCAGGAGGTAGCCTATATGTTTTTGTGCTCATCTGTCTGTTTGTTTATCTGTTAGCAAGATATCTCAAAAAGTTATGGAGGGATTTCGATGAACTTTTTCAGGAAATTTCCGCAATGAGACCAGGAAGAAGTGATTACATTTGGGGTTGATCCAACATTAAGTGCGTATCCACCCATTGACCAGTGGTGCTAACCTCCACTCCTCTCCCGTCTCAGAGAGCTCACAGACGGCTAAGGTTGCGCAGCAGCCCCGCCTTAGTTGGAGCATATGCACAGCAAAGGAATCACGCATGCGCAGATCTCCCCTTTCTGCTGGAAGAGCATAGAGACAGCACGAACACAGCGATGCATCTCATTAAGAGACTTTTTATCGAAAAAGTACAGAAAGTTAGAATTGGATAAAAATATGGGGATGGGGGGCAGGATGAGTGACACTGGCGGAGGTCTGCGCTCTCTGAGAGCTCTTCAACTTTTCATCTGGTGTGGAAGGGCTCCCTAAATGCTTAGATAATTGAAAAGTATGTTGTGTCATCGGTTTTACTCTCAGTTTCAAGCAACACAATGGTGGATGTGCAGAGGACCCAAATGCAGGGAAGAGTGAGGCAGAGGTGAATTCAAAAATGAAATATTTACTAACTCAAACGGAAACTGACAAAAACAAAGATCCAAGTAAAAATCCAGGAACATGCAGAACTGAAGAGAAGTTATTAGTGTAATAGGAACAGATTAGAATGATTAGCAGTGTGGAAGCAGTTGACAACCCTTTTGGATATAGATCTGCATGTAAAAAATAGATTCCCACAACTGAGCTTATGTACCCAAACAGAAACTGCCAGATGTGCACTGAGATGGTCATTCAGTATCTGGTATTTTTCATTCACACAGAGTATGAGTTCATCCATTGGCAACATCAGGAAGCTCCTCTTTCTCCTTAAAGGAAAACCTCCCCCAAGAACACATCCTGAATACTTGGCTAGCTTTCAGTGTCCCACTCAACATTCAAACGTTAATGATAGCTGCAAATATCTAGCGTTATGGTTACAGTTGCACCCTGTCAATCAGGATCTGTCTGTTTTCCCCCAGTATGTGATACTACCCATTATCATATAACCTTTCAACCCCTCACATGCGTATTCAAGATTCCAGCATTGTTTCTGAAATTTAGTCAGGATGATATCTATTCTCTTACCGTTTTAAATCATGCTTCTCTCTGTGGTTTATAAAGACAGACCAAAAGATTCTGCAAACAGAAAACAGAGTGAAAATAGAGGAGATAATAGAATGAAAAACAAAAGAGAGCACAAACAAGAGAAGAAAGCTAAATTCTGGAGTTCTTTTATAATTAAGCGGAGAATGCCCACCCATCTTGACTTGATTATGTCTTTTTTTCCCTCTGCAATATAACTTAGAAAAAAAGGGTCATTGTAGAGAGATTATTTCTGATGCCAGCATGAACACATGTGAAGGAGGCAGGTCTTTCAAAATCTACAGCAGCCCTGAGAACAGCTGTTTCCTCTTTATCAGATTTCAGATAGCACACAGCGGATACACAGGAGAACCACCAGAGGTTATGAGATATAAAACAATTGAGGCAGCCAGACTGTCAACTTAAATTCTCTTATTAAACATTTGTTTTGGTTTTTAATGAATAAATAACATGTTCGACACAAAGTAATAAAAAACCTACCACACACTCAAAGTGCTTTGTCTTTGCTCTTACATTTTGAGTAAAAAATAAAATAAAATACAATTACCAATAACAACATGAGTTTTCTCCTGAGGTCTGGATGCCAGCCATCTGCTTGGACTTTGTTGTCAACCTTGGGAATATGTCTGAGATGGGGTTCTTTCTCTCCTTTTTCTTTAATCCTCTCTCTCGTTCATGTTGTGCTCTGGACTGAGAATTGTAACCACTTAACTAACTGTGTGGTGAAAGATGTTCCGAGGGTGATTATTAGGGTTTGGTTTCAGAATGTTTCCGAAGCAATGAGATGGGTTTTGTTTAAGAGGAGCACTCCAGGCGACTGTTAAAAACAAGAATCCACAGTCATCCCAGCAGCTGTCTGAGGCTTACGTGTTCTTATAATAACGCACTGGTTTCAAGCAGTTGGTGTTTATTAAACTGGAGTATTTTAACAAGAGAACATACTTTATTTTACTCATCTGTCAATGGCAGGCATTTATTCCAGTACTTCGAAAAAGATGCAGCAGTTGACACCCAGAAGCTAGAAATCGTTCTCCTAGACCTGTGTTTTAAAGGGGCTATATGCAATTTTCTGAAATTTAAACTCACGACTGACACCTGTGGCCAAAAAACGGAACTGCTCTTCCTTTCTGCTCGCTCTTGCAGCGCACGCTCGTACGCCGGTCGCTCTCAATCTTCGATCTTTTTCGGGCACTTGTCAGGGGTTTAACTTTCTTAGTCTTATGTGGAGTTACTGTTGGTGTCAGAGCTGTCCTTGGTGTCTTCTGTGTATTCGCACAATCCATTGAACTGCTTGCGAGTGCTGACTAGCGGTGGTGGCAGAGTGATCTGAAACATTTAACATTAACGTGCTTGACGTCACATCCGCAGACAGCGCGGGAAAATCCGACCCAACAGAAAATAGAAAAAATTGGATACAGGGTTATAGGTGCACCCACTGGGAGCTGACAAGGTGTCAGTATGCTCATCAGGAGATGTTTGAGTCATGGTCAAATAAAAAGGCTATTGTTACGTTTATTTTTGGGGAAAAGTTGCACATAGCCCCTTCAAACCTAACAAAGTAATTTTAATGCATACCAATATCCCAGTACTCAATAATTTGTTACCTATCCATCATCTCACAATTATTTTTTTTACTAAATAAATAGGCCATAAAAAATGTTTTATGTTTAGTTTTCTATAATTATTTAGAATAGCCCTCAGTGATGTATGGAAGTAATATATTACTTGTTGTCAGTGTTGGGCAAGTTACTTCAAAACTGTAATGCATTATTTATTACTTGTTAATGTAATTTCAAAGTAATTTGTTACATTACAATATTACTGTATTTAAAATGTAAGGAATTACACTACTATTGCATTACTTTTAAGTTACTCTCACCAAAATAAAATGCAAATATGGATTTGGAATTCTAAATGTAGCTCATGATGCTCAATTAGCTTATTACACACCCAGTAGAAGGTGATTTGGAATCCGACTGAGCTTGGATTGTGGTTAAAAACAGTAAGATACAATAGTCACAGTGTTGGTTCATGGTGCAATACAAGGAACAATCGCATCTGGAGAATGTACTATCCGATGTTAGATCAGCTGCAGGCTCACTCATCTCTGCTCCGTCTGACTACAGGAAGTGAAACATTTTGCGGGGACGTTCCTCCTCTGCTGATCTCGCGGTGATTTTGGCGAATTTGTATGAAGAAAAAGAAGACCTACCACTTTATTCCGGGTTAACAATGCATTGTAACGCGCGTTACTGACATTTGTACAGAGTAAAATATTACATTTTTTCCCCCAGTAATGCCTTACATTACCGCGTTACATCAAAAATCGATGCATTACAGTAATTAATTACTTTTGTAACGCGTTACTCCCAACACTGCTTGTTGTGGAAGAGAAGCTGCATGACCAACTGCTGAGGTGGCAGCCAGCAGACGGAGCTGAGCGCTGGAGGACAGAGTCTGCAGGTGAGATCAGCACAGCATGGATCTGACCAGCAGGAAATAACTACACCACATGTTTTTTCCTGCTAATGTTCATCCGACAGATAACGGGGTGGGTTATTTACAGCTTGAGGTACAGATGCAGCATATTCACCTGCAGGTGAGAATCTGCTTGTTTTTTTTTGTTTTAGACTGGCTCCATAGCAACTTCCCTGAATCCAGGTGGACCTGGAGGAGATCCATCTGAACCAAGGGGTAAACGCTGCAAGCCAGATTTGAAGCCTACCCAGAAGTCACAAAAACTGCGGTTCTCCCCTTATCCGCTACAGGCTGGCTTCAGAAAGGAGCAAGTTTCCATTGACTCCCATGTAAAAAATGTCAAAGAAAATGTCAGAAATAAACAAGTTTACAGCCTGGTTCCAAAAAAACATTTGAGGTTTAATAGGTCAGGTTTACCGTCATAACAACTCTGAGGAGGGTGAATTACATACATTTAAATGCAATTTAGGTTTGAAATTATGATTAACAAGGGGCGTGTCCTTTTGTTTGACAGGTCTCAGATGAGCCGTCAGCACTAGTGCTGGTGGCTAGCGCCTTGCCCCTCCCTGCTTGATCCAGAGAAGGCCGCAGCCTTGCAGTCACATTATTTTGTTTCTCTAAACTTGACCATCAGTTGCGTTTGCAATGTTTATTCACCTTGAAAAGCACCTTGAATCGCCTTGTTGTTGAAAGTGTGCTATACAAATAGAATTGCCTTGCCTTGCCTTGACTATTCATGTTCGGATGTTAATCATGCACTTACTGGACAAAGATGGCTTGCTGTGTTATTGATTGTACTAACAGACCATCCAATAATTCTCTGCTCCACAGTTTTGGTAAGTAAAATTATATTTCTGCTGTCCAACAGAAATTAATGGACTTCGCAGAAGCAATCGTCCTCCGCTTCGCATCGGACGGTTCACGCCTCCGCGTCGTCCATTAATTTCTGATAATGGACACCTCGTCGGGCATTATCCCATACTTGTTTGTCTAAGGCCACTTCCCAGAATGCATTGTGAGGTTACATCACAATCTATTTTTACCTACTGTGAAAGGCTATGGGCCCTTTTTACGGGATGTCAGACAACTTCTGTTCTGCGTCGAAGCAGCGTAACCTGGTTTACACTAGCAGAACGAGACAGCGCTATAATGGAGTTTTCACATTCCCTACGGACAAAGGATATTTAAATTCTTCTTTGAGAGGTACCTGTTTAATTATGAAGGCAAGTGTTTTTGTTTTCTCTAGCACTTAGATGCTTTAACCATGTTAGCTGAAGTTTGCAATAGGTTCGCTTTCTGTTTGGCAGACTTCAGATCCTGATTTTACCTTTCGAAATAACTTGGGAGTTGTTGCCAATGATCACAGCATTTCCATACGAAATCTCAGTAGGCGACGCAAGGCGGAAGTTGAGTTAAACTGCATCGGGGAGAAGCGGAAGTTAATTGACGTCACCGTGAAAAGGGTCTATTGTCAGCTGGATCAAGGGCTTAATTTATCCATCTAAAAACAGCATCCAGAGTAGATGGACCTCAACCAGTACACATTAACTGGGCATGTTACTGATGATTCACTTATTGGTCCTCTAAACCCAAACTTTACTCACATTTGGATGTTTTTCCTTTTGAATTTTTCTAAAAATTATTTCGTTTTCAAGGATTAAATACAGGAAGCATGGCTTGGTAGATACAACTCAGATGTCCCCATGTTTTCATATTGACAAGCAATTTTTCTAATTTATCAGTTTTTGGATTCAACGAATTGGGAATTTGGAAATATGTACCTGTATATTTTTCACGTAAACTATTTGATATTTTTGATGTCTTATTTTGTTCAGATCTATTTACAAATCTGAGTTAGTTTCAACCTACAATGACTAAAGCTCATCAACTTTTAAAAGGACCATTATTATGTCGCTGTACATCTTACATTAATTAGAACTCACTCACCAAACTATCACCAATTTTCCCATCAGAAATAATCTGTACTTGTGTTAAGATAAATGATGTTTCTAATAATTTAGCAGTACATGATGAGCATTTTATTAGTCAAATCAAGTCAGGAGCTTTATTGTCATCTCAGCCATTTACACATACTACAAAGAAAGACAAAACAACAACACTGCACAACAGTGAGTGTAAAATCGCTGTTTTACACCAGAGATTTACACTATTCAAAATATTCAAAACTTTACCTTGAAAACTCGTATAATAAATGGGGGAGACAAAGCTAATAGTGTGCAAACTTGGCAGTTGTGCAAGTATTGCAGTAAGGCATAAATAAATGTGGCCTTTATTGATTGGAAGTAAAACGTATTTGTCACTCAAAATTGAAAGTTAAAATTTGTGTTAAAGTTTGTGTAGTTTTAAAACATGCCTCAAACCTACAACTGTACATATGAAGCCAATAAAGAGTATTTTTTATCATCCCCAGCTGAGCAATAAATCCTGCCCCTACTTCGCACATTTTCACCCTGCACTTCAAAGAACTGCCACTCTTCTTCTCTCAGCGCTGAGTTTGGTCTTGAGAGGTTTTGGACCGGCAGGTTCTGAGGTCTTTGTTTTTCTCCACGAGGCCTGAGGAATGGAAGGAGCTGCAGCTTTGTAAAACAGATGTTCCCGCTCAGCTCTAAACCAAATTACGCAGCAAAGCTTGGAGCCACAGGCCACAACCACATGGATGCTGATTGAATGGCAAAGAGGGGGCAAGAAAAGCAGATCCGGCTCAATAAAGCGGCCACATCACGAAATCTGGTCAGCTTTTGAGACGTGAAGATGAAAGGGATATTGACATCACTATGGAGACTAAAAGGAGAGCTGGAGGCTTTGGCGTTGGTCCCCCACTGCAGCTTTGAATCGTTTTGTTTTCAATGTTGATGTGTAAAAATGTGACTCAAAAATAAAGTTGGACCTCAGAATCCTGATCAGACTAAGTTTAATTCCCTACTGCTGCAGGAGGAATGACATCTTTACACCAAATTCAATGAAAAACAGAAACATTTATTTTATAAGTTGTAATACTGTTGATATGATCATCATCTGTCTAGAGTATCAGCTTGATAATTACATGTACCAGCACAACATTTCACCATCTCTCAATTCAGCAGTGAAATATCCAATTGCATTAAGATAAATGGCTTAAAATGTGAACTGTTCTTTGTGTTTCCTTTGTGGGGATAAATGTTATTATTTGATACAGAACTTAAAAAATGAATATAAGTATTTGTCAGGCTATATAATATAATATATATTAACTGATTACTTTAAATTATTGCCAGACTAGTCCTAAATTGAAAACATGGTTAAACCTTAAACTGAATCATGCATCAAATTGTTGAACACTGTTGAAAGAGCCCTGACATTTAGAATAATTGTCTGAAGGATTTTGTTAGACTGAACACTTTCATAAATCACAGCTAACTTGTCAGTTGAACCACCTAATCTGAACAAAGCCCTGCAGCCGTCACCTCACTCTGTCCATTTTTACCTGATAATCTCCTTTAGCTTTAAATGGAACATTTATCCTGTGAAATTCAGCACAACAGAAACACAATTTTACAGCCCCTTTCACAAACAATGGAGCTGCTGGATTAGAGAGTATTTATCAAGCTTAATGATGAGCTTTCACTTTTCCTCTGGGCATAAAATGTACCACAAAGCTCGTTTCCTTTAGTGACCACAGGAATCTGAGGAGTCGGGAGGAAGCAGCTTTGCACACATTCTCTATCAGTGCAAACGGGAACTGCTGGGTGACATTGATTAGCCAAGCATAGCAGACATTTCACAGGGATTACTACACATTGAGCACCAGAGTCAGTCTGGTTTTATGGAAGAATGAGAAATAAAAATGAAAGCTGTAGAGAACAACATCAGCTGTGTAAATTTGTAGCAGGATTCATATGAGAGCTTGAAAAACAAGGGCCAACCTGGAGGAAAAGATAATTAATTATGAATTATACAGGTTTAGTTCAGATATTGCAAACTGCTGACTGACAAATGCAGAAGCTTAACTCTGATTTTCATCGCTGACTCAGAGCAAGCTTCCCGTCCTGCTCTGTGTAGGGTGTGGCCACCTTAATCCAACTGAAACACTGAACCTGGGCCGGGTTGTTGCACGCTCTTTGCACAAGTCGCTGCTGGACATGTCTTTCAAGTTAGTGGGCTCCACTCCTGTTCCTGCTGAACTGAGCCAGTTTTCAGGTAAAACACTGATACCAGTTCAGTAGGCACAGGAGGGCACAGCCCCGCACGTAGGTCAGGCTTCAATGTATACGATCCTGCAGAAATCAAATCAACCTTATTTATAAAGCACTTTTAAAATACCAGGGTTGATCGTTAAAAAGATGTACAATAAATCACATGAACTAGACAACAGGATTTAAAAACAAAAGAAAATGCATGGAAACAGAAAAAAACTGCTTAAGAAACAGTGAAAAAAAGACCATAAAAAGCTAAAAAGATGCAAAACAAATAAAAGTGAATAAAAGTCATTGAAAATAAAGGCATTCTTAGACATTATTCAAAGCGATATTCCAGCCCTAAGTGAAATTTAGTCTGTTGCCATCTTCCCCAGAGTTTGATAAGTGTGAAAAAGCATTTTGTAACCAACCCAGTCATTCTCCTAATCTGGCAGCAGTCTGTTTGCTTTAGCTTAGCATTAACAATGTAAGTAAATGGTAACAGGTAGCATTTTGTGTGTAAAAGTGATGAAAATTACTCAATAATTATCCTAATTATTCCTGGTGACCTCAATAATCAGATTGATTGCAAATGACATTAATAAGTAACATGAAGGAATTTCAGGAGCTGATTTACTTGGGACTACATTACGAAAAAGCCCCGCAGTAAGCTGCCGCTGGAAGGTGTAAGGTCATGACCCAGCTCCTGCAAAAGATACCTACTTCCATAAACACAAATGCGTGAGCTGGACAGAGGTTTTACTGCTGTAGTTTGAGTTAAAGTCTAATGCTAGAAAATGTTTCTTGCTTGTGTAGCAAAGGGTTGTGAAAACGAAGAAGAGTTCTACAAAGAAAAAAATGCAATATTCTATCAGTTAGATGGCACTGCACCTGAAAAATATGGCGGTCCCATCCATTTTTGTACAGATACTAAACAAAATGCATTATCAATGGCCGTAAGTAATGTTATATTTACTATAATTCCTTGGGTGTTGCTGGGCTGTTAAGAAAGACTGTGTGACGTCTGGCTGACATTGTCACCTCCAGGTTTACTGTACTACATTTACAACATCTCACCCTAATGACTGTAAACAGCGATTTCCTTCGAAAAAACGTTACCGGGTATAAGCCTGGTAGCTGTGCATTTGGGTATACGGAAGTAGGTGACATTTGCTGGTGCTGCATCATGTCCTTGCGGTTGCAGCAGCATCTTCCACCGTCGGTTTACAGTGGTGTCTTGTCGTAATGTAGTCCCAAGTCTAAATTGGGTCCTGTAATTCTTTGGTGTTACTCATTATTGTCATTTGCAATGATTATTGAGGTCACCAGGAATAATTAGGATCATCAACTTATCTACCTCTGGGGAAGATGGCAAAAGACTAAATTTCACTTAAGGATGGAATATCCCTTGCATTCTGACCAATCTAGAGGAGAGAAAATCTGAAAGAAATAGATGTTTAAAGAGTTCCACTGTTAGAAAAGGCAGGAAGCAGTTAAGAAATAACTATATATTCTGGTGCCAAACCATCTGAAGCTTTTAAGAAAAACGGGAGGATTTTAAAATCTAAACAATTTATAACAGGAAGCCAGTGGAGAGATGCTAACATAGGAGGAATGATTCCACCTCTTTCTGGTTCCAGGTTAAAGAAGAAAGCTGGGAGTTAAAACAGAGACTGGCTGATAATCAAACCTTGATGTCACTAAACCACATAAAACTTTCCTTATGTCATTATTGCTAAGAATTAATTTAATATTTCAAATGTTTATGAGTTGTGAGAAACAACTGTTTACACTTCATTCTTGGCTTTTGGTGTTAAAAGGAAACCAAAAATGGCCATCTCCAGCAGGCTATCATTTAACTGTATAAAGGTATTAAACCATCCACGTAAATATTTTTAATGTTGTTTAAAGTTGACCTAACAGCTGAGGGTCCGCTGGACCTTAGAGAATCTAAATCTAAATACAAATAAAATGGTTCAAAAGAGCGATCTCTGAGGAACACTAGAATTTAAAGAAAAGAAATGTTGCTGAAATGTGCAGCATGAAAGATTACAACAACAATCTGTGGTGGGAATATTCCGATGTAATTAGGATTTAATTACTCATTCTCTATCTTAGTGACTCTATCTAGGAAAGGAGTTAGAGAAAACAAGCTGATTGTTCCAACATAATGTTCTTAATAAAGATGTGTCGGATTACAGACGTCAGAGCAGCAAGATATCTACTGGATGTTCTAGCCTCGAGAGACTGCTTCATGCTTACTATTAGACTGGCATGAACTGGTTCTGCAGAGCTGAACAAGAAGATTGAAAGGGACGTGGCGGAAAGATAAAAATGTGATTCCTGAAATGTATTTAAGGTGTTAGTTAAAATGGTTGGGGAGGGAAAACTTGGCAATCCTGTTCCCACGTTCTGGCCAGACATGTTGAATTAAATACTTGAAATGCCTTTTAAGGACTCAGTTTCATCTTTATTTTGGAAGAGCTGTATTTTCAGCCATGACAAATAGTAAAATGCTAGCCATTCACTGCCTCCTCAAGACCTGATTCTTGATTAAAAATGATAAAAACAAAAAATCCTGATAGGTATATCCCCATCCAGATTTATTTCCAGATCTGAGTTTTTTGATTCATTACATGCAATGTCACTAATATGCTTGAATACCAAACTGTTTTAAAGTAAAATATCTTATCTTGTTTTACAGCAAGATTTTTTCAAAACTGATAAAAAATTATTGCCTGCATGCAACTATCTAATATAGATCACAGATACTAATATTTGCCAATATTACTAGTCTTTATTTTAAAATTAGAGCTCCACAAGGACTATGCCAAACTTGTTTTTGTTTCACTCTTTTGCAGTAGGTTGCACCAAACCTATAAAAAATTAGCTTAATACAGAGGTACACAAACTGTGACATTCTCATAGATAAAGATTGATGGTATAAATGTAAAATGTTTCCATCTCTGACCAAAGATGAGTGTTACCGTGAGTCAGAAAATACAAGAGCTTGTGTGTTTGCTCCGAAATAACTCTAACAGACTCTGAGGCCATCAAACCATTAGCAAACTCAACTGTTGAATCCACTTGACCACATTATAGGGCATGGAGTTATGTTAGCCAGCTCGTTTTGACCTAAGACTGGCCAGGAGGGTTAGAAACCATATTTAAAACTTCTGTGATCAAAGCAAAAATTTATTTCAATTAATATTGTAATTTTCATCCTAACAGGAAGGTGTTGAATCTAGTAAATGAATAAAGGAGCTCTATAAACACACCATAGACAACGAAAAATGTGATAACTGTTGAAAAATGAAAAAGGAAGTTTTTTTCAGTCTCTCAATCACTTGTTGCCTAAACTAAAATCACAGCTTCCTTCTTCTTTGAACTGGATTGCAATTCCTTTTATTTCTCGCAAACTATCAGAAACTAATTCGTTATTCAGAAATGAACATGTTTTAATGGACTTGAGTGCACACAAAGCAACCTCCACACTTAATTATTTATTATTATATACCCTTCATAATGCAAAGGAAACCTTAACACAAATTAATATTTTATTGATAATTTACTTTGTAAGGAAACAATTTGTTTATTGAGCATTGGAGATTTGTTTTTCCTCCTTTACCACCCTCTTTGCTGTGCATTGTGGGTACACAACCCCATTTATCACAGTGTCTATCTGGAGATATGGTTGAGTTTAGGCCAGTATCTAAGATCTTAGCTATATCTGGACTAAGGAAGATCAAACATCTGCCTTATTTGAATGTCATGTTCTCTTGTCTTTCACATTTTAAACTGTAAACAAGAGAAATAACCCTCTTTCCCAAACTATGTGTTCTCCAGGAAACTAGAAAAACTGCTGCTAAAAAATAAAGTATGATTTAGAAAGAAAAGCTTCAGTTACTGTATCTGTATTTTAGATATCTAATTCAAGAGTTTCTTTCTTTTTCTCTAATATATTTTAAGACAAATCTTTACCTGGGAGGCCAATAAAAATCCAGCGCACTGTATTTCAATGAAAGTACAATACATATTGTTTGATTTGTAATTTCTCAATCAGAATTTCAGAATATTGAACTTCTAATTGGGCTGCACAGTGGCACAGATGGTGGCACTGTTGGGTTCGAATCCCGGCCTAGAGTCTTTCTGCATGGAGTTTGCATGTTCTCCCTGTGCATGCGTGGGTTCTCTCCGGGTACTCCGGCCTCCTCTCACAGTCCAAAAACATGACTGTTAGGTGAATTGGTCTCTCTAAATTGCCCATAGGTATGAGTGTGTGCGTGCATGGTTGTTGTCCTGTATGTCTCCATGTTGCCCTGCGATGGACTGGCAACCTGTCCAAGGTGTACCCCGCCTCTCGCCCTGTGACTGCTGAAGATAGGCACCAGCCCCCCCGCAACCCTGCATAGGATGGACAGGTCAGGAATAATGGATGGATGAACTTTTAATTGCATAAATCTTGCAGTATATTTAATTATTATATCTGGGTCACACAGTCAGACTTATGGGTAGATTTATAAGATTATGAAGATCTAACCTGCAAAAGTTTCTTTCATCCACAGGAAAAGCATTACACGTTCAACAATTAAACTTTAGGCTATAATTGTGACCTTATTCTTTTTACTTCTTCATTTCATCTTCTCCTAACCTCTCGTTCTTCCTTTCCTCCCTCGATCCCTTCGTTTTTCAGCTTATCCGAGATCATCAAGTTCTGTCCATCCACCGGAACAAATCCTCCACGTTGAATCAACTATTTCACCTCGGGCACTGAACTTAGCCACTGTGAACAACACATTGCAGGGATCAATGCTCACCAATTAGCTAAGCTCTGTGCCTTTAGCAACTGGGTGGCTGGCTGAGATTTATGCAGACCTTTACGTGAGAAGTCGGCAGTGAAGACAGTGGTTTTAGAGCCTGTATTTCATACAGCGTGTTCCGAGGGAGCAGTGGAGTGGACTTTTATCTTATATATCCAAATAAATTCCTTGTGTATAAATCTAAAATCCAGCATCTGAAATCTAAACCTTCTCCCGTGAAGCTCTGGCTTGCATTTACATCAATTTCCTGGCACATTAGAGCAGAGAGTGGTGAGGAAAGTTTAAATTTCAAACAGCTGCAGCCCTAAATACACACAGACGCAACTTAACCTTTTAGGGTCTGCTTAGATGGTTTGATTCCTTTAGCACTCCAGAATCCTGCCTGAAAATGTAGGCAGCCAGGAGAAACCTCCCAGAGTGGAAACGTGAGGTCGGAGTTCCTGCTGAGCTGTGAAGGAGTGGAAATCCCTGGCAATGTGATTTTTGTTTCTCTTTGTGCATCAAATCACGGTGCCAGGAACCCTCCCCTAAACAGCTACACCAGAGGCCTGGTCTCCACCTCTCTGCCCTTTACCGCCCTCCACACTGTTAAATCGTTTTTGGACTCCAGATGCTTCTCTTCCTCAGCAGCTGTGGAGCACCTGTGACCTGGAGAAAAAAAAAAGAGAGGAGATTTTAGATCCATTATTTCTCTCTGTAAAACAAAACCTTCATATCAGACCTCGCACTCTCTAGATAATAATATACGATGCACTTAATAGAACTCATCCAAGCCCTGCAAAGGAAGATGACGCAACATAATGTGTGTAACAGAAAAACTGCATTTGTGAGATAAGATTTTTATTTTTTTTACTCTGCAGATTTTTTGTTGCAGTGATCAGCAGGAAGCAGCAGATGTGGAGTCTAGCTGAAACATGCAGACCCAGCTACCTACTCAGTTGTTGCAACCAAGGAAACACTTGCAGCGCACTGCCAGTGGGTGCCTGTGCAGCCCTGGCTTCATGTTAGAGAAAAAGAGTTTATTTGTTTTCCGCTGTTTAAGACTTAATGTTGGTAGAGTTCAGAAGGGGAGACAGAAAAACCCACCTGCTGTTTTCACAACTTCCTTCTTGCAGAATTATAATGTAATTGCCTATATCCATTTAATGTTTTGTTTGTTTTCTTGTTTTTGTTTGCGCTGTTTTGCAGAGAAAATTCCCGGCCCACCCGGGTGGGGAAGACATAATGACAGGATTGCTGAGCGGTGAGGAGGAGGAGGTTAGGGCCGAGTCTCTGCAGTTTTTCCTTGATCTCTTTTTGTGCATTATCTCTTTCATTTCATACTCTAAACGATCTAGGCTGGTGTTTCCTAACAACAGGGTGAAGATGCTCTTTGGAAAAATCTGGAAAGTTTTAAAGCCTTAAGCATTTTCCATAATTATTTGTTTTCACTACAGGAAGAAAACTGTAATGTTCTCTGTTACTGTAGCGGCTAGAATCTGTTCGAAGGTCATTAGAGGTTAAATTTATTTTCTGTTAAATTTATTTTTAAAAATGTTTTAGTAGAAAACACAAACGAGAAAATTCACAATTTCCAAAATCTGAAACTTAGATGTTCTCTCAATAAAAGTTTCTTGTTTCTTATTTTTATGTATAACGCCTTGGTCTTCATGCACAGAACCTCAGTACATGCTGTATAACTCTTCAAAAGGCATGCAGACTTCTTCCAGACAGAGAAATATGCCTGTGCTGTCAAGCCGTGTGTTACTAGTCCGCCACTCCCTGCGCAGGAATCATGAATAAAAATGTTTATGTGGATTGTAAGATCTGGAATGTAAAGTTGTGCATCAGTGAACAGCTAAGGCAGAGTGAGGGATTGTCTGCGTGTGCACGCTTCATTTGCATGCAAAACTTGTGGCATGTTTGTCTGAGAAAAGAACAGAAGAGAAAACGGTGAAGATGTGAGAATGAAGGGAGTGGCCGTTGCCCGCTAACACCGTGGTGAGTCAGTGTTTGTTTGCTGGGAGTGAAAGTCGAAATGGGAAATGAACAATTGTTGAAGTTGCTGTCAGATTAAAATGAATGATTGGTCACATGTGGCATGAAATACAGTGTGACAGGATGAAGATTTAAGTAATTCAAGAACAAGAAAGTTAAATAAATACACAAAAGTCCACCAAAAATTACCAGCATTTTGATATTTTTCAGACATTCCTAATCCAGATCCTAAATGTGCATAAAAGTAATCTCTTTTGTTTGTTTGTAAAAGCCAGATTTCATGTTTTATGTCTGTGTAAATCCAGTGTATAAGATTTGCAGCCTGAAGGAACTTGTCTGAAGATGTGAGCAAGTCACCACATTTAGAAAGCCCAAGGTTGGCACGCTCAGCCAAACAAGCTGACCCCATTCATGCAGGCCGCTTGTTAGCCAAATCAAAGTCAACAAAAAGGAGTTCAGGTGGTGTAGCAAACTAAGAAAATGCACAAAATACCTTTTAAGATCTAAGCATCTCCATGTGTTTCTCTTGTTAACGCTGCTCAGACTGTCTCTCACTGCATTTTTTCCCTCAGAGGATGACAAAAACCACAAACCTTTTGCTGTATAGCACTTTCTCACGTAACTCTGCTCTGCAGTTGGCAATGTTTACTCAGGAGATGTAGGGATAAATGTGGTGGTGACCGCGGGTATAACATTCACATCTGAATCTAGCTGTGCCATGCCGATGTCACCCTGCATTTCTCACATTGGTGCAACTGTGATTTGTCGCCGTGCAACGGAGCACAACAAAAGTGTTTGGATAGAGAGGCTAAAATGTAAGATTGTAAAAAAAAAGGTTTTAAGCAATCTCTCGCATTCATGTATGATTATAAAATCTGGATAACGCATTTTTTTAAATTACCATCAGAGTGGTTTTCCGTTTTGTGCCTTTATGCTTGATCATTTACAGCACAGAACATCCCCCTTTTAAATTAATTGCTCAATTTCATATTAAGAGTTATGTCAAAAATAATTTACTCTAACCATGTATGCCAGAAGCGTAGCAAATTTGCAAAACCCAAACCAATAAAGAGAAATCATTCCTTTATGCCAGCATGTTCTTTGTGTAATTTTTAGACTGAATAGAAATCTTTAAACTAAAAACCAGACATCTATTACATTTAATTAGTGTCAATATTGGGTCTAATTTACTGAACATGGTCAAACAGAGTTAAAAGGCTAAAAATAAACTAATCTGTCATTGCAGAACCAACCTCAATCTCACAGCTTTTATTCAGATGAGAAAAAAAAATACAACACAAAAAAATTATAGTTTGGAACAAAATGCCACAATTATCAGCACCCCCAATAATGACCTTTAATTATTTGCAAAACTATCTCAAAATTCAGGAAATGGTCTCTGAACATTTTAAAATAACTTCTTAGTGACTTAGAAGCAAGAACATCTGGCTGTAAACGCCTTCATTTATTTATCTGTGTTTTGTGTATACGTGTATCTGTGTTTTGATTTTTGTACTTGTCCTATCTGTATGTGTACATGCTCAGCACACTCTTAGTACACAATCATTTACTAATTTAGGTTAACCTAGAAACTTTTAATTATTTACCAGAAGCTCATTTCTATTAGCCACTCTTGTGACAAAAAAACATGCGATCAAGGAAAGGCACACATGTGGTGAACTTTTTAAGTTAGAAAAACAACTACTCATTCTACCCACATCATTAATCAGTGGCTATAAATCATTAATATTAAAGCTTTATCCTCAGCAACACCAGATTTCACCTCTGAACAATTGAAATCACAGACTGTAATATTCATCTGTTGAAATATTACCCACATAGTTAAAAAAATTTTTTTACAATTTTACACGACTAGCTGAGCCGCAGCACTATGTGAACAGGAACAATAGGTGGAGATCAGCTTTCATCTTGGTTATCTTCAGTCCTTTCCTCCTTTATAACAGGACTACGGCAAACATTCTTACATACTAGAAAACACAAAGTTTATTTGGTGTTGCTTGTGTATAGAGGTAGGTAGCTTAACAGCTGTCCCAACTTGCCTCGTTAATGATTTCAAATCAGTTTCACAAATTGCCACGAGACGTTTAAATTAGATGTGACACGGCTTCTCCTGGAACGGCAGAGGGGTGGGGGGTGCATCTGTTAGTTATTTTACTTTACAGAAATGATAGTCGGGCCAAGTTTACTGTGTGATGGATCAGCTGTGACAAGTTGTCTTTTTTTATAACTATAACACTAATATAACATCTGTCTTATGTAAAATGACTTAATATTAATTTAGACCTTAAATGTGATTTCACCATGAAGTTATTTATTATTAAAAATAGTTTTTTATTCTGGCTGCACAGTGGGGCAGTGGTTGGCGCAGTTACCTTGCAGCAAGAAGGTCCTGGGGCTGGGGTCTTTCTGTTTTCCCTGTGCACACATGGGGTCTTTCCGGGTACTCCTGCTTCCTCAAATGGTTCAAAAACATGACTGTCAGGTTAACTGGTCTCTCTAAAAAATTTCGTTTCTCCTGTGTGTTTCCCCCTCACTACCCTGCAAGGATAGGTTGATATAGACAACATGTGGATGGATTGTTTTTCGTTCTTAATAAAATGAAACTTTAGCCGTTACAAAAGATCTTATACTGTAGCTTATCAAAGTCAAGATGTTTGGGATGCATATGGGTCTAATGGAAAACTTTGAATTTGCACTTGCAGGTTTAAGGAAGAATTTACTATTTTCAAGATTAAAGCTATAATGTTTTCAGTTTTCTTTTATCATAACAGCGACAGCTGTCTTCCCCCCACAGAAACATGCTTTGGAATCACCTCTATAACCTTTTAACATGCTCACTTTAATAAAAAAAAGTCCACTTTTCTTTTTTAGTGTAGGTCTGTTATACCCCGTCGAGATTTTAAGTCTCTAGATGAGCGAAACTGGTTGAGACATACTGCAAAACACTTGTTTCTGTAAAAGTCAGCATGGATTTGGAGTGGAGGGGGTGTTGAATTCAAATGCACTGTCTGTTTTTAGATTTTAATTGTTGAAAATCCTGGAACGCTACTAAATTATGTGCTATTTTGTGTTTGCCTATCACTTAAACTCCCATTAAAATTTGAAAAAGTTTGTGACTGTACTGTGATAAAACAAGGAGAATCATAGATATGGGTGTGGAAGATGGCTTTCTACATCTACAAACAAAAGGCTGAATGCACAACATGGTACATTCTGTCCTAGAAATAATATTTTTAGTCCAATCTTTAACACATCTCAGAACTCGTCCTTTCCAAGACTTGTAATAGATCAGGGGTCATCAACCTTTACTATTCAGAGAGGCATTTTAGCTCTTACAGCCAAAAAAATAACAACCAATACAACAAATAATACATGACTTGTCAAATTTTATAAACATCTACTACATTAAGAGCTCTCTTTTTTTATTAAATGAAGAATTAGTAATTTAAGTGATCTTTTTTTAGTTTTTAGAACAATAAAAACATGATACTGGAAAAAATATATATAAAACAGCTCATTCAGTCCTTTTCAATATCTATGGAAAATAAAGAAACTAAATAAAAAAATAAATAAATAAATATTCATTAGGCCATTAGTATCATTTTGCTGGTGATATTCAGTGCTGATACTATATGAAAACAGAAAGAATACATGATTAATCCTTTAATATGCCTTTAAAAGTTTGGGTGGCCATTGACGGAGACCCAAAGAGCCACATGAGGTTCTGGAACTGCAGGTTGCAGACCCCTGTATCAGAGAGAGACAGCATTGTATTAAGCGTTTCCTACACGTGGGTCACAACTGACCAAGCGCAAAGGCCTTATCTGAACCGATCGCACCTCTGTAGGTAACTAAAGAACCCACGAGCATTAAAAAGTCATTACCCGTGTTGGCTGGGGCTTGGCTTCATTATTTAGCTCATTAGATCACTCCGTCTTGATAATCCAGCCCTCCCATGTGACTGATGATGGGAGCGAGCATAATGCGGGCGCTTTTTCACATGTCCCATTAACAATAATCCACTTTACATAGTTAATGCAATTCAGCGGAGATGTAATTTCATGAAAAAAATCAATCATTACTAACCTTTTCTTATAAAAGACACCAGAATAAGGAACAAGAAATGGAAAAAAAAGGATACAGAAGGTTATGCCAAAAAGCACCCAGTGTTAAAGCACTTGAATGTGATCTTTAAAGAGGCAACGAGTCACTGGTTAAAAGAGGAATTACGCAATGAAAAACATAATCCAACCCTCCTCGTTGACAGGAACATGATCGAATATAATGCATGAGGGGAAATGGCAAAGCTGCATTAAACCCCAGTGTTGGCTATCTCTGAATCTGATAGCTTTAGTTTTTTCAGCTATTAGCTAAAAGCTGTGGCTGCACTGATAACATTTGGACCTTAAGGGGGAAGTCTGTTATTGAGAACCTGAGAGGAACCCAAGAGGAGCGAGACAGAGAAAGTAATGCTCTAAGGAGGGTAAAACTCTGAAGATGCGATGAATGTGTGAGATCAGGTGACGTGGCTGTGGAGAAAATAAACCCAGACACAACAACATATGCCAGGGTACACTATGTGTCAGTGCTGCTATTAGTAGAGCCAAAGATAATAAACTGTCTCCTGCTGCCCTTAACTAATCCAACCGCTTTCTAAATTTGCAGCACACTCCTTCTGTTTTCAACACCACTTTAAAGAAAACAAGAGCATCCGCCTGAATAAGCTGCAAAGGTAAAAAAAAGAGGCTGGTTCAACTTTTAAAATTACTTCAGATTAAGGAGCAGAGGGAGTGAAGGAGGTTTGGGAGGAACTATTGAGATGCATCCGTCAGCATGGCGTGTGAGAAGTGCCAAGAGGAGTTGGCGTGTTCGGCTTGTGACCTCTGTAACCAGCAGGCTCCCTCCCACTTCAAGCATGCGATCCCTCCACAAACCCAGGCCTGTTTTTCCACCACACATGGCTTCAATTGGAGTTTACCGCTGCTGCTGCTGCTGCTGTTGTTGCTGCGTCTGCAGCAGCCAGGCGTAGCACAACAAACCAGATTATGAAATCAGAAATTGGCAAACCCTCCGAGCATCCAGCCAGTGGTGTCACTCGGTCATGGAGATTTCTGTCTTTCCCAGATTCAGTTTTTTTCTTTTAATAATCACTTTTTTTCCACATACTTACTTTCATTCACATGTCATGCATGTATATAAACGACCCTTCTTTTGGAATCCCGCAGCAGAGCCAACAAGGCAAGCTGTTTACTACTTGGTTGCTCGTAAAAAGAAAATATGCATCTGTCGGGCCTGTATCAAAGGCTCCTTCATTTGGTTGCTGGCTAAGATGGTTTTGAATGTGTGCTGCCTGTGATTGCCTCGGTTCAGATGGAAACTTCCTGCGGTAGACGAAAGGTCGGCCTAAAAGGACCGGGGGAAACCACACAGTCCCAGCCACTTTAACACTCTGCATTTGATCTAAGAGAAACCTACCTAACTACTGAAAGGAAAATTATACATTCTTTCCACATTTCCTACAAATTAAAATGGGTTTGTATCAGCTGACTTTACTTTGATAAGAAATCTGGCCTTGAAGAAAAAGCAGCATGTAGAAAACCAACCACATGAAAAAAAAACAACATGCCGTGTGGCTGTTTGCCCCATGGCATGTTGGTGACACAGCAAAACATGAGGAAAGAAGAGAAGAGACCAAAACTGAACTTTCTGGCTTCACGTGTCACACATCTTCCCTACCATAAAGCACCTGAGACTGGAGCGGAGGTTCACCTTCCAGGCAGATAACGACCTTAAACTTACAGCCAGAGCACCAAAGAATGGACCAGTCAAAGTCCAGATCTGAATTCAACTGAGAAGCTATAGCAAGGCTTCAAAACTGAAACTCACAGATGTGCAAATATCTATCTATCTATCTATCTATCTATCTATCTATCTATCTATCTATCTATCTATCTATCTATCTATCTATCTATCTATCTATCTATCTATCTATCTATCTATCTATCTATCTATCTATCTTATCTATCTATCTATCTTAGAGAAAATCTGTTCATTACTGTCGAGGCAAAGCCCAGATCAGCATCTGTTACAGTGTAAATAAACCCTTTTTCTGTTGTTGATTTAAATTTAAAGGCACAGCACAACAAATTATTATATTTTCTGTTATGTTCTGTGTGCTGCATAAATTACTGTTACTATTATTGTGAGACTTTATTCATACTATGTTTACTTTTTAAACCAAATCAGAGATTTCTTTCTAATTTCTTTCTAAGTGTTGCTCACCTGGCTCATCTAAATTCCTTAGTTTCACACAGTATTACTCAGGACACATGCTTCTTCTTCATATCCTGCTGATGCAAATCTATTCATGCTGTCTGTGCAACTTACTCTCAGTCTGTTGGCTTCGTTCTGGTGGAACAAGTTCCCTCACACATGGGAACAGCTCTCTGATCTAGCAGACACAGATAAAGCCTTGGAGCATGCTCAAGTATTTGAAATATTTGTCCAGAAACGTTCGGAGCTTTTGACTTCAGGGTGAGTATATCAACCTCCTTTTCCAAACAGCGGAGAGATTATCGCGCTACACAAAAAACCCCCACAGTCACGAGACTCATGCGAGAAAGTGCTGGTACAGCAGCTTGAAGTAATGCAGGTGTGTTATGTATCTCTTTTTTTTCTGTTCGCAGAGATTTTAATCTGATAAAGGTTGTTTTAACCATAATTAGATCTTAAAAAGTGCTTTTAAAAAAGGCAAAATAATTAGATGAGAACTCAACCACTTGTCGAACAAGCAGATCCAATGCCTTCCTGTTTCTCATCATTGAAAGATCAAAGCCATGCTGAGACGAATGCACAACACGTCTGAGGCTGAAGCGCTGATCAGATCTGCTGTCATGTGTTTGTGACAAGACAGCTGCCACAGGAGGAAAAAATAAGAAGAAGAGGCACAGCAGAAGTCAGCAAATAAAATTTGTGAAAGGAATGCTGTACCCAGACTCAGAGGAAAGTGCGTGTGTGTGTGTGAGGAGTGTTTGGCACTCACCGTACCCTCTGGTGGTCCTCTGGTGGTCCAGGATGGAGTCTGTGTCACATCAGAGTTCAGATGAGGATATCCACAGAGTGGAAGACCCCAGTGACTGATTTACTGGCTGACTAACTAAAATCTGGCTAATGACCAACAAGAAACACGCCTGGCTGTCTGAGTGACGAAGGCGGCTCCAGAACTCCTTCTGCATTGGAAATCCTCAGAGGGCTCGACTCCCAGAGCTGTCCTGTCCTGTCATGTCCCGGTCTGTCCAGTGCCAGTTCTCTGAGCTCAACGGCCCAGCAAGAGGCAGAGAGTGGTGGGGTGGGGAGGGAGGATACAGCTCTGTCCCCCTGGTTCCCACAGTCTGCTTGGAGAGGAGAGGAGGCAGTTCTGTTCCCATAGAGGTCAGATGTGGAGTTAACACACCCAGCCAGCCGCCCGCCTGCCTGCTACCGGACTCGTCTCCCCTTCTCTTTCCTCCGTCTCTCCACCCTGCAAGCCTGATCAATCACTCTAAAGAAGACACAGCAAAAAGTGAGCCACTCAGCCCAGAGTTACAGTACAGACACAGAGAGACTTTCACCCATTGTCCCAGGAGATTCATGTGAGAGTCTGAAGGCAGAGCTGCCGGTCCTCCCTTACACTCCTCCCTAACCTAACCCTCCCTCTTTCCCTGCCTCTCATCTTACATTCCCCTCTCCAGTTCTTCTTACAGCCTCCGCTGAGACGCTCTTATTGTGTGGCAATTGCATTAGCCTTTAGCGAGCAAGGAATGGCTCTTAGTGTCTAATGCAATGTTGTGTCTCTTTGTCTTTATCTTTCTCCTTATCTTTCCTTCCTCTGTCTCTTCCTTTTTCCTTGTCCATCAGTTGTACATGCAAACCTCCACATGGACACTTCTCCTTTGTACTTCCCTACAGTTTTTCCATCTTCCTCTCAGGATTACTCCTTAAAGTGACGCCGTGTCTCTCTGTTGCTCTTCTGCAGGTGCATCTGTACTTTTAGGGAGTCAAGGGGCAGCATTGCATTTCTGCAGGCTGAGAGGCATTGATTCTGTGTTTTCCTTATGATTATCTCAAATGTTCACAGGCTGTTGCAGCGCTCTGGTGCAATCAATCACTGCAGAAGATGCAGAAACTATGCAGAATAAATGAAACAATGAACAGAAAAACAAACTTCAGCTAACGTTGCCACTACATGGCCTTGCAACAGAATTCAATTGGAACTTTCTTACGTTCTGTCACATAAAAAAGGCTCAAGAGGCAAACCAATGTTGGGTCTACACAAAAAGAGGACCAAGTATCTAGACCCTTAGGCTTTTTGACTTTAGCAGCCTGTAACAAAATTTGCCACAAGTAAATGAACAGGATACAAATGTCAAAGAAAACCAAAATCTAAACACCCAAGAATCGTTACATTTTTATGAATATCTCCATAATTCGTCAAAATACCTAACCACCACAAGACATAAACTGAACGATTAGGTTCATGGATACAAAATTATTTACGGAAGGAAATAGAAGGAGATTAGGAGTAAATGCTGGTGCATGGGTATAAAATAGAAGTATTGGTCAGCAGAGATTCTAATGAAGAACCGACCATAAAGAATCATGTTGCAGCCCAGAAAATGTTCGCCCTTGTCACAACAGCTCAGACGTCAAACGGATCAACCCTGTAAACAACGCAGCCATCAAATGCGATAGAATAACAGTGCTTCACAAAGCCCCTGTCTAAGAGTTACCCTTTAAGGTCCACACTGCAGAGTGACAGGAAGAATCCTGGGATTAAACAGGATCTCAGTTTTTATCTCCCCTTTAATAACTCCAACACATCTATAGTTTACAGCAAATGTTTCTTACAAACAGATCTTTTCTCTCACAATCTTTAATTAAATACGATTAAACCTTTTCCAATTTATGCCGGTTAGGATTATCAAAATAATTTGTATTTAAACTGATTTAAAAACACCATTAACTATAAGAACAACAAATTTTCCAGACAAAAAAAGGATTAATTCCAGTGATGTCCCCATAACCTGGCTGGCTACTCCTGGCCGTAAATCTAAAATGTTTAAAGGGCACCAGAAGAGATTAAGCTCTATTTCTAACAGCACGGTGTGTCCAGACATATCATTCATTAATTAAACTCTCTTTGAAGCTAGATAATATCTTACACAAGCAGTTTCTTGGTCCAGAGCAGCCACTGCTACGCTCACAGTAACTCACAGTCACATGATTTATCGGTGTAATCTGTGATTTCGTTTTACACTTTTTGTTTCTGAGAAAAAGAGTCTGATGAATGTTGTTTCCTATGTGTATTCATATCTGAGTGTGAAGGTCAACCCTTGTAAAAACAACCCCATTTCTCATAGTTCTCGCAGTTATTTAGATTGTTTATGTTTGTTTTTTTGGCACTATTTTATGCTACTGGATACCTGAATTTTGGGGATGAATAAAGTATCTACTGTATCTGTCTGTCTGTCTGTCTGTCTGTCTGTCTGTCTGTCTGTCTGTCTGTCTGTCTGTCTGTCTGTCTGTCTGTCTGTCTGTCTGTCTGTCTGTCTGTCTGTCTGTCTGTCTGTCTGTCTGTCCAGACAAGCCAGAAATTAAGTTGTGGAGCATTGTAGATAATGAGTTGCCTGTGGACAGGATAACTTCAAGTTCTGTTCACAGAAATCTGTTCCTTATTTAGTGTCAAGACAAAAGCTATTGTTAAAAGTAACTCATAAGAAGTCTTGTTAATGTTTGCCACAAACCACCTAGAAGCTACAACAAACTTGTAGAAGAGGGTGTTTTGGTCAGATGAAACCCTTTTGGTCAAAATGCTATGTGTGGAGGAAAACTAATGCTTCAAGTCACTCTAAACGACCCCCACTGTTAAACATAGTGGTGGCAGCGTGATTCTATAGAGATACTTCCCTTGTTCAAGGGCAGGGAAACTTGTCACAGATTGCAGGAAGATAGATGTAGCTAAATACAGGGAAATCCTGCAAGAAAACCTGTAAGGAGCTACAATAGACTAGAGGCCGGGATGGGGATCTGGCAGAAGGACAAAAATTGTAAACATAAGCCCAGAGCTACAATGTAATGGGTTCGATCAAACCAGTTTCATCTCATGTCCAGACCTACGTTCAATTAAAAGTCTGCTGCATGACTTAAAAAACCTGATGCTCACAAAGGCTTTCCATCCAATCTGTG
This sequence comes from Valencia hispanica, assembly GCA_963556495.2. Classification (NCBI taxonomy): domain Eukaryota; kingdom Metazoa; phylum Chordata; class Actinopteri; order Cyprinodontiformes; family Valenciidae; genus Valencia; species Valencia hispanica. The sequence continues at coordinate 28,013,710 of OY747705.1, read as the reverse complement.
TGAGTTTGGTTGTTTTGGTTTTTATTCTGTCTTATCTTTGGTTTAATTAACAAATGTAAATGTTTGATGAATATTGATGTTAGTTATTTTATGAACTGTTGCTGTAATTTCCAGTGAATGGGACTAGAGATGGAAATTAGCCCTGGCTATAATCTCTTGGATTTACATCTGCTAAAACATGCTAAAATCATGAAGCAGGTTGTATCCATGTTACTGACAGTTATCTCTTAAAATAGTCAGCTCAACCCTTTTATTGAAACTACAAATCCCCCAATCTCCACTGCTGTAGAGAAATGGCAGAAACCAATTTATACAATATTTGAAAAACAAACCCTGACTGCTAGATGTTACAACCCAGTGTGAAAACTGGACGAAATTAATCATCACATATGGTGGAACAAAATAGACATCGTGACAGCATCAGTCACAGATCACATAGGTGAAAGCATGTCAGTGGAAAACACGGCAAGTTCTCAGGCTGAGATTTTCATTACTCAGGCCAAGGTGCTGATATTTGGCTGTATTTATCTTTTTTTCCATCTTGGCCTTGTTTGTTTGTATAAAGTTGTCTAAAAGTGCTCAGACTTTCCAGAACACTGAGCCAGGATGGAGGAGAAGATCCAGGACTGGGATCGTACCCTCATTTTCAGTGACTAAAACCAAACATTCACTGAAATACCAAGCAGAGAGGTTTTCCAGCCTGCAAACAGCTTCACTTAGTTAAACATGTCTGTGTTACTGTACACACACAGTGTCACAAACTGTTTGTGTGATGTAGTCTCAATTTCAGGAAAAATATACATTCTCAAAGTCAGGCTCCATACTCAGAGTTCGTTCACAAGTCTTTCTGGGATCATTTGAAGGATTTCAAGAAAATGTTTAGACAGTGAACAGAGACTGTGGTTTAAGGTTTTTGCCTTAACCTTTAACATAATGTCTACAAACAGAAAACCCGCACATTTAACTTTAGTCTGGCTGCAGTCTGGCCAGATGGGGAAGCAATAGTGATTTAAAAAAAATATGCAGCAGACAGATTAAAATACTTATTTTTGACAAAGTAAATCATGAATGATTTAAACAAGATCTGTTAAATATGAGGGGGAATGTGCAAATCTAAATCTAATGTCTGCAGTTAAATTAGCTAAAATGACAGAGTCTGGACTAGCTGGGAACTATATCCTTATATACTGGGAAATAATTAGTTGTACAACTGAAAGACTGCGCTTCTTTTTGTCTAAAGGTCTCCTGAACACATGGCTCAAAAGGTGTTGGGGTTGATAAAATAGACACACCAAGATTGACTCTTAACGTGTTTGTTTATGCAAGTTTTGCAGGACATACAGGCCAAAAAGGGACGAGTTTTCTGGGCTTAAAAGACAATCTGACCTTAAATAGTTATAAAAAAAGACCTGTATGGACATCTAGTGTTAGAAGGCAAGGCAAATTTATTTGTATAGTAATAATAATATGGCAATTCAAGGTGCTTTACATGATTAGGGGAGAACAACAGTAAAAGCATAAGAATAGCTGCTTCTCCATGTTTGGTTGTAATTCTAGGGATGATCACAGTTGGAGGACCTGAGTGGCCCTCAAAAAGTATTTTGAAATATATTCTCTGAGCTACAGGGAGCCAGTGTAAGGACTTTAGAACTGGGGTGATGTGCTCTACTTTCCTGGTTCTAGTGAGGACACGAGCAGCAGCGTTCTGGATCAGCGGCAGCTGTCTGACTTTTTAGGCAGACCAGTGAGGACACTAATTAATCCAACTAAAGATAAATGCATTGAGGAGTTTTTTGAGGTCCCGTTGCAGCATCACTCCTTTAATCCTAGAGATGTTCTTCAGGGGATAGAAGGCTGACCTTGTTATTGCCTTTATGTGACCCTGGATGTTCAGGTTTGAGTCCATTACTACACCTAGATTTTGCTAGGTGCTGACACAGACTGTGGTTCACAGCTTTTTCAATAATCTTGCTGATTATTGGAAGATTAGATATGGGTCTGTAGTTCCCGGTTACCGTGTTCAGGTTGGTCTTCTTTAGTAATGGTTTCATAACTGCTGTTTTTAAAGACTGGGGGAAGACACCTAACAGGAGGGATGAGTTAACTATTTGAGTCAGATTAGACTCAGAAGTGATGCTTCCAAGACATGCTAGCTTTAAAATAAATTAAAACAGAATACAAGGAAAGAAATATCCTTTTTTGTCCCACAATAGGGCAATTCAGTCATTTAAGGTAATTGGAAGCATGCATGTTCACACAAACGTAAAAAAAAAAAAAAAAAAAAAAAATTAGAATACACAACTATACAGTAAGTAAGTATGTTTATTTAATCAAAAACAACACATAAGACAGTGTTTCATTATAAAACGATGCAAGTATTATTTTGTACAAAGTTTTTCTTGTCAAAGGCCTCTTTGCAAACTTAGTCCTTGGTTGGATATTTTTTTTAATACAACAAAAAGTAAGGCTAACTTTACAACATGATAAAAATAATACAGTGCAGATGCTAAAAATCCCATACCTAGTTAAAAAGAAATGTCCAGCTGAGTAGAGAAAGAGATAGAAAAACATACAACATGTGCATGTGTCTGTGCATAAAAACAACAGACCATTTACAAGAAGGGGAAAAAAGGGATGAGCAAATAACAACAGAGATGTAAAGACTTTTTGTGTTTATTGGAAGCAGTGATGGTTATAAAGTCTAACAGCTGCTGGGAGGAAAGATCTGCGATAATGCTCCTTTATACACCTTAGATGCAGCAGTCTATCACTGCAGGAGCTCTCCAGTTCAGCAACAGCTTCATGCATTGGGTGGGAGATATTGGCAAACAATTTAAGTTGATCTTGTTCTACAGACTTTATAATGGTACTACAAAGTTTTGAAACCGGATTTTTAAAATAATTTTTTTTCTCATTTTTGTTCACCGATGACCGATCTGAGCCATGTGAGCTGAACAGAGCTGCCAACTCTTGAGTCCATCTTGATGCAAGATGTGGTTGCCAGAAGGATCAATATTTTAATTTTTTTTAACTGTGGTGTTCCTAGTATTTATCTTCATGAAAAACTACAAAATAGTTTCCTCTCTAACACTAGGAGTCCTCCTGAGGTGTCTCAAGGTAAAACGTGTGCTCTGAACAGGTAACTGATGACTGTGCTGCGACAAGTGAGGACATCATCCTGAAACATTCTATTTCAGTCCACTTCAGTCAGTGAGCTGTATCACCCCCAACATTTAATCACTTGTTCCTGGTCCAACTGTGGACATTTCCTCAGATTTAATCAAAATCTGTCAGTAACCTTTTGAGTTATGTTGCTAACTAGCTCAGGACTGACTGTAGTATATTTTTTCTGTTCATTCAGAGCTTATCTGTTTAGCTGCGTTTCTCTCCCAGATGAAGCCAATAAAAGAGAGTTTTTGCAGTAACTTTTGTTTACCTTTTCTTTAACATAGAAAGTACGCCAGGATCAGTTTTTCTATGTTTTTGTGTGTCGGCTCTTTCTTTTTAAACCCCAGTCCGCCATGGTAGATGGCTGCTTACCCTGAAGCAGGTTCTACAGGAGGTTTCTTCCTGAAAAATGGGAGTCTTTACTTTCCACTGTCGCCACATACATGCTCAGTATGAGAGATAGCTGTAAAGTTTACTTAGATGGACACCTTTTACCATTGGCTATATGAAAACTAAATTTGACTGCATTATGCTTTAAATAGGCTTAAACTGATCGACTGTTTAAGCCAGATTAAATCCTGGATGGCAACAAACTTTTTACACTCGAATCAGAACAAGACTGAGGTTTTAATATTTGGAAAGGTTGAACTGTTGTTGGAAGGTATCAGCCCCATTGGCCCTTTGAATTCTTTCAACTGTATGGTTGCTCGAAACCTTGAAGTGCAAATTAATGTTAGTTTTGAACATGATAAACAGATTAGTGCAGTACTGCAGTCTAGTTTTTACCAGTTGAGGTTACTTGGTAAAATCAAGCCCTATATACCCTACTCTGGTCTTGAAAAGGTGATGCATGCCCGTATTACCTCTAGGCTGGACTACTGTAACTCTTTGTTCTGGGCTAGACAACTCTCTTTTACGTCGTTGGCAGCTTGTTCAGAATGCTGCTGCTCGTCTCTTAAAGGACTGCAAACGACGTGCACGTTACTCTGATTCTTCCCTCCCTGCACTGGTTACCAGTTCGTTTTAGGATGGAGTTAAACATTTTAATCCTTGTTTTTAAATGTTTGTATGGCCTAGCACCCCCTATCTGTCTGAGCTTTTACACCACTATGCCCCTAGGAGGAAACTGAGAACACAGACACTCAATTGCTTTTGGTAGAAACTTTTAAATCTCTTTTAAAGACAATTTTTTTTCAATTGGCTTTCCACTTCAACTGATCAGAAACTGCCAAAAAGCTGCTATGTTTAATCTGTTTATCGTTTGTTGTGTATTTGTTGTATTTATTTTTATTCATCTGGACACTTAATGAGTGTTCCATTTAATGATCTGTACAGCAATTTGGTCTCCTTGGATGTGTAAATAGCTTTATAAATAAAGGTTATTATTATTGTTATTAAACTAAAATGTATTCAAATAAAATTTTAATCCGTCTTGATTATATATTTATGTATGTCAAATGGATATGTAGGTCTAAGTAACATTAGTTCATCATCAAATCACAAAATGTTTCTTCTAACTCTTTACTAATAAAGATGTTTTATTTTTTTCCCCCAGACATTCATATAAGCAAGTAGCCTGGCAAGCTATGAAGGAAGACAGACAGACAGACAGACAGACAGACAGACAGACAGACAGACAGACAGACAGACAGGCCACGACCCATCTACGGAATCTACGGTTGTCTTTCAAAATTGTCTCTGCACGCAATTGGACAGCTCTAGGACCAACAGAGCAACGAACAAAGTGACGTATTTATAGCGAAGGAAATCAGTCAACGGGGCAGTCTGCCATATACTGTCGAACAAGAACTGGGCAGTAATTGCATCCAACAACAAAATTGACTCCTGTCGTTTTGTTACAAAAATCCTGAGAATATCTGGTGTACTGACAACAGACCATTCCTGAGCCGCCGCCATCTTTGTTGTTTTGCTCCTGTTCAGCTCTGCTGTAATGGTGCTAAGCCCGCCAAATGACTCTCTAAAGAGCACTGTGATTGGCCCGGCCTACACTTAATCGAGCCAATGGTAGACCTGCTGAGGCTACAATTGAGCTTGGCTAGGCCAACCTGTAGAGCAAAATCTTTGCTACTGCAACGGTTTGTCTAGATTTTTAGGCTAATAAGCAAGCGCTTTCCTTTAAGAAAAAAGACACACAGCTATACCCGTGTGCACATTTGAGTAAATACTGTGTTTCTCTTGCTGCATGGTCTTATTTTATATTTTCATTACGCACCATGCACTGCCAGAGCGGAAAGATTGAGAGGTGAGGCTGATGACTGACAGAGAGAAATGCAGCAGGGTGGGCCGTAGACAGTGCCAGCGGGGATGCCACAGAGGGTGCTCTGCCAGGAAAAGAAGGCTAAGCTTGAAGCGAAGGAGGGAACAAGCCACACACACACAGAGCTGTTTTTTTTTTACAACAGTACATGAAAAGAATGACAACAGATCTCCTTGCAAACAACCATTTGCACTGGAAACACAACCAGACAGCAGACACCAATAATACATGCAAATGAGCTCCAGTGGCACCGTAGCATGTGGCAGAGGTCCAAATCCTCTGCCCACATCCTGTTTCCAGACTGAACCAGAGCTCGCCTCCTCGCACATGGCGGCAGCAGATGAAAAATGGCACAAAAAGAGATTATTTTTTTTCCTAATTAAAATTGTTTCCAGTTATGTAGCAGGGCACATATTTGGTGCATTTGCAGAAAATGAGAAAATAATATTCAGATGTGTTTTAATTTCCCTTCATTTCACCCAGAGGAGGTAGGGATACTTGAGCTTTCGGAATTATATTCTCAATCAGGCCCAGTATGTGGTTAGTTTGTTTCAGCGATAACTCCAGTGACCGTTAGAGCACCCTCTATGCAGCTGTACTCCATTGTTATCCAGATATAGAAAAAGTACCAACACATACACACTCGGAGGAATGGTGGCTAAGTCCTGGGTGAATATAGACACATGTGTTTGCCAAAGCTCAGGGACTTTTTTGCTATGAGCCTATAAAGAGAGGGATTGTGTGTGATGCCTGCTGCCCGGAGGGTCTTCTGTTGGACCTCTCACTGCTTTTTTTCCTCATATTCCTAGAGCAGAAGTTCATCTGTAGCTCAAACAGGTGTGTGTGTGTGTTCTTGTATAGATATCCTATTTAGGACCTTTTCTGGCATATTCGCTAACCCCCTGAAGACCGATGGACCTTATAGGGACCAAAGCCTGGTCCTAATATGGTGGACCCCCGTTTTTTAGGGTTAGTAGTTAGGTTTAGAGTTATGGTGTGAATTATGTTGTGGTTAAGGCTAGGAATAAATTGGTAATGGTTAGGGTAAGGCATAAATGCAACTATTAAAATGAATGGAAGTCAAAATAAAGTCCTAATATGAGTAGCAATACAGACGTGTGTGTGTGTGTGTGCGTGTGTGTGTGTGTGTCTGTCAAATGCTTTCATTTTTCCACTGTGTCTGAAGCAGAATCATTCATACTTTTTGATATTTTTGATATTTTGTGATTTTCAAACTGCAGTATGATTTATAGGGATTTTATTAAATAGACTTACACATGGTAGTGCATAATTGTGAAGCAGAGAGATAAAGTTAAAAAAGATTTACTAACAAGAAAAAGCGTAATACTTGTTGAACCTTTTGCAACAGTTGCAACAGCAAGTCTCGCACATGAGGAGAATTATTTTTTTGTTTATTCTTCTTTGTAAAATAGCTTAAGTTTAGACAGAATGGACAGAAAACATCTGTGAACATCAATTTCAAGTCTCGCCACAAAATCTAATTTCGATTAGGCCTGGGATTTGACTAGGCCATTTTAACACATAAACATGCTCTAATTTAAATGATCCTGGACAATTTTAGCTCTGGATATATATATATATATATATAATCTCTCTGAATGCTGGAAGGTAAACTCTCAGGTGTTTTGCTTGGTTTATCCACGATTAAGCTCAATAAGTCTCCCCATCAACTCTGACCAGCTTTTCTTTCCCTACAAAAGAAAAGAATCCCCTCAGCACAATGCTGCCACCAGAACGATTCATTGTACAGATTGTGTTTTTGGGTAATATACATTGTTCAGATTTCGCAACACAAGGTATTTTGCATGTTGGCCAAAATGTTTTAGTCTGATCTGACAACCGCACCTTCTTCGCATGTCTGTTGTCTCACCTACATGGCCAGTGACAAACTTTTACTTCTTTTGGCTTTCTCACTATGACTTATTTGTTGCCTATCTTCCATAAAGATCAGATTTGCAGAATGCATGACCATGACTGTCCTGTGAAGACATCAGAGCTATGGATCTGTACAGCTTCTCCAGAGTTAACATGGGCCTTTTGACTGCTCTCCTTACTCAGACTGTCTGTTTAATAGCACTGTTTCTTGCTCTTCATGATACTGTTTGTTCCCTAATCTTCTCCAACAAACCTTTGTGACTTTCACAGAACAGCTTATTTACACGTAGGCATTTTTTAGGTAACTTGTGATGATATTTGGTTGCTCTAATTTCACAATTCTGCTCAGTTTTGCACTGCTTCATCACATAAGCATTACAGTACTTTTAGTGGTTGTAATCAGTTTTAGTTCAACAGGTTATAAATACTTAATTTGTTTTCTCCACAATAGACATTTGGATTGTTCACAGCTGGAAAAGTCCAGGTGTGTTCAATAACATTCACAATGGATATACTCTGGTGTCTCTTTGAGCCATGACAGTGAGTGTGCAGTAACAGGGCCCTGGGCATTGTGTTATGAATTACACATGGGCTACTCTTGTTCCAAAAGGAAAAAAACGAGCTATTGAAAGAAGTAGTGTGATGATATAAGGAAGTAACTTCTAATCAGGAGCATAAGGAAACACATATAGAGACAACGAAACAAAGGAAACTAACAAAAGAGAGGAATCTTATCATTTTAGTATATCCTTGATCCGATACAGGAGATCTTTGTGTGATAGCTATATCCCATTGAACCTGTCAAAAATCACAAGCAGCTGAAAACACTAGAGGACTTCTAAACTGAGAGAAAAAAATGAGATACATGCTGACAGACTTGAGGTAGAGGGAAAAAAGGAGGGATGTTGGAGTGGAGCACATATGTCGGCTGCATGTCTGTTCCCAGCAGCCCTGCTGGTGTGAGGGGCTCAGCGGGGAAAATCCTCAGGGACTAACTGAACTCTTGGCTCTTCGACCATCACATCTGGCAGACACACCGCTGGCCTTCATCAAAGGAGAGGATGCAGTGTTACAGCCGAACAGGTGGTGGGAGAAAACAATGGGACTCAAATGTGATGCACATACCTCATGTATTTACTGTATAAAAAGATACACCTAACCTTTTGTTTTCTCTGACGTTACATCTGACTAAACTTTTTCTGTTTTAGGTCAGCTAGGTTAGAGATTTCGGGTTTCCTTTCACAAGCTTCTCACAATAGTCTGCGGGAATTTCGGCCCATTCCTCCCGAAAGAACTGGTGTAGCTTTTTGATGACCACTCCTAAACACTGACTTTGCGGTTCTGAAGCCATGAACCATCTGTGCTGAGGCTTTAACTTTCTGGCTGATGTGTTGAGATGTTGCCTTTATATTTTCACATAATGTTTTTCAATTATGATGCCATCTATTTTGTCGAGTGCAGTATTCTGTCCAGTGCACTATTCTGTCCTGATGTAAAATGTACCCATACCATGATGCTCCCATTCCTGTACATCTGCTCTGAGATGGTGTTCTGAGACTCTCCCTTTCTCCTCCAAATGTACAGATGGACATTTTGGCCAAAGAGGTCAATTTTAGTTTAATCTGACCACAGGACATGTCTTTAAAATTAGCACAACTTTCCCTGAGTACAAATTTAAACTGCAATCTGGTTTCTAAAGTTGCTCTCTGAGTAATGGCTTCTGAGTACCATTTCAGTCCACATCTGTAAAAGACATATCAGTCTGGATGAAGGCCCTCACTTATCAACTTCCAAAATCTTCACAAGATCTTTTGCTTCTGCTCTGGGGCTGATGTGTACACTTCACAGCACAACATTGTTATTGCTGAGACAGTACCTCCTTCCTCAACTGTATGATCAACGGACATTCCTGCTTATAATTGCATTCAGTGGCTGAAACAGATTAATGTGGCCCTTCAGGCAACTGGAATTTGTACACAGGGATGAGCAAGGTTTGTGGAGGTCTACAGCTCTCCTCCTGATATCTTGTCTGATTTCTTTAAATTTTTCAATGAAGTCACACGAGGAAGCTGTGTACTTGAAGTGTTGCCTTAAAGTAAATTCACAGGCGTGCTTCAAGATAACTGAAATTATGTGAATTAAAATTACAAACCATTACATCATTATTGGGGCCTTTCCAAATTTAAAGTTTAAAAACATATTACTACTGGTGTAAAATGTAGGCCTATGTACAGTAAGTATATTCACTGCACATGAAGACTTAATAAAACTGGACCAATAATCTTGTCTTCCCTGTGACATTTAAAAAAAGTCATTGTCATGTTGTATTTTTCCAAGTAAATATGGTCCTGTTTAAGTGTTTCTGGTTGAAAACACTGAGCAAAGATGAAATGATCGTTTTGTTGGCAGTCGCCACTATTCCTGATCCTGAAAAAAACAGCTTGTGTTCAGAGTCTTGACTTCATGGAAATCACTGTGGTTGTAAGATTTTAGATCCAAGGTCAAAGAACTGTAATTATTGCTGAGTACAAATTGAAACTTTGAGTCTCCTGGTCAATGAAAATCCCCAACCTTTCTTTTAGGTGAGTAGTTTAATTGTGTTATTAACAATTTTTTTTTACCTTCTGCCCAGTTCCTGTTTCTCCCAGTCTAGCTCGTGGAAACTGTGGAGTCTGATCTAACCACTGTTCTATCTGCAGGAAACTCTCTGAAGCCCATGTTGGACCGAGCACCCAGAGCAACAGTCAAAGCAGAGCGCTCTCCACACCCTTCCCCTCCCCACAGCCTCTTCCTGCCGCTGGTGATGGATTGCCTGTGAGGAATGATGAATCTTCTTCTGACAGGTCCTTAACACTTCCTCATCTGGGATTCAGCCTTAAGGTTGAGAGGAGTATCAACATCACCCTGCACTGCACTCCGAGTACATCTCACACGTCTTACACTAAGACAGTCATGGTCGAGGATTTCAAATTCAAATTGAACTGCAGTATGGTAAAGCTCTGTTTAGAACAAAAAAAAGCCTCAGACCATTTTAAAGCTAATAAAGCATATCTAAAATACATCATTTATAAACTAATCACCTCAGGTTTATAAGCAGAAAAATGCTTAACATATTCAAAACACAGATGATATCAAAAGGGTATTAATGTTTAATTTCCCCTTATCTCTCACTTAGTTGTGTATCATGCAATTGCTTCACACCTGTTTTGTGTAAGTCATTACTCATCTTTGTATTTACAGTGTTCCCCTGGGTTTTTTGCATTCATTTGAGGTGTTCTTCATGCCTAATATCAAGCTTTTCAGTACCGGTTCTGCTGTTCTGGTGTCATTTATGTCTTGTTTGATCTCTGCCTTGTTCTTGTTTTTGAGTCATGGCTTTATGCTCTTCCAAATTGTTCCTTTTGAATTATTTTCTCTTAGCCATATATGATTATTAACCCTTTAATATTCCTGCAATTTCAGCCCTACATTTTCTTATACGCATACACAAATTAAAATTAACGCTTTTCTTGAACCATTTTGAGTAGAGACATTGCTGGTTTCTCTTTGGAAAGGAAAGACTCAGACATATCACTGTTCTGGGAGAATGTCAAAGTGCTATCGTTACCAAGTAATATGATTTTTTTAATACACTGGATAAGATTAAATTAATTGTATTTGTATCCTTGATTGGCATATATAATTGGAACCACAAGAATCTTCCAATGATATAAAATATGTATAAGTTCATAGAAGTTAGAAGATCGGTGAATTTAAACCCGGAAGTGGGATGGGCCCACCGGTGGGCCCTAGGAACACTTACAGGTTAACTGAGCTTTACATGGTCCATTCCAGTGGTTCTCAAACCTTTTATAACAAGTTAACAAGTACAACCACACTAAGAAAAGTTCAAATCATTCTGCCCACTTCATAGATAATTTTGTGAGAAATTGTTCCCTGAAACATACTAATAATCTTATTTTTCTACTTGCTCACACCACAGCATGTACTTCCTGTATTTACATTTGGTACACCTGCCCCAGAAACAGCTGACCAATCAACAGACTGAATATTTTCAATCTCAGGTTTGTAGTGAAAGGTTTTGGTTCGCTTTGAGTTTTCTCTGTGTAAAAAGAGACCAAACACTGGAAAAAGTTACAAGTCAATAAGCCCATCAACTGATTTGGACCCACGTACACAAACTATCAGTGTGAACACACACTAAGGTTGCTTCTACACTAACACGGCTAAGGTTATACAGGGTATATTACAACTAACTTTATACCTGTCCACACACTCACACAAAGTGTCGTTTACGGGGAGGGGAACCTTAAACGATGGGCTAGTATGGCCAAGACAGAGTATTGACTAAATATTTATTCGTTTAAGCACTTAAACGGCCTAATATAGACAGGGCCTTAGTTACCTGCATTTTATCCTGTACCAGGTTCTCATACCTCCTGCATTTTGATTGGTTGAGAGAGCAGCACAAGAAGGGGCTTGCCCAAGGTATCATTCATGCAAGAATCACCACTGCTTCAGAGTTCACTTTTGCTTTGTGTAATGAGCAAAACAGCCACTTTACTCAGCGTAGGGTTATTATCACATTGAATCTTGACTGTGATGATAACCCTAACCCAGGCAAATAAAAATCAGAACTGTGCACTGAGGCTGAATCACCTTTTTGTACTATTTGCACTTTACACTCGCTCTTTCCTCACTTGTTTCATCACGTTTTCTTCATTTCCTGAGTGCTGTAAGCAAGTAAGTGGATGGCTTTGAGTCCAGGCTAAGGCTCCAGAGTTATGTGTACTGAGTGAGAGAAGGGCTTCCTGGTAGCTTCAAAGCCATCAGATTTTGAGCTCCTTCTAACCAAAAAGCCTCTCGGTTACCCTGAATGCTGTTTCTCACTGTGGTGGTCAGCTGGCTTTATGAGAGGCAGCGGCACAGATGTTCTGTGTTTGTAACGGAGAGATTGGGTTAAAAGCACCCACTGATATCATGTAAGCAGCCAAATCGATAAACTGTGGGTCAGTATCGAGATACCACTCAAAGGAATAAAGTGTGAACCATGTGGTGAAAAAATCTCATATCTCACAAATGTCAGCATGAACGCAAACCGAAGCAGACGGAAACCTCTGTGCACTCGGCCCAAATTACTTCCTGAAGCTTTACTAGAATTACAGTCTTGTCCCACCTCTGCCTTCCTCCTTCATACTCTCCGACCCAAGCCTATTTTTGGACTCATTACCAACAATGAACCCAGGGGCAATAGAGAGAAAATGATTCAGAATAACTTAGGAAGCTAACGGTTTCAGCAATGCAGTGAGTGATAGGGTGTTCAGATCTTAACCCTCCACTGGCAGGCTGGCTGGAGGAAAACAAAGTCCACAGCTTGTGGCTCAGCTGCAGCTTCCTTAAAGCAACACACCAGTTTACACACCAGATGTAGTGAAATCCAGTGGATCAGGTCCTCCTGATTCAAGCTGATTAACATCTTACCCTGCTTTGTAATTTAAATTCAGCTAGGTTGATTGCAGTTTTTTATCATGTTAAAAGAGATTTAGGACTTTTTTTAAACCATATTTTTCTGTTAAAACATTATATTCCAAAGATTAATGAGAAAAGCTTTTGATCCACACATTCATAAACTTGTCTTCTTCCAAAAAAACCAATTACCTGCAGGAATAATGCTGATGGACACATAGAAAACTATCCAATAATAAATAAATGACAAAACAAGCTCAACAGCAACCTGAACAACTGACAATTTTGAGAGAAATTAGCTTTTCTTTTTGGAATACATTTCCAAATATTGTCTCAACATCATTCAGCTTGGTGTTTCATGGCCCACATCACGACCTGGCCCAACTTTAGGAACCTCTTCTACATCCATCCATCCATCCATCTTCTTGCGGGGGCAGCAGCTTAAGCAGAGAGACCCAGACTTCCCTCTCCCCAGCCACTTGGGCCAGCTCCTCGGAAGGAATCCCGAGGCGTTCCCAGGCCAGCCGAGAAACATAGTCCCTCCAGCGTGTCCTGGGTCTTCCTCTGGGCCTCCTCCCGGTGGGACATGCCCGAAACACCTCACCAGGGAGGCGTCCAGGAGGCATCCTGACCAGATGCCCGAGCCACCTCGACTGACTCCTCTCGAAGTGGAGGAGCAGCGGCTCTACTCTAAGGCCCCTACGGATGACTGAGCTTCTCACCCAAGCTCTAAGGGCGAGCCCAGACACTCTGCGGAGGAAACTCATTTCAGCCGGTTGTATCCATGATCTCGTTCTTTCGGTCATCACCCAGAGTTCGTGACCATAGATGAGGGTAGGAACGTAGATTGAACAGTAAATCAAAAGCCTTGCCTTTTGGCTCAGCTCTTTCTACACCACAACAGACTGGTACAGCGCCCGCATAACTGCAGACACCTTACCAATCCGTCTATCGATCTCTCGCTCCATTTTCCCTCATTCGTGAACAAGACCCCCAGATACTTAAGCTCCTCCACTTGGGGAAGGACCTCGTCCCCGACCTAGAAAAGGTCGGGGACGAGACTATGGCTCAAGACTATGGTCACGGATTTGGAGGTGATGATTCTCATCCCAGGCACTTCACACTCGACTGTGAACCGCTCCAATAAAAGCTGCAAATCAGGTTCTGATGGAGCCAACAGAACTACATAATTGGCAAAAAGCAGAGACCCAATCCTGAGGCCACCAAAACGGATCCCCATATCACCTTGGCTGCACCTAGAAATCCTGTCCATAAAAGTTAAGGACAGAATCAGTGACAAAGAGCAACCTTGGCAGAGCCCGACCAATTGCTGGCAATACAAACCAAACTCGGACACCGGTTGTACAGAGACCTAACAGCCCGAGGATCATTGGGACACCCAAACCCAGGTGGCAGCCCAGGGGAGGGGACCTCTTCTACCTTTCACAGCAAATAGTCTATCAACAGAACTTATTTGCAAGTGAAACTCGAAAAATAAGAATATTGTGCAAAAGTTCATTTATTTCAGTAATTCAACTTAAAAGGTGAAACTAATACATGATATAGGCTCATTACATGCAAACATAGCTATTTCAAGCCTTTATTTGTTATAAATTTGATGATTATGGTGTACAGCTATTGAAAACCCCAAATTCAAAATCTCAGAAAATGTGAATATTGTGAGAAGGTTCAATATTTTAGGCCCAAAGTGTCACATTCTACTAAGTCTAAGCACAATAAACACTTTTCTAAATATTTAATTAAAGTATAAAACGTATTAAACTAATACTTAGAGTAGGTACCGTATCTATCTATCTATCCATCTATCTATCTATCTGTTAGAACAGGGTGAGGCCATCCAGTGACAATGGTGTACCATATATTTCGTATATGCACTTCATCTCCAAGTGGCACAAAAGACTCCACATTTGTTTTTTCAATTTGTTTTTGGAGATAAACCTTATATAGTTGCTTCACAGGGAGCTATAGGAACACAAATGAAGTTGAATGTCATAGTGCCATGTCTACTTGGTGTCATAGTAAGTTGTGGGTCAATACTGAATATTCCTACTGAGGTAAGCTGTGCTGTGGAAGTTGATGGACCTCTTCCTCATTGATGGACCCTCTGTTGTTTCCAGCATTGCTCTGTTGGAGAAAAGGAAGCTGCAAGTTGTATTGCAGAACAACACTAACATTGACTGAAACCAAGGTCATTTTACACAAAGGTTTTGACCTCAACAGGCCTCTCCGAATCTTCCCTCCCTGTGGTGGCTGACAAGGTGTCTTCATCATCCTCCTGTAACAATTATTGTGTTATATTCTACCCATCATCAAAACTCTGGAATAAAATAAATTTAAAAAAACATAAATAAAAACTCTGGTAGCTACTTACAACAGCATGGAAGTCTGTTATAGTAGAGGGCTCCACAAGACAGATCACAGCACCAACAACTGGTGGAAGAAGATTATTCAGTTGATTATTACCCAGAAGAGTGCCCTACCTATTTTCTTTTCTACCTTCGTTTTGGAAATACAGTGCAGGTCCCATCACAATTCTTATGACTCTTATCCACCTTAGATTAGATTGATATCTGAGCAGCCAATTACAGATAACTGTAGCAGATGAATGGATGGCCATTACATCTAACATATGCCATTTATTTGAATGATATACCTCTAATGTAGGCCTTTGTGTCCTGAGGCATGGCTGACTCCCCCCAGAGATGCCCTCAGCAGTTGGTCGCCCACGGTTCTGACTGAGGGCCATCTCTTCAGCCTCTGTGAGTTGTGGTGGTGCTGGACCACCGCCTGTTTTTCTGGCCTCAGCCTTCTTTCTGTTGGCTACGATGGAGGTCAAGTTTGAACATATGCAGAGAACTCAAATTTTGAGACATGCACATATAACAGGAATTAAGGTGTGGCTTTCATATAGACAATATTGAATACTGGCAGTGATGGTATGACTGAAGATGGGGCTTTTTCATTGTTTAAGGATTTTCCCTAATTACTTAAATATAGCTATCACATGCAGAATGTAATCACTGAATGCAGTTTAATGAAGGCAGGCTAAACATCACCACAATGGGTAATAATTAAATTATACCTTACCTGTTTGAACTGTATTTTTGTATTTCATCTTTAGTTGCTGCCATGTCCTTTTTCGGCCTGCTGGGTTGCACCTATGTGCTCAAAAAAACATGTAAGATTTCAATGTTGAATGAGTGGAACATTTAAGACCAAACATGTCTTTTTTCCCCTCCAATTAATACTCACGCATTGACTTGATCAGCAATTTTCTGCCACACAAGCTCTCTCTCTTTTGCCGCTGCCACAGTATTGCTTTTTTTTTTAAGGATATCCTCATTTTCAGCATATGCTGTCATTAATATTTCCATCTCCACTGGGGAGAAGTAGGAGGATCTGCCCTTTTGTCCACTGGTTGCCATAGTGAATCATGTCATCTGTGTCCCATTGATGAGGGCTTTTTATATCCTCATGCACAAGTGTAACTCAGAGTTACTTTAACTCAGAGTTGATTGATCTGATTGTTAACACCTGTTCTGAAACCGAAAACTCAGAGTTTTTCAACTCAGAGTTAGCCAACTCAGAGTCGAGGTTTTAACTCAGAGTCGAGGTTTTAACTCAGAGTCGAGGTTTTAACTCAGAGTCGAGGTTTTAACTCAGAGTTTGTTCAACTTGCTTTGTGAAACAGGCCCCAGTTCAGTCAGGAGGAATGGGTCAAAATTCCAGCAAACTCTTGTGAGAAGTTTGTGGAAGGAAGCCCAAAACATGTGATTCAAGTCTTAGAGCTTAAAAAGGCGATTTTACCAAGTATCAAGGAATTGTGTATAAAATGTTTTGTCCTACAGTGTGAAAAAAAGTTATGTCTTTTATGCGGAGCTGGTAAACCTTTTTAACTTTTTGTTGCCACCATCCGAGTTAATTAGAGCGCCAAACACAGCCTATGTTACTTGATATGTGGGTACATTTGAGTAAAATAAGAAGCATAAAAATAAATGAAAGACCTTGAGAAGATTATTTTTAACTACCTTTATTGTACAAACAGTTGCACTAGTATAGTAATTACAGTATCCCCAAAGGGTTTTAATATCCAGGGGTTTAGTGTTTTTCAGTTCATTTTCTCATTTTCTTCAGCTCATTTTTTTTTGAAAGGGCTTCATTCATTCAGATAATCTCCACCAGCATATTTATGAAAACTTTTAAAACTCATAAATAAAAAAAATGCTCATTATAGCCCCTTTCAAACAGGCCATGAAAAACGGTAATTTGACTTTGTCTGTTTTGCTTTTGAGTCTGAAAGCAATCTTCCGGACTTTGTCCAGATACCCTTTACTGGTAATTTTACAGATGAAGACCTAGTAACAAGAGCGGACTTTTTGCGATATGGGATTTGCATTCAGATTATCAAGAAATGTTCCGGAAAAGCTGGAGGGGTGTGGGGTAGTGGGACAAAGGGGAGAGGGGCAGGGAACGCTGTGAGCGCACACATTGATGATATATAAATGTAAAGTGAACGGCAGTGCATAAGAACACTGCTTCTTCAGCTTCTTTATCGATGTCTCTTAAGCGTTTCTATGTGCGCAAAATTGCACACATCACAAAGACGAGCACTGTGAGTAGATCTTCTGTTTCGTCGGCCATCTTGGCAATAATCCCTTAGTTTGAGGAAATTACATCTACACCCGCCTCACTAAGTTTACGTCATATCCACATACAACCCCCCACTGCCTCCCACTCCTCACCCCTCAGACATTCATCCGGGTCCTCCGGTACATATCTTGCTGTGTGAAAGCAGTCGAAAGGCAATGTTCCGGAAAAAATTTGAACACAACTCCAGTTAAAGACCGAATGGAATTGTCCGCAAATATTCCAGAACTTCTGTCTGAAAACGGCTTAAGAGAGACATGTTTTCCTTTTGTTATTCGCAAAAGTTATTGTTGGGTTCAAGATCTATGAAAACACCCCTAATCATTAACATCCACTTGCTTTTGTTTGGCGCTCATCATCCGAATGAACCGAAACCTTTCTGAAAACCGCTCTGCAATCAGACCAATCATGCCAGCAGAAGACCAAAATAAACAGCAGGAGTGTGAGTGATGGGAGGACACTGCTTCTGCTATCCTGATGTGACCTCTGGATGATGCGGCCTCATGACTGATTGGTGTTTAAACACAAACCCACTCAACACACTTCCTACTCCTGTGGGCCTTCTAAATATCTCAGTTGTCTCTTCCAAGCTCCCCATTTCTCCCACTGAAGGTTCCCTCTAACACCCTGACCCCGCCTTTTCAGTCTGACCGTCTGGGCCCTGAGGGAGGCATTGTGGGAGTTTAATTGCCTTGTACTTCCAAGAAGCAAAGTTCATTACATTAACTGCACCGACCCACGCCGCATACTTCCAACCTGCCGCAATTTGTTTTTGTACTTATTAAGCTGGCTGAGAGGCCAGCTCACACTCAGCTGGGTGAGGGAGAAGGTCAGAGGGAGCTCGTCATGCACAGGCATCCATTGTGAAGAAAATGTGAGCAGCAGGGTCCACAGACGTGGAGCGACTGGCTTACTCAGACTTGTAGAAAAAAAATTAAATCAGGGTCTCCCTGGCTGGGATGAAAAATCATGAGGCCTTGATGGAGCGATGAGAGGAAGGTTAGAGGCAGCACTGACTGTTAGTGCAAACATCAGATTCTGAAGGGATGGGGGAAACTTTTAGAATAAATTTACACCTATGGAAATACATGAATGGAGGAAAAGAAGCTTTCGCCATACACAAAGCCTGCCTTAATAAGTCACCAAGACAGAAAATATTTGGTAGTTTGTCTATTTTTTGTAAAATTACTCAAGCCCAGTCAGATTGGATAGAGAGCTTCTGTAAACATCAATGCTCAAGTCTAGCCACAGATGCACGGTTAAAATTTAGGTCTGGCCATTCTGACACATGAATATGCTTTGATGTAAAAGTTTTCTTGTAGTTCCTGATGTATGTTTAAAGTTATTGTCTAGCTTAAATGGGAATCTCTACGCTAGTCTCACGTCTTTCGTAGCTTTTAACAGGTTTTCTTTCTGCATTGACCTGTATTTAGCCTCATCCATCTTCCCAGTCCCTGCTAAAGACAAGTATTCACACAACATGATGCTGACACCACCATGTTTTACTTTGCAGATGGTGTGTTCAGTTTTGACCCCATCTGACCAGATCACATGTTTTCAGTGTCCCTCAAATGACTTGTGCCAAACATTAAACAATACATCTTATGGTATTCTGTAGATGATTGCTTTCTTTTTGCCACTCTTCTATAAAAGGTCAGAATTGTGGCAAGCACGACTGATAAGACGTTGTCACCATATTCTCCTATCTGAGCTGTGAATCCCTGGAGCTCCTCCAGAGTTACCCGGAGGAACTGGACTCTTGGCTGCTTCTCATTGTCCTCGTGTAGGCTGTCAGATGTTTATGGGCGGCCTATTTGGTGAGTTTCCAGTTGTGTTATCCTCTTTCCTTATTTAGATGATGGAGTGAGCAATGTATGTGTAATGTTCAAAGACTAGGATATTGTTTAATATCCTGACACAGAATAAATAAAATAGTGTACTTAACAAAGTTCCTCAATCAGACAAAGAAATAATAACTGAGACTCAACAAACCTAAATAAAGTAATTGATGTTTTTTCTGCCCATAGCAGAGGCTTTAAAAAAAATATTTTAAGCAGCCAAGAATCAAAAAGTGCAAAATGGAGAGAAAAACTAGGGGGAAATTGTTAAAAATCAGTTGTGTCACCTTGTAATGATTTCTCACAATAATAGAAGCTTGAGAAATGCTTTTCAGAGTGGAAATCCACTAAGGTGTGTTTTTTGCACGTTACATGAAATTGTCCAGAGATTTACACAGCAGTGGAGCACATTTCAACGCATTGCACAGTGTGATATGTTACAGCAATTGGCATCGTCTTCCCTTTTTTGTAGCAGCACCAACGAGATACTAGTAAATAAGGAGAAGTAAGGATAGCACACACAGTATATATTCACACCTTTCCCATCAGTATGTTTAGGTTCCCAGCATTATGCATTATTTGATTGCCACATACAGTTCATGTAAACACCCAAACCTGTGTCTCCATTCATGAATTCTGGTCGTTCACACCCACTAAATGTACAGTTCAGAGAGTACTGAAAGTAGGATATGACACATTCAGCTCTTTCTCAACTCTGGAGTTCTTTCTCTGTCACACATGCTAAACTTATATGCTTCTATTGCATCTGAAAAATCAAAAAGTTTAAAAACATGCTTCTAAGACCCCTCGATTACAAAAGTGCAAATCTGCAGTCGCTGCAGTAATTCAGAGACAATATGTACTTTACACTTGGGCAATGTCTGTTGCTGATGTTGTAAGAAAGCCACAGAAAATGGCATCTGATCCATTTTTCTGAGATTTATTGGAAATAGTAAAAGGAGTAAAGGCAGAACCAGCAAAAAAAGGCAAAGGCAAACAGGGGAGAAGAAACACCGAGATGTGCGCTGTATGACTCAAGGGGAAGTATAAAGCAAGGCAATAAGGAGAGAGAAAGGCCAGGTCCAGTGGCCTGAATGAGTGAGTGTCTCTGAAAGTGGATATGAAGGCGGATGAGCCACGCCAGCCTCCTCTGACTGCATTAACAAAATCTAATGGAACGTCTGGCTCCAAGAGGCCTCGTCATCCATTATCTGACTGTTGCCCCATGCAACCGAGGAGGCTTGTCGTCTCAGAGGCTGCAAATCAGCCGTCACACGCTGCATTCTCGCTTTACCTTCGTCTTTTTCCACGAGCCTAAACGAAAATGCTGCTAAAATCAACTGTCCTGTACATGAAGAAACAAGGATGGGGGGGGGGGGGGTTGCCTCCTTTGAGCCTGCAGCCACAAATCATGTTAAATTAGGAGGTGAAGAAAAGAAGACGATGTTCATGTGTCATACCGGGAAACATGAAGCGAGGTTGCATGTTCCTAAAAAGAACAGTTCTGCTTTAGTGTGACCTAGGAATCCATTAATAACCAGTGTTCTTCACACTGATCCAGACGTCACTGGAAAAGATTATCACTGGGTCTCTAAAATCAACACACCAGAAACAAATTCAGCCTATTAAATAAACAACCTTTTAATCTGAGAGCATTTATTCAGTGAGGGAAAAAATCTTCACCTTAAGTGATTGTTACATAACATAATCCCTGGTGCAACATTTTTGGTTTTTACCCATGATAATATACATACATTAAGAGTAACAAACATTTCAAGAGTATATTTGAACTTTTAATAAACAATTTCGGACTTTGTTTCCCTGGAGTATAAATAATATATGGCATAGAGGTTCATTTATTTTGTTGCCTATTAGATTATTTTGTCCCCATGCAGAGGAAGCAGGATGGCAGGAGAGTTTTAAAAAAAACTCACCAGCTGCAAGAAAGAGTAGTGTCTTTAGATCATCAAGCTTCTACATACTGGTTGTTCAAGACAAATATCAGGACATTTTCTCTTGCCATCCCAAACCTAAGTGTGTGGAGTTTGCTACACACTATACTAGGATTTTACCTGGAACCATATGCTTTGGTACAATGAGACAGGAACTGAGCAAGTGGGTTATGGCAAAAAGCAAAGAATAATGTATATATCTCATATCCACTGCTAAGTATGATGGAGGTTCTGTGATGTCGAGGGCCTGTTTTTCAAAGGCTCTGGGAACTTTGTTAGAGTCCAAGGCATGATGAAGACCCTGCCATATGAAGAGGTTTAAAGGAAAAATTTGGTGATCCAAACATGTGGCCAAATCAACACAGACACAAAATTAGTCTGCTTTCATACCCGCTCAGGCCTAAATCCTATTAAACAACACACACAGTGGGATGAACTACAGACAGAGGAGAGCATCAGAGAGGACCTAGGACTCTGAAGGATCTAGCAAGATCATGCAAAGAACAATGGTCAAACATCCCTCTCTCAGTATGCTTCACACTTGTGACATTTTTTGTTATTTTAGTTATTTTGCTCAGAGAAACCTGTTAAAAACTTGAAAAAACGTATGTGTCTAATCCAAATTTAACCAATACAAGATATTGGAAGTCAGGCTGAGTTAGTCCATTAGATCAACCCCTTCACATTTTAATCACATGCAGACATCCAAATACATCTTTATGTACGCAATTTTTAACCAAAATGTAACATTGGTAGGATGGAAGGCAATGTTTGATTGTCATTGTATTTTCAACAGAAATTTCTTCTAAGGGAAAGTGCTGTCCTGTTGCCAAAAGGAGCTTTTACAAAGTCCTAACTTCAGAGGTGCCAATACTTGTGGTAATAGTAATTTTGTTAAAAAATATGATCTCCGAAGATGCATTTCCCCCTTATTCACCAGGGTGTCATGAAATGTGGGTGATGTTGTATTTATCTTAATATAAAATATAATTTTTCCTTTTTTACGGCAAAGACAAAACATTAAACAAGTTGTAATCCTGTCTTATTAAGCACTATGTTGGGGAGATCTTTAGTCCTGCAGCTCTGGTGTTTTGGTCACAGTGTTCTGATAAGGGTTTCCCGACCCTGGTCCTCGAGGCACACTTCCCTGCGCTTTTAGAGGTTTCCCTGCTTTGACACACCTGATTCAGAGGATTCTAGTTCAGTAAAAGGCTGGTAAACAGCCATCAATTAAAATCAGTTGTGCTGAAGCACGGAAACGTCTAAAACATGCAGGGTAGTGTGCCTTCAGGACCAGAGTTGAAAAACACTGGTGTACTGATTAGGGTTTGTGACTGTATGAATCCTTCAGGTATATTTTTTAGAGCCAAGTCACGTTTTACCAATGTGATAACTACACAAATCAACTAAGTTACCATTGTTGTGCACGTCCTCACACAATAAATATGAAGTATCTCTATTATATCTTTTGAGTTTTTTATATCAGTTTCTTCTTGTTATGATTAATTTCCTAGTTATTTTTGTCTAATTTTCCCTTTATTTGGGAATTTACCTTAACCTGATGTATGTTTTTTTTTGTTTCTGTTTGGTTTTATGTTTCTGGATCCTCCTTCTCTTCGTAACCATTATTACATATTGTTCCAGAACATAATACTGGATAGTTCTGATCCTGTGCTATTGAAACAGACTTGATTCTGCAGGGGAAATTACCATTTTAGTTTAATAATTCATAATACCTGTTTTTAATTAACAGTTTCTGGCTTCAAGACAACTAACGCTGAATTAATCTCTAGACTTCTGGGACCTGAGCTCAATTTAGAGAATTTGAGATCGATTCTAAGTGCAACAGCTTCTGTAATTTACAACATTAAAATAAATTTTTTGGGGAGAGAAACATCTATATTGGAATGAGACTGTTTTAGTTCTTACAGTGTGGATAATAACCAGAGTGCTAATAATGCAAAACAGTGATTGAAAAGTGTCAACATTTTTTTAAATAAAATGTTTACATCTTAGTTAAAATGAGCTCTTTTACACATTCACACTCAGCCACCCATACAAAGTTGAAAGTCTTACAAACTCAGGTTCATATTTTGAATGCAATCTACTTTGATGTTAGGTTAAATTTTAGCATTATTTTGTCAGTCATTCCTATCTAAATGCAGCTTTTCCTTAATTGTTTATTCCCTTTTCCAGTAAAGTTTTTTTAATTCCCTTTTTTTTTAAAGAATGATGCTGTACAATAAACTTGCCCTGTATTAATAGTGGCTTTCGAGTGAAGGTCTCAAGCCACAGAACGTTCACTCTCCCAGCGAATTTTTGGTATCCTGTGATTCTCACCCTGAAGCGATTCAGTGCGGCCGGTGTTTGAGCTGGGGTGAGAAAA
This sequence comes from Valencia hispanica, assembly GCA_963556495.2. NCBI lineage: Eukaryota > Metazoa > Chordata > Actinopteri > Cyprinodontiformes > Valenciidae > Valencia > Valencia hispanica. Next base: position 27,990,058 of record OY747705.1, on the reverse strand, counting down.
TGACAGCATCCTCTGAGAATGGAAATGGGCAAAAAACCAAGAGGGGAGTGGGCGGTTTGTGGGCAGGTATATAATCTCTCATTAATCCATGGCACTTAACCCAACAAGCACTGACTGCCTCCTTTGTGTGCCAGCGGAGAGAGAAAGTGTAACACCAGAGGCAGCTCTGATTCAGGACATTCCCAGGAACGCTGTGAGGAAATGAGGACACAGAGAAGCTCATGCAAAGAGGCTCTGTGTCTCTTTGGTCACCATTGCAAGGTATGAGAAAAACAACTCAGCACAAGGTGATAGCAGGTGAAAAATGCACCCTTGTGTACTTTTACTGAGCCACCGAGTCCAAATGGTCATGTGACGACAGGATGTTATGAATTTTAAGGAATTCAGCTTATGTGATCTGACTGCTCACGCACCAACCACACAGGAACATTTCTTCGCCCCTGAACAAATATCCCTTTCTCCATTTGTCTTCAGCAAGCTTGTTTTCCTTCAAGCGAACAGTGGCTCATGTCAGTGGATCTCGAGATAATAATTTTTCCATAATTTTAATTCAACATCCACCCTCAGTTGGCTTTGTGCTTTGTTTGCTTCTTGCAGTCTTCTCACCAGCCCAGGCACGGATTACTCGTAGTACAGGAAATAATCACGCCAAGGTCCATTAAGTGGGACGGCAGGACTCCATATCAGCATTAATCTCCCACTTAGCAGAGCAGCCCCAGGAGGAAGGACAAGATGGAGGGGAGACAAGAGAGAAAATTGTTTGCAGCTCTTCTCTGCTCTATTTTTTTTTACATCCTTAAACATTCTTTTTTCATTGACACCGCCAAACCAAGATTTCTGTTTTCAAATGTCGAAGTTATGCACTTCTAGTCAGAATTTTACATACAGTCATTATGTGTATGAAAGCAGGATCAGTTTTTGTTGTTTAATGATATATATTTTCTTTTTGCAGAACTGACTGATGTTCAATGATCAATCAAATCAATAATGTATTGCACAAGTTTGAATTTACTGCGCATTTTCTTGAATCTACACATTTAAAAATATGCAAATTGGCTTAAATTTACACACACACACACGGTCAAATGTCCCCCACCAGGTGAAGAGAAAACACACACACCACATACATTCTATAGTCCATGCACACTCTTAAATGTTAGTTGCTTGATTGTATGGATCATCCCAACCACAGTCCTTTTGTCAGTTCATCTGATGTTTAATTATACAAAATGCAGTATCAGAGGGAGGTTTTATTTCTTGAGTCATAACTATTTGACACAAGCAAAAATAACTCAGCAGAGACACAAATGATACAAGCTTTAAACACCCTGGTTTTGGTTGTTTTTTGCTGTTGTTTTTTTACACGAACTATTGCTCTGTTAAATCAAGAAATTTAAAGATTAGAAGTTTACACATTTTAAAGATTTATAGAAACTAAAGTTTTAAAAGAAGTATTGTTCAAATTTGTATCCATTTTTTTACTTCTCTGGAGGTCTTGCATGCAATATTCAATATATTTTTCAGGTCAAGTTTAATTAGTTATTTTGTTTGGAGAAATTGAGATATTGGGACAAATGTTAACTTCATGAAGCAAATAACAGACCTACACCTTTCAGGATCACTATCTTTGTAATGGGCAAAGTTCTACTAAATAAAAACTCTTTAAAACAAATCTGATCGACTCTGAAGAAGGAGGCTGGAGAAGTCAGCTTTTAACGTAGTTCCTAATGGGAAAAATATAATGTTTTAGTCACCAAAAGAAAAATTATTAATCCTGGAATCCTATTTATCTGTCAAAGCACCCTCTAGATACAAATTAAGTTTGAAAACAGTATTTTAGGGTAACAATACTGTAAGATCCTGTGAAAAAATGTAATTCCTCAGTATTAGCCTAGTTTATTATTATAATTAGTATTTGTAGTTTTTTTTTTGGTTGGTTGATTGGTTAGTTAGAGGCTTGAGTGATTGGCTGGGTGGAAGCTTGGTTGATGGAACACATTTTTTTGTTTTTTTTTTCCAAATAATGTATTTTTGGATTTGCGGTAGGCCCTAGCCTATATTAATAATATGAACTTTTACCAGAGGCAGTTATCCATTATTGTTGTGTTTTTTATTAACAAACTGCTTAAAAAGCAAAACAAGAAACACCAACATTCAAAAAAACAGGGGCAGATGGATTTTATGGTGCCTTCCGCCATCTAGTGTCATTGATTAATTCACTGCTTTATATTATAGCTGTCCTTTAAGATCCCTGAATCAGCCAATCAATTAAGTTTGTAATCCTTCACAGATGATATGGTAAATATAATTAACATTCAAAGTTCATCAGATCTTTTCACTGAAGTACTAACAGTTCTATTTTTAAAAATGTCTGTGGAGGGGTTTTCACCATAGGGGAACGGGTCATCCTGTTCTGTGCCTGATCAAAATTCGCTGCTAGTACCTACGCCGTCAGTAACTGTGAGCGGTGACAGCTGAACATTTAGTCATCTGCCTGTGCACAGAGTAAAATCGCCAAAATGTTCGAGGAAGCCAGTGAAGTGTTTGACAACATGTTTAAATCTTCGTTTCCCCTAACCTTCATAGTGTTTATCCCCGCGGTGTTGATCCTGGTGTCTCCGCTCCCGGCCGAGGCGGCTCATGAGTTCACGGTGTACCGCATGCAGCAGTACGACCTCCAGGGACAGCCGTACGGTGAGCCACCCGCTCCTCTCCTGTGCTATTTGAACTAAATGGATGTATTTGTTCATTAACTGGTTACAGCTGTTCATTCAGCTGTAGTTTGCTGTCGGTTCCAGACACCTTTGATGTGTTGTTTCATTGACAGCTAACTAGCTGCTAATGTAGCCTAGCTTACCATTAAGGCAGTGACAGTGTGTGACTGCTCCTCCATCCCTCGCCCCTTGTATCACTTATGGTGTTAATTATTAATGAGCTAAGTTCTGTTAAAATGTGAGCTATTACTACTAATACACATGCTTAGAGCTATCCGTCCTCTGGAAACTCATTAAAATGCATTTTCTGCCTAAAGGAGTTCAATTTAACCTTGAGTCAATTATAAAAGTCAGTTGACATGTATACACTTTCTTTCAGGGTTGAGATATTATCTGCAGCTCTCACTGATCTTCCATTTAAATTTCCCAATTTTAGCAGAACATGTTGCTCTGCTGTGAGCAGATTTTCGTCACTAACTGGGCATGCGCGTATGGGTTGGATGGGTTGTCACCAAGCTTTTTTGAATGTGGAGAAGATGCTCAAACTAATGCAAAATGAAGACAAATACTTAAACTACAATTTGAAATTTTGCCTTTTTGAGCAATAAATGTTAGTAACACCTTTTAGTGTTATTTGCATCTGACTTAAATCATATTAGATTGGATTGCAGTGGAATGAAATCAGATTAATTAAAAAACGTCAATACAGTTTAAAAAAGAGGTAGGTATATTAAATTGATAAATATAAAGTCAGTAGCACATATTTAACAACACGAAAAAATCAATTATTGCACAAGAGCACTGTTGATTGCACTGAATATTTTTGCCTGATGTGTAGCGTTTAATAATCTAGAGATTAGCAGGTATTTCTGTACTGTTCAACAGTTCGATGGCTGCTGGATAGAAATCTCCATAGAAACTCTTCGACCTGCACCTCAGGCTACGCTATTGTCTACTTGAGGGTGGGAGTGAGAAAAGGGAATTGTTTTTAACAAGGAGAGCTCAATATGGATGAATGGATCAGTATTTTTTGTCCCCGATACAATCAGTCATGTAATGATAGGGACCAGCTGATACTGTGTCCCAGCTTTAGATACTGCTGCTTGAAAAACTGATGGCTTTACAGTAAAGTAAAATAACACATTATATTTAATCGTTTTTTAAATTTGCAATCTCTCACACAAGACAGATCTTTCATCATAACTACAGTTTCTGGCCTCAATAGGTGCTCCAACAGGGGTTAACTAGGTTAAGAGAGCTGCTATAATGTTCTGATGATGTGTCACTTAAACTGCTTAAAGCTTTATCATTTGTTTCTATTTGTATGTCTGACTCAAACATTCAGTTACACGCTTTTAATTTGGCTGATGTGGTTCTCGTTAATCATATGCAGGCAGGAAAAAAATGTTCCCCTGATTCATTAAAGCTGCTATGGCAAATCTGCAAAACAACCTATCTTAAAACATTTTTTCATGCCTCTTAACAACGTTCTAACATAGTATAGCTATAAATATTTTGTGGAGATTAAAAAGAAATGAAAATAAATAATTAAGTGGTTCTGTCGCATTTGTCTAAAAACCCCAGCCAATAACATAACTAGGTCCGAATCCAACGATTGGACCACCCGGTTGTCTGTCTCACCGGACAAGCACACTTCTGCATTTACCTGGCTCCTCCACTTATTATACGCTCCTGTAGTTTGCAACAGAACACCACTGGTGTTAGATGTTCTCCGCTCGGTAATGTCAAAGGAGGAGAAACCGCCAGCTGCTACCAAAATTAATGATTTATGTTAGTTGTTCGTGTTTATATTGTTAATTTTTCACTTGCAGTACAGGTGATTCCTCCATATTACTTCACGTTTTGAGCTCTGTCGATTACTATGACCAATAGATAGATAGAATAATAGAATTTTTGTACCAATAGATTTTATTCTACTTACATATAAAACTGTATCTTCCGCTTCGTCCGCCATTGTTACATAAACAAAGAATCTTCTATTCAGCTTGCAATGCACCTTGAGATTGTGTAGGGTGGACAGGCAACATCAGATTAGTTCTTTAAATCCGGGGAAAATTAGGACAGCTTCGACGCATCGCTGTGACATCATTGACCTTCGAAGGAGGCAGCCCCTGAATTTGGACAAACAATTCAATTCAAATTCAATTCAAAAATACTTTATTGATTCCAGAGGGAAATAAAAAAAAACCTCATAGTATCTTGGGCCAAATCCTCTAAATTAGGTATATTAGCCGTCTACTGCAGTGGTAGTCCATCCTAATGAACTAATAAAGGGGTGGGTAATATGAAGGGGTGCAGGAATCTAAAAATGTATGCCGAGATTCGATATTAATACTGCTATTATGGCCGTCAACCAGTATTTACAGATGTCATATATATATATTTTTTTTTTTTTCCAACACTTCCGGCACCATGTGGAAGTTGCCACACGACGTACAATTTGTAGTGTAAAGACAAACACTGAACATCAGTATTTATCCTCCTTGATGACAGCTTGATGACATCATCAAAATGCGCAATCGCGGTATGCCGGTATAGTCAAAATCTTTACCTTTGGCTAAATTTATATCATTTCTACCTTATACCTTTTATATCACCCACCTCTAGTATATTGTTCATCCATTTGAATATTACAAAAATATCATATTATGATGATTATTTTTTGCAGTAAAATCAAGATCAGAGTTATCAAGATATTCCTACATGAATGCATAGCACCTAATTAAATTTAGGTGAATTACTTAAGAGTATTTCTAACCCGATTCTAATCAGTTTTCACAATTTTGCTAACTACTATTAGTTAGCAAGTATTAACTAGACGATTAGGAAGAATGCTCTCTAGTTGGTTTGTCTAACTTTTAAAGAAAACATTCAGATAAAGTTCACTATAGCTACTTAATATGCAACAGTAGGGCAAAGTTGTTTCATTGTTATTGTGTGCAAATTCTTGCATCAATGTTACCGTTAATATTGGTAGCAGTATTAGTATTAATATTTATCATCATTCTAGCAATTATTGCATCCCAGCCATCCTTGGTGATTTTCGTATTGTACATATTGATATTACAATGACAATTTCCATACAAGATATTGTTGATCTTTAGTTATATGTGCATGAGCTGCAGCATGGATGGGACCGTCAGTTTAGGGAACAGCGTCTGTCTTCTGTGGACAAACTTTGCCTACCATTTGCATTTACTTCAGCTCAAAAACACCCCAAATGACTGTAAATCCTTTACATGATACAAGAAGATGAGAAATAATGGAGAAAATAATGGTTCAAAGCTTTGACAAACACCACACACTGCTGGATGAATTACTGTTGCTTCTGTCAGGTGATAAGCAGCTGGTCCTCTTCCTTTAGGTACCAGGAATGCCATCCTGAATACAGAGGCGCGTACTGTGGAGGCAGAGGTATTAAGTCGTCGCTGTGTCATCATGCGTTTGGCAGATTTCTCCTACGATAAGTACCAGAAAGCCCTGCGCCAGTCGGCAGGGGCTGTGGTCATCATCCTGCCCAAGAACATGACCGCCATGCCGCAAGACATAGTACAGGTATTTATGCGACTCACTATATTCTGTTGGATTTTTAAATAAGTTTTCACTTTATAAGCTGTTTATCCAACTAATATTTTGTATGGGGCTTCAAAAGTATTTTAATTTAGTGTTTTCATAACATTTAGCTTATATTCTATTTAAGATATTTTGATCTTTATTTATGTAATGAGTATTTTGGTGTTTCCCTAAAAAAAGATTTTTTTATCTATTATAGATTTATTTTGCAATGTTCTTTAAATGGCATTTTATACATTTTTGAGGTTTTTATTCTGCTGTTTATGTGAGATTGTTCATGTCATTTTTTTGACGTATATAAACAGAAGAAAAGAATATATCGCAATAAATATCGTTACCACACATGCTTCATATTATATCGCAATATAGATTTGAAGCCAAGTCGCCCAGCCGTCCTTAGTTTGTTTCCTTTTGTCGGCATCCTTCCCAAAGCAGCGGACTGGTCTTATAAAGGCTGCAATCTTTCACTGTTTACTCACTGTAGCAGTTCATGGAGCTGGAGCCAGAGATGCTGGCCACCGAGACCATCGTCCCCGTCTACTTTGCCGAGGAAGACGACGAGCTGCTCTCCATCTACACCCAAACCCTCACGTCGTCATCCTCTCAGGGCTCCTTATCTGCAGCTGAAGGTAGAGACACGTAATGAGCAGAGGAGAAAAAAGATAGCTTGTGTTTGGAGCATGTTGATTTGATTAGATAACGATTAATGTTCTCAATGTATATTTCTTTTTCTTACTGTAGTGCTGCTGCACACAGCCACAGCAAATGGCTTTCAAATGGTGACCAGTGGAGCTCAGAGCAAAGCCATCAGTGACTGGGCTATCACCAGTTTGGAGGTAAGACATGAAGGCTTGGTTTAAGTCAAAATGTTTGTTCGACGGTTTTTGTTTGACTCGGGTAATTCTTTCAGCAAAGTAGCTTCATTCAGAAGTATGAGATAAAACGATGACACCTAAATATTGGACTACATCTCACAGTGTAGAAGATGGGAAGAATATCTTTGTACAGGATTAAAGTATTGTTTGCCCTAAAGATCTTAGATCATGAAGCTCTGATAAAAGGCATTGCATTTAGTGGTGTAAAACATGCTGCCACTGGACTCTGGAGCTGTGAAGATGTTTTCTCTGTCAGGCAATCTATTATACGAGTCTGGTTTCGGTGCAGAAGGGATGACAATGTGGGGCTGTTTGGGAACGTTCCTGCTTTATTTATTTAATGGCTTTGAGTAAAATTTGAAGATAGTTCAAACCATAGCCAGTCGCTGCTGTGAGGGTGCAGGTATTTTGTTTACTTTTTTTTTTTTTTTTTTTGTCTAAACACCATAGGCTGATGAGTCTTTGCTTTTTTTCCAGGGCCGTCTGACTGGAGTTGGAGGGGAGGACCTTCCTACTATCGTGGTGGTGGCTCATTATGATACTTTTGGTGTTGCACCAGTATGTAAACCTCCTGTTGTCTTACGGAGCAACAGCATTTTGGTGTAAAAGGGCAGCAAACTAATCCCTGATCTTTTGTTATAGTGGCTGTCATATGGCGCAGACTCAAACGGTAGTGGTGTGTCCATGTTATTAGAGCTTGCTCGTCTCTTTTCGAAGCTCTACACCTACAAGAGGACGCACGCAGCGTGAGTGAAACCATCAGATGAGCTAGAGGTTCAGGGAAGCTCCACAGACGTGGTTATCTTGTAGATCTGTCACAGTCTAACTGTAAGTTATGTTTTTAGGTACAATTTGCTGTTCTTCGTGTCTGGTGGAGGGAAGTTTAACTACCAGGGTACAAAGCGTTGGCTGGAGGACAACTTGGACCACACAGGTGATGTTGAGTTGTCCTAACACTAAGAGTGTTCCATATTTGGTGATTCACGATTTCGATTCGATTACGATTCGATTACAAAACGATTATTTTTGTTGCATATTTTTTCCCCATTCACGTTTCTTTCTTCATTCTTTCTATTGCTATTTTCTACTCTTAAATCCAATTAGGTTCCATTAATTGAAGTATCCAAACCAATTGATGTCAAAACACAAATCAAACCAACACATGTCCAAAATATGTTTCATAATCCTATAAAGGTCATATTTTCAATGAAAGCTAAAGAAAATGTGTGTTGGCAATTTAAATATAATATAGGGTGACCCTATTTTGATTTCCATAAAAGAGGAAACTTGGTCCAATCATATTCTGTTTACTTAAATAAAGACTTTTGACTTACATATTGGTCTTTAAAACCCACTCCAATCATCTTTTTGAGCTCTTTTAAAGTGTTCTCAGTGGCCGTTTTTAGCCAAACCTGTGTCGTTTTCTAGGACAGCTTCAGAAGGCAGTATTAGCAATTCGCCTCTGTGTTGTGGGCCGAACCGTTGACGCGGAGGATCCCTCCTCCCCATCTATCGCTTCTGTGTGTGCATCTGACCCTGCTTTTGTAAAAAGTTAAAAATAAAAAGATTTTAAAAGGACCCTGTAAAACGCATTACTTTATATTATAATCTACATCGCTTTAACACAGCAGCATGCAGCACTGGCTTTTGACCCATAAATAGCTGATGTAATGCTAGCAAACAACGAAGCAAACGGATGGTTGAATTAGCTCCCGACAGGAAAAAATAAACTTACTGGTAAAGATACAGACTGTCCACTTGATGGTGTCTTGATGGAAGGCACTGCACCCGGCTTTAAAAGTGGTTTACTAGCGAAGCCCTTTTTTTTTCCTGCCAGTTGGTGAAACAGTCTTCTCTGAAATGTTGACTGCAAGCCAATGTGCAGTTTTTAATCTTGCTGTGACCAAGAAACTTAATCCATTTCTCTCTCACTGCAGATGGGTTTGGTAAAGTATGAAAGCTAATAATATCATTCTTCTTAGCATTGCCACCCGCTACAGCACACAGGTGTTGATCCGCCATCGTCTTCTCTACTCCTTAGAACCTGAGCGGGCGGGGCAGACCGGAGCAAGAGCTTGTAGTCTCCCCAGTGCGGTTGCTACGTCACAAACGCAGTCAGTTTTAGACGGCCTTTTAGCGTCTGCTACTGATTCACAGCAATTTGAAAGCAGAAATACTCAGAAATGAAATTTTTAGCTTCATTTTCTTAAGATAGGTCCTCTGCCACCAGGAAAATGCCACAAGAACATGTTAACAACACGAAAAACACGATTTTAATTGGAGTGGGTCTTTAATGTGTTCCTGCTCTATGTGGTTAAAAAGAAAAATTAAATACATTTCAGGTCACCTTTTACAAGTCAACCATTTCAGAAATTACTTTAAAATCTAAATAGAAATAATTAATCTTCTTTATTAGAAAATAAACCTATGACAACAATAGCTCCCTTTTTAAGTCATACAGGACAAAATTACACAAAAAGCTGATTTTATATTCTGAGAAAATAAGTATTATTTGCTATTCAAAGTAATAGAAAATAAAACCAGCATTCTCACAAAGACGCTTCAAGTGTATACTCCAGTCTTTGTTTTTTTCGCTTTCAATTGAATACAGAACTCTTACTTTGCACAGCGATTTAATTGTTTTTATGTCATTTTGACCAATGGGATGTTTGTCATACAAAGAAACAAATCTGCCAGCTAAGAGTACGTTGCTCTCTGCTGCACGTTAGTCGTGACCGGGATGGAATAAAGGAAATTTCCTTTGTGTTTCATACTTCAAGCTACACTTGGGCTGGAGTCTGGTTGGGCTGGACGATATATCGAGTAAAAAAAACGTTTGAAATGTATAATGAGTTCAGTAACGTGGGAAAACTTATAACAAAAAACACAGAAAATAATACCACAAGCAATAAACTTCTCTTTGATGGCAGTTGGCAAGAAATGTTCGATGCATATACTAAACATGCCCTACTTATTTTTTTAGAAAGTACTAAAAAAACTATACTCTCTATTAATTCGTCTTTCTGGCCTCAGAACTAAGCTACCGCTCTCCTGAATTTCAACACCAGCCCACCCTTGCCCAAAACAATACTTTTTATTAGCAAAGCTATAACTATTTTTGTTTGGAAGAATAAAACATAATTTTATTCAAGAAATTGATATTAATATATCCCGATACTTTATTTTCTACACAGTTTCTAATGTACATCTACAGCTCCATGTCAATAAAAGTGCCTGTGCGACATTTGTGAGATGTAGTTTAGATTCTGAATTGTTTTTTGTTAATACTTTTTGAGAAGAAATATATGGGGTTTTTTTTCTTTAAAAGAAAAGATGTTTCTGCTAACATGAAATACAATAACAAAGACGCTTCTTTCACAACTAAAGTGCAAAATATTTGCTGTATTTTGTAAATTTCACTATATTTAGCCATGAAGTGTCCACCGGTCCATCTCCTAAAAATAAATGTGTGGCATGCCGGACTGCTATGTTTTTCTGAAAAAGAATTGATTTTTGAACACTTTTGAATCGCTATCGGTTTTGTACTTTTCACATCGCAATTAATTAATTTTGCACGTTTCACATCACAATTAATCGATTTATGGTGAAATGCACACCCCTACCTAACATGCACACCTCTGGAACTCCTTTTTACAACAAGTAAATAACCAGCTACATTAAGATAGACTACATGTATATATGTAAATACCCTTTTTTCTACTTATTTATATCCCTCATATAGATGCATTTGACAACATTCTCTCTCTTTTCTTTACCCTCATCAGACTCCAGTTTGCTGCAGGACAACGTAGCCTTTGTGTTGTGTCTGGACACTCTGGGGAATGGCGACTCTCTCTACCTCCATGTGTCCAAACCACCAAAAGAGGGCACCCCTCAGTACTCTCTGCTCAAAGAACTGGAAACTGTAAGAGTGCAAGTACTCATCATGCATCAGTGTTATTTACTGGAAAAAATGTGATAAAACCATCTTCCTGTGCTGCATATTTTAGTTCAGCCACAACCTGCAGGGACGTGCAGACAGTTCAGCTCTCATGTTGCTCAAAACATTACAAAAACTGATTTTATACTGTGTGTATAAAACAAATCTGTTGAATAGTTTATTCATTTTACTTGAAGTTTCCTAACAAACAAGAACAAACTTATATTTAATCTCAAAGCACAATGTACCATTCCCTTCATTACTCTTCCCAGGTATTAAAGAAGCAGTTTCAGTTTGTATTTCTGTTTTCTCTCCCAGGTGGTTGCAAGTCAGCACCCTGAAGTAAAGTTCTCCATGGTCCACAAGAAAATCAACCTGGCCGACGACATGCTGGCCTGGGAGCATGAGCGCTTCGGGATCCGTCGGCTGCCGGCCTTCACTCTGTCCCATCTGCCCTCGCACCGCTCGGCTCAGCGCTCCAGCATCATGGACGTGCGGTCAGTGTCCCCCACCTCTCGCCATGGAGCGGGAGAGCCCCCTGCTGGGTGGGTTCATTACTGCAAGTTACACGAATACCCTCAAAGAAGTCTTACATTGCAGCTCCCAGTTTTGCTTGCTTTTCTATCATCTGTCTGCCGCATTGAAATTGTGTTTACTGTATGTTGCAGCAGGATAGCTCTGACTGATCTCTTGGTTTATTTATTTTTCTTCAGTTTGAGTCCCTCGCTTCTTTGCTGCCTTCTTCCTTTTGTCTTTTCATCTTTTCAGGTCGGCCCCACCTTTAGAGATAGATTTTAGTTAAAGCACAATTGATTTGTGGTGCTTTTTAAATTCCTATACTGTGTGGGTTTTTTTTTGCCTTTTTGTCGATGGATTCTTGCTGTTTAATATTTTTCCAGTAATAATCATAATGAACTGCCAAAGAAGAAATTTTATTGCCATTCTTTGGCAGAAACATAATTTTTATCATGAGTAATGAATACTGGCTCTCTGCTGGCTCAGTGTTTCAATCTTTTCTGGTTCTGTATTTAAGTGTTTCTCTGTTTTCCCAAAACCTGTCTTACATGAGGTGTATTTAAAAAAATAATCGTTTCACCTTTTCTGTACCTTATGCTTTCAGCTATTAGAGAACAGATAAACAAGCTTATTTCTAACCTTGCACTGTAACGTCTTTGCTCCTTGTGTGCATTTCTTCCCTCATCTCTCAGCGGCTCCTCAACTTTTATCTGGCAGTAAACCTAGGGACATATGAAGTATCAGTTCGTACGTTATCACTCGCATGAGACTCGCAGCAGACTGGCCTTTTTGCTCATCTTCCTGTCACCATGGAGAAGCTGATTTTCTGAAAATGCAACATGGAAACAAAGGCTGCAATATATATTATAATTTTTGAAATTAGTTGTGATTAGTTCACATTTTTCCCACCACTCTCCTTGACTTTTAGGCTCTCTGGATCGATCGTGTGTATCAAGGGCAGTAAGAACCATTCATTTGGCTAAATGTGTCATTTGCTTACAGAATGGGGCTGCACTTAAAATATAATGGCCGACCAAATGTAGCATCCAAGCAGGTGTTTCTGATTGAGATATTGCTATGGTGAATCCAATTTGATTTATTTTGATTTTATTTGACTGTATATATTGAATTGTGTCACTGTTGGCTCATGATGGCTCGTTTGAAATGATGCTGCGCCCTTCCTAGAGGACACATCCTGCCCAGTTTTTTTCTTTAATGCTGTCGGACAACTAAGCATTGGGCTTAGCGGATTCGTGTCTCACTCTTCTCCTTTAACTGTTCCAAAACCTGTTTAATTTTTTACAGACCTCATGTAGATGTCAGCAAGCTCAGCAGGAACGCCAAGGTGGTAGCTGAGGCTCTGGCGAGGGTCATCTACAACCTCACAGAAAAGGTAAAAACCGACAGAGAAAATAATATAATCCTAATTTGTTCTGCTTATTTTCTGCATGTAATGCAGTCTGTCTGATTCTCTGTTACTCTTGTGCAAAGGGAGCTCCTGGAGACCTCCAGATATTCACTGAACAAATGGTATGTCATTCTGATGCCTCCTCATTTAATCCACCTTAAAGTGGTGAATTACAATATCCTCTCAGAATCATCTAGAAAACAGAGGATTAATCTCCTGTGTATAATTTGAGTCACCGGATGGACTCTATCCAGCTTTGACCCTTCCTGTAGTGATATGTGTGGTGTTCCACGCCAGCAGGTGCAGGAGGAGCATCTGTCAGCTGTAGTCGACTGGCTCACAGCGCAGCCTCGAGCGGCTCAGCTGGTGGACAAAGACAGCAGCGTCGTTTCCACGCTGGAGTACCACCTTAGCCGTTACCTCAAGGATGTCAAAAGGCACTACGTCAAGGCTGACAAAAGGTAAAGATAAAACAAGGAGCGCTGATGCACAGATAAAACTAGTTAAGCGATCAATTAAACATGGTTCCTACACAGTCTGGAGTTTGATTTCAGTATTCCAGCTTTGGATAAGTATAAATAAAGAAAATAAGAGTCTGGTAAAATATTTGCTCTTCCAGACATGATTTCATTGTCTAAATGTTGTATTTTTCTTCTGTCCTTTCTTGTATACTTCTTTCCCCTTTGCTCATTCTTCCTTCCTCCCTCTCTCCCTTATACTCCATCTTATTTCCTTCCTTCAGCATTTCTGATGATTTGTCCTTCCCTTTTACCTTCATTGTCCCTTTTTTGTCTTTCCTTGTGTAAATCCTTCCTTTCTCATTCTCAAGCCCTTCTTTCCATCTTGAAAACTTTATTTCCTTCCTTCTGTGAGTCCTACCTCTCCTACCTTGTTTTGCCTCTATTACTTCCCTCTGTCCTTTCCCTTTCTCCTTATTTCTTAACTTTCTTTTGTCTTTCCATCCTTTCCTTCCTTGTCTTATCTCGGTTTCTTCAGCTGTCCTTACTTCCTTCATTGTGTCCTTCATTTACTCTTTCTTCACCCTCACCCCTCAACTTTCCTTCCTTGTGTTCTTTCTTTTTTTGCAAATTACACACAACAGTCATACTGACATATCGACTCTTTTTATTTTCAATTTCATAATTCACATCAAGGACCGACAATTGACTCAAAGTTGAGTCTGGAAAATGTTTACATGAAAGAACCCTGAATAAACTACACACCGTAATTTGCAGACGATAAGCTGCTATTTTTTTTCACACGTTTTGGACCCTGCGACGTGTACAACGATGCGGCTAAATTATAGATTGTTATTGGCTAACGGCCTCCGGTGGGCACAATAGCAGGAAGCTTAAAAGTGAGACAGACATGAGCAAAGATTGTGGGCCAAAGAAGACACTACCGGTAGTTTTCATGCACACACCCTCATCATGGAAAACACATAAAGAAATGCATATGCTTAGCTTTTTAGGTTAAAGGCAATCGAGCTAGCCATCAAAGACGGAAATGGAGTAAGCTTGGCATCAGATGGTGAGATGTTGGAGGAGGCAGCGGGAAGAATTGGGTACAAAGATGACAAAAGCTTTTGGAGGACATAAAAGCAAAGAACAGATGGCTGAGGTGTTTCCACCGTGCAGAACCGGCTGAAATCAAAAACAATTCAACCTAAAAGAAGATTTATTATTTCAGAGGTAAAACAAAATCTTCCGTATACGTCTTTCAGTTTAAGTATCTCATGTTACAACATGAAAACCTGCGGCTTATATTCACTTGCGGCCTATATATGTACAAGATTTATTTTCTTTTAAAATCTAGCTAATGCGACTTATATTCAGGTGCGCCCAATACTCCGAAAAGTACGGTGAATTAAATAAATCTCTTTCTATCTTAAAGCAGAAATAATAGGAATCTGGCAGCCATATATACCACTGTGAGGCCTTACATGTCAGGCCTGTAGTGATCTGTGATCTAAATAGGATGTTAAAATAACAACCTTACATTTCTCCTTTTTAGGGATCCAGAGTTTGTTTTCTACGATCAGCTGAAGCAGACTATGAATGCTTACAGGTATGGCGTCCTCTCCTCTGAGATACTTCAGTTAAACTGTAGGGCTCGGCTTATATGCGTTTTTAATCATTCCTACCCATGGATGCTCCAAGCACCATATTTACCATGTGATTGAATGGCTTGTTAGAAAATGTTATCCTTATTAGGATTTATTGTCCTTCTAGATTACTTTAGCTGGACAACTTTATTGTAACGTTGTAAAAACTCTGCAGCTCACAGCTAATTGTAATTCATCCTTATTGGTATAATAAATGTTGTTCTGTTATGATCACGCTGAGATGAAATGAATTCTGCTGAAGAGCTCCATATTTGCCTCCTCTCTCTTTAATTTGTCTGCTACTCTCCCCTTCCCTTCTCTCAGAGTGAAACCAGCTATTTTTGACCTGCTGCTGGCTCTCTGCATCGCAGCCTACTTAGGGATGATGTATCTGGCTATCCAGGTGAGTCGCTATATTGTTGCAGTAGTTTGTTCCTCCTTTGAGACCGCCATAGAGAAATATGTGGGGCATCAGTTTAGTGGAAGGTCAGTAAGAATGTTGCCGTTTTTACTTTTGGTACTGCACATTAACATGCAGGACTTAAGTTATTCATTGTCATTTTATACTATGAAAGAATGTAATGAAATAACACATGAATAATTTCAGTATTTAGCTGTTTTTTTAGAATAGAATAGTAAGAGTGGAACAACACATTTTGTTTATATTTAGTCAGTTTTGCTTTATCTTACCAGGCAGACATTACCTTGTTTTTTATTGCTGTTTGACAGAAACATTTCCTTTTAGCTATTACTAAATAAGCAACATGAAAAGCGAAATCATAGTTTGCAAAAGCATTTGGGGACAAACTTTTGGATACACGTCCTGTGGTCTGATGAAGCTACTTTTAAGTGTTTAACAGTAATCAGCCATTTTGACATTTGGAGGAAAAGGGGAGAGAAGGAAGCAAGCTTTAGAACCTAATCTTAATGAAGTACGGTGGTGGCAGCCATACAAAGGGACTGATGTTGAAATATTGAAGCAACATCTCAAAACATCAGCCAGGAAGTTAAAGCTTGGGGACAGATGGGTCTTCCAAAAATGGACAAGGACCCTAAGCAGAGCAACAAATAGGGATGTAAGAAAATATTGATACGCCGATATATCGCAATATTTTATGTCACGGTATTTTATAGATATTTAAAAGCAATGTCTCGATTTTTATTTTATGTTTTAGAATTTGAATGGAACCATTAATGACAGTAATTTTTGTTGTAAAATTAAAAGTATGACTGGTAGTTTGTGGCTGTTTTCACCTTCTTTGTTCCAGTGGATCAAATAGATCTAGTAATAAAACTGGATGCGTTAAAGTATGAAACAGGTTGGAGTGTTTAGAATGATGGGACAGTTTTCCTACAGTCAGATTCAGTTTTAAATATCACAATATATTGTCTTACTCAAAGTAAGTCAATATATCGTATCGTCTCCCCTGTATTGTGATACATATCGTATCACCAGATTTTTGTCAATTTGGGATGTGTATTGGTAAAAATCTGGCGATACGAGCCACATCCAGTTTTATTACTAGAGCTAGTTGATCCACTGGAATGAAGATGAAAACCGCCACCAACTACCAGTCATACTTTTAATTTTACTTTTAAAATTATTGTCATCAATAATAGTTCCATTAAAATTCTAAAAGATAAAATTTAATATTTTGCTTTTGAATGTTGATACAATATCGTGACATAAAATATCCCGATCCGCATATCAATATTTTCTTACATCCCTATTGGCAATACACATCACTAGCAACAAATAAGTCACAGTGTCTTAAGAGTGAAAATAATCTGTTTTGGAGTGGCCATCACCAGTGCCTGATCTCAGTCCGATAGGAAATCTGTGTGTAGGGCTATGAAGGGATGTATATAAACAAACCTGACTCTGTAGCATCAGTTCTGTCAGGAGGAATGGGCCAAAATTCTTGCATATTATTGTCAGAAACTTGTGGAAGGATGGGGAAATCATTTGAGCCAAGTCATAGGTTTTCGAGGCAATTGTACCAAATACTAAGGAAAATAAATGTAAACTTCAGAATATACACAAAGTAATAAAAATCGTCAATCTACTTATTAATCCTTAGAAATAATCTGGAAATCCTAATTGACCTAAAACAGAAAGGGTTGGGTCAGATTTAATGTCAGAGAGGGGAAAAGGTTTGTTTACAGTTTGTGAGTCACGTGGTTTCTACTGAATGAACAGCAACAGAACATGGTGTCTGTAAATCAGAGATCAATTAAGTCTCCTCTCTTTCTGCAGAACTTTGGGCTCCTTTACAGCATTGTCCGAAGAATCACTCAGCCCAAGGCCAAGGTCCACTGAGGCATCCTGTTTTCAAGTCCTTACTGTACCTCCTTCCTCAAATCCAGACACTCTAGCCAATAAGAATACAGAAAGCTGGACCCAGCTGCTGTTCTGATCAGGACCAGAAGCGTCACTTCCATTTCCTTCGCCCGGATGCACAAACTATGATGTCAGATCCTGTCTTGCTGCCAACCTTTTCCTGGTCTCTCTGACCACGATATTCAGGAGTCGTGTTTTGAGATGTCAACAGTTTGGTTGTGTTTTTCTGTGTTGATCCCTTTTTTCTTTTCCCACCTCAGTCCTCTTTGAGCCAGACTGATGTGTCGTATTTGGCAGCTAGAAACTGACCAGAGTCAAGTCTGGAGTTCGTTTTGTGATCGCAGGCCTGTTAAAGGAAAGATGCAAAGTTTCTTTCACTGCAGATCTCACAGACACTTGAGAGATGTTCTACAACATGCATAACTATTGTTCTTTGTACATAAATTCCCCAAGACTCATAACATTTGTAACAGAGGGTCAATTCCCAAGCATATAATGTCTCAAATCAATAATATCTAACAGGAAATAAATTGCCTTTAAAGTTTTTGTGCCAATTTAGGCTGCATTTTTAGCTGGAGGCAGCCAGCCACTTCTCATTTCTACCCTGGATATTTGACAACCTAGTTCTGCTGGAGAGGGAGCTGAGTTTGAACAAGAGGGAACGATCAAAATATTCAAGAACACATTCAGAAATTTTTTGAGCATGTGAATGTCAAGGATTTGGAAAAAAAAAACCTCCTCAGAAATACTGTTTACAGGAAGGACAATCTATCTGAAATGTGAAGATGTTTTTAGATCTTTTTTTTCTACTACCTGATGATTTGTGCAAGTCTCTCCAAATAAATTAATTGTGCATTTCTTTTTCTTCATTTTGCCATAAATCACTCTTTTTTTTCTTTTTTTTAAACTTTGCTTAATGTTGCTGTGTGACTTTATAATTTATTTTTGCTTCTTGGATATTTTCCTCCTTTGATGAAACGGTGATATTTGTTAAATCATATTTTCCTTAAATCGGAACATGCTTGTGTTTGGAGTGTAACAGTACATAAAACTCCTAAATCACATTTATCTGCAGAAACTAATTATTTGATTTTTTTAACCTCTTTTCTCCGCAAGTTTTACTTAATTTCAAACCAGAAGGTTATTTAACCTCCCGGTTTAATAATTTCTTAAATCAAAAATGAGACAAATGTCCTAAATTAATTTTACAGTGTTTTTGTGTTTATCAGATTTTTTTCCTGTTTGAGTTATAGCATGACCATGGTAACTTATTTACAGACAAATGGAAAAACTGTGGTACAAATAAAATCTAATTTATTGGAGCATTTTTTATTGTCTGTGCACTGAAATGAACTTTTCTCTCTACTCTGCAGCCTGTTTCAACTCATCCGTGGCACTTGGATATTTGCAATGAAAAATTGTGATTTAAAAATAAATGACAAATGGGACTTATCCTTTTGTTTACTAACATTGTTTATTTCATGAGAAAAAAAATGAAACATTGGCTGAATGGTATTAAAACTGTATTACAAAAGAGCAAATGCAGATCTCTTGTCAAGTGTTTCAAAAAGTGGTCGAATTCAGACTGGAGAAAAAAAAGTGGGGGGAAATTATTTTTGATAGCTTACAGTTTTTATCAGTGGTCCAAAGAAATCTGTAGAATACACTTCAGTGCATGACTTAGTCAATGGTCCTTCAGTCATCATAAAAATGATCAGTCGCTCCCTTTTCTTTTTTGATCTACTAATAAGCGATATAAAATAAAATTAAATGACAGTGCAATATGTAGGAAATACCTGCAGGGCTTCTGTGCCCGTCCCACTCCACCAGCTCTTCAGCTTCAATCACCACCTCCCAAAAACACTTCCCTTTATTGTTTTAGTGGACATTTTTGGCACAATTGAAGCACTAATGGAGCCAACTGTCCCAAGCTCAATATCAGTTTCTGTAAAAATTGGAATATTTAATTGTAGAAAACAAAAATGGGACTGAGCAGAGAATCCTACAGATATAGTCTGCTCATTTTAGCAAGTGATGATAAAAGAATTTCGTGTCAACTTATTTCTGAAAAGGTCCATTAACAAAAAAACAAAAAGAATGCCCCTTACTAAATTATATTAATCCGGCAGTATTAAACTGTCCAGACCATTCACTTTTATCACTAGTAGGTTCACAGTCATGATCCTAGTTTAGATCTGGAGAAACCATATCATTCACAACGTGGTTCTGTTTGAGTTCACATCTTCAGCTGATCTTAACGTATGCAAAAATCC
Organism: Valencia hispanica; assembly: GCA_963556495.2. Taxonomy (NCBI): domain Eukaryota; kingdom Metazoa; phylum Chordata; class Actinopteri; order Cyprinodontiformes; family Valenciidae; genus Valencia; species Valencia hispanica. The sequence continues at coordinate 27,970,293 of OY747705.1, read as the reverse complement.
ACTGCATCCTCTGTGGGTATAAACATGTATCTGGTTTGCTTTTTTTTATAACAACCCCTAGATCACCTTTTATTGGTCTAACAGTAGGTGTCAAATTTAGAAACAAAACTGTCAAGCATCTCAAATCGTTCTGTAAAAGTGAGCTTAATGTGCATTTTTTGCAAGTTTTTTTTTCTTTTGGATCAGGGGTATCTCGTTTTTTTAAATAATTTACAGTGCAGACCAAATTTATTGACACCCCTTGCATAGATGCGTTTAAATTATTAAAATAAATTAATCTCATATTTTAGCAGCATGATATCACACTGAAAGGGTTCAGTTCAAACTTTAATTTGATGAATTTCATTCAGTAATGAATTAAATTATAAACTCAATTATTTTGAACAAAACCACTGGTACTGCATGCATTGGTTTTAACAATCTCACACAATTTCAAAATAATTTTTATTTTAAGAAAATCTTTGGTGGGATAGATATGATATTGTGTCCTACTATAACAGATGGAAAAAAAAAATCAGTTTGTTAAACTACTTTGGTCAATAAGACCAAGATTACACTTTAGGTAATGAAAACTCCACATGGGTCTGGCTTAAAATAAAAAGTGAATCTGTGGAAAAGCACTTGATGCCCACTCTAAAGCACAGAGGAGGATCTGTTATGCTTTGGGCCTGTTTCTCTTCCAAAACCCCTGGGAATCTTTTAGAGCATATGGTAGCATTAGATCTTTGAAAAATCATGAAATTTTAACAAAAAATGAGATTGACTCTGCAAATGGATCTTTCAGAAGTTTTATGACACAAATCTAAAAAGATCTAGACCCACAGTTTTTGGGTTAGCTGAAAGATCCCTCTCTTTGTATGCACCTAACTGGCAGGGATGCAAATACTTGCGCCACCGGTGTGTTTTTGGTACAAACCATTATTTCTTCCCATGGGATTATTCTCTAAATAAATATGCAAATACAACGAAAGATTTATTTGCTTCAGTGCTTTTTGCACATCCTTACCAGGAGCTTTTAATGTCAAGTGTTGCCAATCCTCCAAAACGGTAAATAATTTTTAAATAATCCTACAAAAGCTCATTGACTAAAAATGTCCAGAAAAGCCAACAAACCCTAAGGTGCTATAATGACAGAAACCATGATGTAAACAACCTCAGCTAGGTAAGTGGTGCCCTCTTCTAGAGAAAGTTTGTTGTTTGCTCATCTTGTCACAGCTTTCTGATGTAGTGTGACAATCCATATAACAGGTATGAGGGTTTACGACACTCACAGTTATTACTGCTGTCATATGAGAAACAGATTAAAGTATCAGAGTTGAGCAGGAAGGTGAGCAACAAACAGACCATGTTGCTTACAGAGGTGAGCAATGGTCCCCTGATCACATGACTGTCACCGACATCAGCAGGGGGGGAAAACAAAAACATCTGGAATACAAACAGTGCTCTCACAGATAAAAAAAACCCCCAGCAGCAATTCAACAAAAAACAAAAAAAAAATTAACTACAGCAAAAATATTCATAACTTAAAGTAAAATTTAAAGGTAGCTTGGATTTTTCCTGAAACACCGATTTGAGAACGATGGAAGACAGAAACAAAAGAGAACAGGCACGCCACCCACCCACTACGACGGGTTATCAACATGTGCAGCCTGCTCAGGCAGCACAAGCATGCTGTTCATCCAAACAAGAGCTGGAATTTGATCGAGAAGGTAGACAGAGCGGAAACATTTCTTATTTTCTTCAACACGCATGCAGTAAACCGGTCGGCACCTCATAAAAAGATCCCCTTCGTTTAAGTTGGGGTCAAATTTTGAGAAATATTTTGAATCCAATTTCTTCTGGTCTCCAGATGCGCATCTTATACAGCTGGGAGAATAAGTATTGAACTGAACAACTTTATTACGGTAGATGTATTTCTAATGTTACTATCGACATGCCATTCAAACCTGAAGTCAGTAAAAACATGTAAGGAAATAAAGACAAATTAGTTAATAGGTTATATGTAATAACTAAGTGGGTAAAGTTTTATATACATTTAATAAAGTGGAATGACGCAGATAATAAATAATGAACTTAATACTGAGCAGAACAGCCTGTTTTGGTAGGGACACCTTCAGGAAGTCTCCTGTATAGAGAAACTAGTCACATGCATGTTAAAATCTTGCAGGTTCTGGTTCTGGTTGAGGTTTTCTCTGTTGTCTGTAACCAACGTCATCATTGTGTTTTTACTGTAAAAAGGTTATAAACACCTTTCATTACTTTGGTAAAGAGAAAACTTTTTATAGGCCGTTAATTAGGACTAAAGCAGCAAATATTAATTTGCACTAAAAGCAGGACAGATTTCTAAATAATGACAGATTTCAGCAGGTTCCTTGGATTTCTATGGAATTTTGCACCTCATTTTCTTCTCATGTTGCTCCATTTATGGCATATAACTTAAATTATGGACTCATTTGTATTTACTTCTTTACAAGTGTAAATTAGTTGTTTATGGAATCTGATGTGATTGACATGCCAATAACACAATTAAAAATACATTTACTAAGAATACTGACGATACTTATTTTCTCCACTGCATATTTTTGATCACGTTTGTCATAAAGATGCATTTAGGTGCCGCTGGGAGAAACCGTAAAACACTGATTTGTATATGAGGATTTCAGTCACTTCTAGGATCAGTTTTAGGCATTAGTAATATAGTTAAGATCAATAAGTCTAAAGATTTGTGAAAAAATACATCGCACATTTCCAAAATCATTCTGACTTCATGCATTCCTGAAAACTAGAGAGAGTGCATACATTGTGTTTTTAATCATGATGATTTTTCCACCATCGTTTGTCACCTGAACACAGTGAATATGATTTAAAATCTCTTTCTTTCAAACAAATTAAATTACGATAACAATGCTGAGACCCAGTCAATCAATTCTAGCTGTTTGCTGTCATTAAACCAGCAGTGAGCTTGTATGCCTTCATGTCAGTGCAGCAACAGATGCTACGCAGCCCATACAGACAAAACAACAGCACAAAAAAAGAAAAGGAGAATTTCCCATACACAAATCCAAGGAAATATTCAAAGTACGTGTGGATTGTAAATCTGAGAGATAAGTGTTATGAAATAAAGGATTTATGTTACTTTAAAAGCTGCAGGCACGCTCTCGACATCCTAAAACATGCACGTGCTGCCACTGGCCTCTCAGTTTAAACGAATGGATGCAGGAAGCTGGGAAGCAGATGAAGGATTAACGTTGATAATCCTTAATTTCTTCGCATACAATAAGTCAGAGCGGATGGACGGAGGTTAAAGAAGTGCTAGGGAAGAAGAAATCGACAAATAACCCCAACATGATCCTGTTGTTGCTTGTTCCCTTGATTCCTAAAGGTTATTTGAAGAAATCAGAACAGGTCTAAACTGTTCCTTGCCCTGCTGATCCATCCCTCCCTCAAGAAGGTTTGTTTCCACTAGATCTATCAAATGTTGACAACAGTAAGACAGAGAGTCAGCTGAAATGACATTCACAGTGCTCGAATAAAATAAAACTGAAAATAAAATGCTCTAAAACAATTACAAAATAAAAACAGATTGTACCCTAACTTTCCCTTCTTTATTTGTTTCCTTCTTTTTGTTTTGTGGTTGTGATGCTCTTCCCGGTCGTCACGCTTTGAACATCTGCTCTTCGAGGACAACCTGCAGGTGCAGTCCAGAGCCAGGTGGTGGCACTGGAGAGCCTGTTATAGATGCTTGTCCTTGGTAACCCCGTTCTGTACGTGCTTCCTGCAAGGAGAAAAGGACACACAGAGAGGAGAGTGCTGCATAAGAAGGAGTGCACATGGCAGGTGGGGTGATGAGCAGATGTGCAACATTTGGTACAGAGGATATCAGATGTGTTCAAGGCCGTTCAGATAAGGGCGTGATCACATCTCCGTATGGTCTTAGGCTGTTTTAGACCCCCATCTGTGAAGCTTGTTCTGCACCAGCTTTCAGGAAGACAGGAAATCCAGCAGGGAGACCAAACCATAAGATTATATCACAATATAGCATTCAGGAGTCTGGTTTTGTTGCAACGCTCTCTGAACAGTGGGACGGACTGGCTGAAGAGGAGACATCAGGGTTTCAGGGTCTTTAAGTTGGCAAAGGTCAAAGGCTAACGTGATAGAGAAGCACGAGGCTGTCAGTGCCGAGATTAGAGGCGAGCTTCCAGATAAACACAGATACACTTTGGCTTTAGTCAGCGATTGTTGTTTAAAGCTCGCTATTGCAAAATGTAAGACTGATAACACAGTGTGTTTGTGTCACAGTTTTCTAAGAAGTATTAAAAAGGTACAGAGTAAAATATAAAAACCTTTGTGATGTGTGATTACAGGTCTTAGTTAAAAACTACAAAGAATGGTGCTCTGTTCAAAGCTTGCCTACAGAAAGCTTTAAGTCATTTACATATTTTTGATTAGAAAAACAAAACCAAACTACTCCTTTCTGTGTTTTGACTATTCAACACATCGGAGGTCACAGGTTATACGCTCTGGTGTTATTGCTCTGAAATTGGGCAGTGTTTTGTGTAGCCTGAGATCAGAGACATCTGTGTGGTTAGAAATAAAAACTGAGCATTACTCAAATTAATTTCAAAACATCACAAGAAAAAAAAAATACTTTCCCATTAAAGTGAAAGATTTCTGTCACTTAAGGGATGCATTTAGGCTCATCTCACCAGAGCTGAAGGTAGATAGAAAGTAGAAGTTTTGTTGAAGGTTGGATCAATTCCTTCTTATTTATTCTAACTTGTCACACAGGAATAGGACTGTGATACCCTCTCCAGAATCTCCACAAGTGGTCACACATGGTTGGATTGTGGCAAATTTGGAAAACCTAATTTCAACATGGAGGCCATTATGATGGTTCCACCCTCTTCATATTAGCCCTGCTCCTTTTGTGGTCATCCTCCTACGATGCTCATGCACAGATACCACATTTCCACTTGAATAACTTTTCACAATCAAGTAATTTTGCCATAGGGGCGTCACATGGCGCAGTGGGTTAAGACAGGCGTCCCATGTCCAGAGGCCTTAGTCCTTGATGCGGTTGTCCTGGGTTCAATTCCAGCCTGAGGACATTTGCCAAATGTCTCTCCCCTTTCTATAAGCCTGTCCACTTTCAATAAAGGCCACTGTGGCCACAAAAACCTAAAAAAAAAAAAAGTAATTTTGCCATAAACCTGCGAGGTTTTGGCACCTAAACCATCGGTTTCAGTCCCATTGTGGAAGAGGAAACACAGGATATTTATCAATTTGTTAGCTGCATTGGAAGGTGTAGATGATGAGAATTTCTGCACAGAATGCTGCACAACGCAGAACATGCCAACAATAACTAACGTGGCGCAACTTTCTGTACACACATCTTCACAAATGCAATAAGAAGGAATTATGGATTCAAATACAAACTCAGTTTTCCCAGATCACATCAACATTTATATTGAGATAATATTGAGAAATTAAAACTGTTATTAAAGACCCTAAAATCTGCTGCAAACACTTCTTCCCCTGGTCCCACAATAAGTTGTCAGGACCTTTTTTTGAAAGCTTAACAAATATATTTTTTTAATTTAACAACATCCTGAAAAAGCCACAACTAACCCCAGTCTCAGTAACTACATAATATTCACATTTTCGGTGTGTGAGCATCCCTCCAGCTGAGAGCCCTATTCTACAATGCCTACTGATTTCTTTGTGCAAGAGGGCTGTTTATGGTGCTGCATTGATTAGCATGGAGGTTGTGGATTGCTAATTTTAATTGCTCTGTAAGGTTCCTTTGGGTTGCAGCCAGACCAGAGATGGCATCTGATGCCAAGAGTGTAACATTAAATTACATGGAGCATTGCCAGTCAGGTGCGGGAAAGACGAGCTGCAGGCTTGGAAGGAGAACAGCAGGACCAGACCTCATTTGCATTTTCTGATGAGCAGTTCAAGCCGCTGCATGCAGTGTACACATCATGTATAAACTACCTCTGCCGCTACCACGCTCCAGGCTTCAGCCAGAAGATGCTGCCAATACATAACTGAACCCTGATGGACGTTTTGTGCATGCTAAAACTGTCAGGAAACTCTCAGGCTTCATAAGGGGAAGTACCCTGTGTTTTGTAATGAGATGAAAAGTTTGTTTTTTAAGTAGATTAACCACAAATAGGACCTAAGGATAGCAGGCACTCTTAAACTATTGAAAACATTAAAGAAAAGACAATAAAGAAAATACAAAATACTGAAGGTGGAGCCCACCTATGGATGGAGTTCTGTTGTCCAGCATCATCATCATCATTATCTTCTGCCTGAGCATCTCTTAGATGTTCATCTGCTGCCTTTCTGGCATCCTCGTCCTCGTACTCCCTGACATCGTTTACCTCCTTCACCTTCAGCAACTTGACGACGAAAATCACAATGAACTGCAGAGAGCGGAACAGAAAAGCATGAAACGATGAGATCAGATTGAGCGTCTGAAGTGGAGGCTTTTAAAACATGGTTTCTAAGAGTGCTTACCAGGAACCAGTAGATATTCATGAGCAGCAAGGTGAAGAGGAGGGTGTTGAAAAAGAAGTAGAAGGGGATGTTGGGGACAGACTGGATGCTGGACACACATGTGGCGTACAGCACTTTAAGAGGGAACCAATAGAGTCGGAACCAGAACCTGAGTAAAATGAGGCAGAACAAAATAGACAGGGTATCTTTAAGGACTTTGTGGACGAATAAGACACAGACAGCTGTCAAAGCTTCACGTCATTGAAGTGAGACAGCCAACAAGCAGGGGAAGAAGGGAGAATTTAGTGTGGGTTAAAGTTTACCAGGTGATGCTGAAGCTGACGGAGCCCATGTTGGACAGCACGTCGTTGAGCAGATGATAACCGCCTCCTCTGGACTTCAGGTAGACGTTGAGCTTGGTGAACTCCAGCTGGACGTCGTTGATGTCGTGCAAGAATAACACAAGGATGCCTATGTTGTGGTACCTGCGAGGGAGAGATCAAAACGAGATGCAGTTTCTGTTAAGGACACGGTCTGATGCAATGGTCTCTACATCTTTCCTGAGTTCCTTTAATACCTGAAGGCATAGGAGAAGCTAATGAGAGCCAGGGTGATAATGTGATGCACCACCATGACAGCAGAGTCCTTCCTCCATGTGTCCATGTTGACGGTGGCGTAGATGGAGTGGCCATAGAAGCTGCCCTGGATCAGGTAAGCTATGGCGATGTCTGTAGGCACTGTCATACCACTCTTCCAGTCTGAGGGAACAGAGGGGAGAAGGAGATCAGGGAAAGACGTTGTTAGCCAAAGTTGTACAAGAAACTTTGGCTAAAATGTTTTACAAAGTCGGTCATAAACAATCTTTAAAAGTTTATTTAGATCATTAATAAATACAATCAATGATTTTCTGTCTGTAGGTGGCAACAGCATGACAACTCATAGCTGCACGGCTGAACAGAAAGCAAACCTTAAATATATAATTATCTATAATAATTATATTGTGCAAATTAATGCATTTTATAGTGATTTGGGTCAAGATATAAAAAAGTAAAGTTCTATAAACATGTTTTCAGAACTTCAGGAAACTGCATTGCATGCAAATAAAAACAAATGCAATAATTTGGAAATCAGCTGCAGGCCACTATATGAAATAACAAATTATACAAAGAAATCTACCAACATTTAGTAGTTCCTTTTTGAAATAAATTCTTTTTAATTTGATTAGCTATGTGATTGTTGTATATGATTAGTAAAGATGCGATATTTACTCTATTGCATTAGTATCTTGATTAATTATTGTTTGCATGAACTTAATCTTCATGCTGGATCCCGAGAAGCACAGGGACTGCTGATGGAAGCCTTCAGGTTTTTATTCTAAATAATCTAAACTAACTAAATAAATAAGGGCTACATGGTGGCGCAGTTGGCAGAACTGTTGCCTTGCAATAAAAAAGACCTGGGTTAATTTCCTAGCCTGGGGTCTTTCTGCATGGAGTCGGGATGTTCTCTCCATGCCTGAGTGGGATCTTTCCAGGTACTCCAGCTTCCTCCCACAGTTCAAAACCATGATTAATAATTCATCTCTCTTTAAATTGTATGAGTGTGTGTGTGTGTGTGTGTGTACATGTTTGTTTGTCCCGTGTATCTCTGTAAGCTGTCCAGTGAGTATCCTGCCTCTTGCCCAATGACCACTGAAGATAGGCTTCAGCCTCCCAGCCGACCCCACAAGGATAAGCAGGTATAACTGATGGATGAATAAAATACTCAATAACAATAATAAGAAATAACTATTTAGAAAAACAAAAGCAATTTTTCAACAGACCAGAAAATCCTTTTGAGCAACGGAGAAGCTTCATCTTTAAGAAGCAAAAATTTTGCCGATATGAATGCCTATCTGTTACTGGAACAGTGTAGGTGTTAATTCAGAAACTAAACTAAAGGTTCATTAAATGATCCACTAATTAAAACACTTACAGTGAAAACAATTTATCAGCTAGTAAAACATAAATCCTCATTTAGATCTAAACAACAGGACTTACATCTCAGAAACACCTGAGACATTTAGGTAAATACTGCAATGAGGATATAGCCTGAGATAAACAAATTTAGCTTTTTTCATGCTCCATTCCTTTTCTCTTTTCCTCAAAATGCTTAGAACTCTTTCTGTGTACTTCAGCACCTTAGCCACTATTATCTAAATCTTGCTTTTTTATTTGAAGCTAGTCAGAATCCTTTAGGTTGATAGATTTTCTTGCATAACTCACTATGAACTTTGATTTTCAACCCAAATTTCAGTCTAATTGGCCTTATTATTTTATTAACATTATTATGATCAAGTTATTTCTAAGAAGAGAAATTAGAAATAAAAAAATTTGCTTAAACTTAGTTGTAAATATAATAGGCTTAGGATAATTTTCCTTCGTTAAAATCACTCCATATATTTAATAGTCTCCGACACATGTTCAGTTCGTCGTATCTAGAACAGTAAAACAGTAAAATAGCTTTGGGGATCCTAGGTAAGAGGAGTGAGCTGGGGTGGTGAGTACTGCATGTGTAGAGGGTGAAAGGATCCGGTTTCCAGTAGGGAGAATTTCTGTAGAAAAGCGGCCTGAATGCAGGCTAAGACTGGCTCGAGTCTCTGAAGCCCATCGGATGTTGGACGGAAACTCTCTCCGCCGATGTTTGAGTGAGGTTTGTCTCCACCGGAATGGGGTTTCGCTCAGGCATTGTGTAATGTTTATTGATCAAAGCTTCCATCATTAAACATTAAGAAGAGGCTCGGTAGATTCATCCCAGCAGAAAAGCTGCCAAGGTGAGGCATGGGAACCAGAGGTTTCTGTCCCACTTTTTATTTTGGATACAGATCCAGTACCCAAGCCAGGCACCATAGGCGGGCCTGGCTTGGGTATTCAGGTATTCCACGTGAAAGACCAATACAAAGTGGTGTACATGTGAGAAGTGGAACGAAAATCATACATGATTCCAAACATTTCTTACAAATGAATAACTGAAAAGTGGGGTGTGCGTAATTATTCAGCCCCCTTTGGTCTGAGTGCAGTCAGTTGCCCATAGACATTGCCTGATGAGTGCTAATGACTAAATAGAGTGCACCTGTGTGTAATCTAATGTCAGTACAAATACAGCTGCCCTGTGACGGCCTCAGAGGTTGTCTAAGAGAATGTTGGGAGCAACAACATCATGAAGTCCAAAGAACACACCAGACAGGTCAGGGATAAAGTTACTGAGAAATCTAAAGCAGGCTTAGGCTACAAAAAGATTTCCCAAGCCTTGAACATCCCACGGAGCACTGTTCAAGCAATCATTCAGAAATGGAAGGAGTATGGCACAACTGTAAACCTACCAAGACAAGGCCGTCCACCTAAACTCACAGGCCGAACAAGGAGAGCGCTGATCAGAAATGCAGCCAAAGAGGCCCATGGTGACTCTGGACGAGCTGCAGAGATCTACAGCTCAGGTGGGGGAATCTGTCCGTAGGACAACTATTAGTGGTGCACTGCACAAAGTTGGCCTTTATGGAAGAGGGGTAAGAAGAAAGTCATTGTTAAAAGAAAACCATAAGAAGTCCCGTTTGCAGTTTGCCACAAGCCATGTGGGGGACCCAGCAAACATGTGGAAGAAGGTGCTCTGGTCAGATGAGACCAAAATGGAACTTTTTGGCCAAAATGCAAAACGCTATGTGTGGCGCAAAACTAACACTGCACATCACTCTGAACACACCATCCCCACTGTCAAATATGGTGGTGGCAGCATCATGCTCTGGGGGTGCTTCTCTTCAGCAGGGACAGGGTAGCTGGTCAGAGTTGATGGGAAGATGGATGGAGCCAAATACAGGGCAATCTTGGAAGAAAACCTCTTGGAGTCTGCAAAAGACTTGAGACTGGGGCGGAGGTTCACCTTCCAGCAGGACAACGACCCTAAACATAAAGCCAGGGCAACAATGGAATGGTTTAAAACAAAACATATCCATGTGTTAGAATGGCCCAGTCAAAGTCCAGATCTAAATCCAATCGAGAATCTGTGGCAAGATCTGAAAACTGCTGTTCACAAACGCTGTCCATCTAATCTGACTGAGCTGGAGCTGTTTTCCAAAGAAGAATGGGCAAGAATTTCAGTCTCTAGATGTGCAAAGCTGGTAGAGACACACCCTAAAAGACTGGCAGCTGTAATTGCAGCAAAAGGTGGTTCTACAAAGTATTGACTCAGGGGGCTGAATAATTATGCACCCCCCACTTTTCAGTTATTTATTTATAAAAAATGTTTGGAATCATGTATGATTTTCGTTCCACTTCTCACGTGTACACCACTTTGTTTTGGCCTTTCACGTGGAATTCCAATAAAATTGATTCATGTTTGTGGCTGTAATGTGACAAAATGTGGAAAAGTTCAAGGGGGCCGAATACTTTGCAAGCCACTGTATCTGGATGTAAAAAGACAGTTTCGTTTGAGATGTCTATGTTCTGGGTTTTGAAATGTGGCTTCCAGTGGTAAGTTGTCATTTATTTGCTTTCAGAGTGGTTTGACAAAAGTGTGTACTGTGTCTAAAGTTATGATTGTATCACTGATTGGCATACATCCTTTGAATCACAAGCAGGGATAGGAAATTAAATTCAGCCCGGGAGCTTGGAAGTTTCTTTACATCGGGTGGGTTGTGGATCAGAATTTTTGTTGTTTTTCCATAAACATCTCAAACTTTCTGGCGCCAAGGCGGCCTATGTTTGGAAGCTCTGTTAGGTTAGGCTGGCTTTCTTTCAAAGCAGTAGAGAGCTACTGACGTCTGGTAGCAGCTAGCAAACAATATCAAAATAGTTGACAGCAGAATCCAGCACAGCAGCGAGAGGTACTAATCACCTGCAGCTGAACAGTAGTGCTTACAAAGATCTTCTATGAAGGAAGATGCCTCACTTACGCACACAAACAAGCTGGTTTTAGAGTACAAAAAAAAAACGTTCGGCCACAGGTGGAGATCAGACCGGCCGTTCAGGAAAACTCCCGAACCTCCCTATGGCCAGCCCGCCCCTGAAAGAATCTCAGCTTTTAAATTATGTATAATATGAATAAATACATAGAAAGGGTGTCAAAAAAGGCAGATTTGACCCAGAAGTATGTAACACACTGCACGCGGGATGTAAAAACACAAAGGGCTTAAATAAAAACAGCCCCCCCCCCTTATTTACACAGCACCTTTCTAAGATAAAACCGCATGAAAATGTATAGTTTAAATCAAAAGTTACATTTGTGTTAGAACGTCCTAGTCAAAGTCTAGACCCAAATTCAATTTAGTTATGAAAATGGTTCACAGATGCAATCCATCCCATCTAACTGAACTTGGGTGGTTCCAAATATAAATGCATGCCACACTTTTCTGTTTTTTTATTTGAAAAAATATGGAAATCCTTTTCGTAACGATGCGAGGCATTTATTGGTTGACCCCAATAAAGGAGGCTGTAGTTTGTAGTCGTAACCTAAAACAATATGACTGTTTTTGTCAGGCATCGAAGATTACCGTGATATTCTTCACTCTCTCTGCTTCGCTCTCAGCTTCATCCCTCTCTCCACTCCCTCTCTAAAAGTCAAGCCCTATTACTCTACCGCTCCACACATCACACACTGTCAGCTATTAGCCGGGACGCGCCGATCAAAGATGAAGCTGATGCTGATGCTCTCAGCTAGCCCTTGTAAGGCTTCCACCTCCGCCTCCTCTCGGGGAACGCTGACACCTCAGTCTCTGAAAGAGGAGGTTGAGGGACAGTAAATGACGTGAGTGGAATATGTGAAGCTCGGAGCACTTCCATATTCCATTAGCAAAACAATGAAAACTGTAATGACTCTGGTTTCCATTAGGGTACGATCATAAAGATCCTGTCATAAATGTTGTATGAAACCTAATGTGTTCCATAGTAGTAAAACATGTTAAATAAATGTATTCTGTTATTAACGGACAGACTCTGTTGCACTAAAATGTGTCACTAAAGCATTGCATCACAACATAAAAACAAGAAGAGTCATTGCAGACTCAGAAAATGTATGAACCTTCAGGCTGCATGAAATGATATACAGTGGCTTGCAAATGTATTCGGGCCCCTTGAACTTTTCCACATTTTGTCACATTACAGCCACAAACATGAATCAATTTTATTGGAATTCCACGTGAAAGACCAAAACAAAGTGGTGTACACGTGAGAAGTGGAACGAAAATCATACGATTCCAAACATTTTTTACAAATAAATAGCTGAAAAGTGGGGGGTGCGTAATTATTCAGTCCCCTGAGTCAATACTTTGTAGAACCACCTTTTGCTGCAATTACAGCTGCCAGTCTTTTAGGGTGTGTCTCTACCAGCTTTGTACATCTAGAGACTGAAATTCTTGCCCATTCTTCTTTGTAAAACAGCTCCAGCTCAGTCAGATTAGATGGACAGCGTTTGTGAACAGCAGCTTTCAGATCTTGCCACAGATTCTCGATTGGATTTAGATCTGGACTTTGACTGGGCCATTCTAACACATGGATATGTTTTGTTTTAAACCATTCCATTGTTGCCATGGCTTTATGTTTAGGGTCGTTGTCCTGCTGGAAGGTGAACCTCCACCCCAGTCTCAAGTCTTTTGCAGACTCCAAGAGGTTTTCTTCCAAGATTGCCCTGTATTTGGCTCCATCCATCTTCCCATCAACTCTGACCAGCTTCCCTGTCCCTGCTGAAGAGAAGCACCCCCAGAGCATGATGCTGCCACCACCATATTCGACAGTGGGGATGGTGTGTTCAGAGTGATGTGCAGTGTTAGTTTTCCGCCACACATAGTGTTTTGCATTTTGGCCAAAAAGTTCCATTTTGGTCTCATCTGACCAGAGCACCTTCTTCCACATGTGTGCTGTGTCCCCCACATGGCTTGTGGCAAACTGCAAACGGGACTTCTTATGGTTTTCTTTTAACAATGGCTTTCTTCTTACCCCTCTTCCATAAAGGCCAACTTTTTGCAGTGCACCACTAATAGTTGTCCTATTGACAGATTCCCCCACCTAAGCTGTAGATCTCTGCAGCTCGTCCAGAGTCACCATGGGCCTCTTGGCTGCATTTCTGATCAGCGCTCTCCTTGTTCGGCCTGTGAGTTTAGGTGGACGGCCTTGTCTTGGTAGGTTTACAGTTGTGCCATTCTCCTTCCATTTCTGCATGATCGCTTGAACAGTGCTCCGTGGGATGTTCAAGGCTTGGGAAATCTTTTTGTAGCCTAAGTCTGCTTTAAATTTCTCAATAACTTTATCCCTGACCTGTCTGGTATGTTCTTTGGACTTCATGGTGTTGTTCCTCCCAACATTCTCTTAGACAACCTCTGAGGCCGTCACAGGGCAGCTGTATTTGTACTGACATTAGATTAGACACAGGTGCACTCTATTTAGTCATTAGCACTCATCAGGCAATGTCTATGGGCAACTGACTGCACTCAGACCAAAGGGGGCTGAATAATTACGCACACCCCACTTTTCAGCTATTTATTTGTAAAAAATGTTTGGAATCATGTATGATTTTCGTTCCACTTCTCACGTGTAAACCACTTTGTATTGGTCTTTCATGTGGAATTCCAATAAAATTGATTCATGTTTGTGGCTGTAATGTGACAAAATGTGGAAAAGTTCAAGGGGGCCGAATACTTTTGCAAGCCACTGTACGTATATCTGCCTATAGGAGTACCGAGTTGAACTTTATCCCCTACAGTCTCTATAGAACTGCTTCCTGCTGTTGAAGTTAAAATAAGGTCCGTTCTTTCTTTGCCCTGAAAACCTAAGAAGGAAACTTCTCTATAGGTCAGCTTTTTTCTAATCAGATTACCTTCTTTGATCTGGACCACCTTCACTGACTTTAACTTGAAAGAAGAAAACACGCCACGCTGACTAAATCAACTATAACCAGCATCATGTCTTCACGGTTGCGTGTCTTACTGTAGAAGACAGAGGGCGGGTCGTGGAAGAAGGAATAGGAGGTGAAGAAGAGCAGATAGGTGCTGTAGGACAACGACATGGTGTAGAAGACCAGCTTCCACGCACTCTCTGGCATCTTGGCAGCATCTTTGGGCATCAGCCTGCACCACTGAGCAAGAGGCTGCAGAGACAGGAGAGAAATCAGAAAATAGTCACAATCTGAACTGATGTCCCTTCTTCCACAAGCAATTAGAAGGAAATGTAGATCGTTGGACATGACAGGTTTATTGATTTTAAATCTTAACGATTCATTACAAACGGTACAGTTCCAAAGCTTCCTTTCTACTTTGTGTTCATAAAATTTTTTTTTTCATCTTCTTAAAACACACTCATTTTCTCATAAGGTAGAGAAAAATCTAAAAAAAACAAAAACATTCTTATTATTCAGCCAGATGACAGTTCGGTACCAGCCCAGACCAAATCACTTTAGACCTGTAAATGTTGATTTTATTACACTTTTAGAAATAGGAGTGGTCTTCTCCATAATTTAGCCAATCCTGATTTAAATGAATAGGATGGGTAAAAATTACATGACTCAGCTTACTGAAATAAATTTCATAAGCACTGCTGGCTTCAAGAATGGCCTGAAAGCTGAATCAGCACCTTGGCAAATAAAACCTTTTCATCCACATCTTCATAAATCTATACTTTACTGCTGCACCGCTGAATTAGACTGCATTAACTTTAGTAAGGTCTGAAGGTTTTGGCACCTTCTATTTGTTCTCAGAATTTTTTTTTTTTAAGGATCAAGTCAGAAAAGTTGAAGGTTCCTCCCAAACCCCCCAACTAATCCAACATGACTGCCACTCATGTAGTCACAGCAGAATAGACAGACAGTTCATTTGCACTTATGATTTAAATCAAATTAAATGAGACACCCCATACAGCACTGTACAACCAACAGCTGCTGCTGCTACAGTGTTTGTAATCATAGTTGCCATGGGGACTGAGCACAAGTAGCTGGTAAATCTGTTTTTTGTTGTTTTTTTACAATTAAACTGCAACACGGTTAAGTTAGGAATAACTTTGTTTTAAGGCTGTAAAAAGCATGCAGCATTATTTACAACACTTTTTTAGGGCAACCAAAAGTTTAAAAGAATGTGTAAAAGCCCTAATAAATTGTAATTTTAGGCAAATTCAACCTTTAATTTGAATAAATTCACTGAGCTGGAATTAAATTTCACAAGTTTGAAAATAAATGTTTAATTATGAATATTGTTTCTGATTAATTATTCCCCAGGGTTGCAGGGTGGAATAGTTGGTAGCACTGTTGCCTTGCAGCAAGAACGTCCTGGGTTCGAATCCCAACCGAACGGATTTCTTCTGGCTGGAGTTTGCATGTTCTCCCTGTGCATGTGTGGGTTCTCTCCAGGTATTCCGGCTTCCTTCCACAGTCCAAAAACATCACTGATTTATTTTGATCTTTGGGCATGAGTGCAGGCATGGTTGGTGTGTCTTTGTGTTGTCCTGTGATGGACCTGCCTTTCACCCAATGACTGCTGGAGATAGGCGGCAGTCCCCCGCCAGGAGAAGCAGGTGTAGACAATGGATGGATGAAAATATACCAACCAACCTTTTGTTTTTATTTATACTTTTTTAGTGTCTAGAAACTGTTGATCAATAATCGATTACTTTCTGTTTGATATGACAAAACATAGAGGCCCATTTCTTCAGCAGCCTTCAAAATAAGAAAGATGAGATAGCATGCCTACCCAACCAGACGGATATGCACTGAGCATCCGGCCTGAAATTGATCAGCTATTCTGATGCTGTGTCTGAAAAAAATGATTTTATCTACTTTGACAATTAAAAATGTAAAGCAGAGGGCATCTAGTGAATCTGATGACCGATGTCATTAGTCTTTTTTATCAATAAGTAAAGTTTTCTGATTAATTTTGTATTTACAGACGAAAAGGTGCTAAATGGATAAGAGTAAAATATTTGGTATAAATAAAGGCCACCAGTGCCACAAACATCTTAAAAAGCTATAAATATCTTCAAAAATGTAAAGAGTAAATGCAGCTCAGACTAGGGGTTTTGGACCAGGAAGTAGTTCCTAGATTTCTCTTAACCACATCTAGAAGTGCCATTTAGCAAAAATAAAACACCACTCAATATCACCCAGTATGTGCAACATAGTGTAAGAGAAATAAATGTAGCTGAAAATGTATTTTAAATGTATGCAGTTACATGTTCTGTAGACCAAAGTGGATGGAGCATAATGACTTTTCAATTCACTAGTTTAATTCAAAATACTTTATACTTGATCCCAGAGGGAAAATAAATGTATCGTAACTCATATCATTCAAGGTTCTTCAAAGAGTTGTAGATGCTCATGGCTGTGGGCAGGAAGGATCTCCTGTAGCAGTCAGTATTACAGCGACTGTGAAGAAGCCTGAAGACACTCTGTTGTTGTATAACCTTTTCATGAAGAGGACGCTCAGGGTTGTCCGTAATTTTCTCTATTTTATGAAGAATCTTTCTTTGCACCATCATCTCCAGTGGTTCCACAGTAGAGCCCAGAACAGAACCAGCCTTCTTCATCAGGTTGTTTAGCCTTTTTTTAAGACCCTGACTCTGATGCTGCTACCCCAACAGATGATGGTAGAACAGACTGGGCTCTCCACAACAACCTTATATAGAAGATATGCAGCATCTTGCTGCAAACACCGAAGGTCCCAAGCTTTCCCTTCTTGTGGACAGCTTCACCGTTGCGTCTCCAGTCTACTCTGTTGTCCAAGTGAAGACTGTGATATTTTATTACGTGTAATATGTAATATCTCTTTCTTCATGTCTGTCTTCATCTAAAGTTGCGTACTAGTTGGCAAATGTTTAAGAAAAGGTAGTTTTCAAAGTGTTTGTATGATTACATTCATTATCTTTATAAATGCTTACTGCTGTGTTCCTACTCATGAGAAAAAATAGCTGCACGACATGAGAACGTGATGGTCTAGCCACAGAAAGTCTGCTTAAAGTTTGTTCTGCATGCAGAAAAAAGCGGAAGTCGAAGAGACGGTTTCTTTCAGCACCAATGTTGTCTGATAGTAGTCAGCAAGAGGTGGGGTCTATCTTCATCCTAAGCCTTCGTCTGTCTTCCTGCCTCTTCACACCTTTTTTTTTTTTTTTTACTTCTGAAGCATCTGTGTTGCAACACCAAACCCTCTGGAGATATAATCACCTGTTTAAAGAAACTAAACTACGGAAACATTTGGACAAAAATGCACGGTGTAAATGAGACACAAAGGAGGTAAAGCAAATATACAACAGGTATGTGAACATGGCAGGGAATCAGATAGGCTGTTATTCAGTGTTTGATAGCTGTGCCAAGACCGGAAACCAAACCCAGCCCCCTCCCCCCTTGTAAACAAAATTACACACACATACACAGCGCTTTAGAAAACCAAACCCTGTAACTGGAGGCAGCAAAGTGAAAGTAGCCTGTGTCAGTGATACAGCTGCTGGCCCACTCAACCTGATGGGACTGGGCTCAGTGACGACCTGCATGACAAATTCATGAAGAGAGCGTTACTGCTGCTTAAAGACTCAAGGACGTTTTTTTTCCAGTTTCTGCTTTTCATGTTTGTGTGAGATGAAACAGAGCAGCCAGTCTTGTCTTCACCTGTGTCTTAATTCCTGCCTTCCTTTGTTCATTCCTTATGTCTGTGTTTTTCCTGCTGTTTTGCTAAGTGATGGAGTCGGTGAGTCACAACAGAGTCGAGACACACCAGGGAGGGAAGCTCAGAGGGTTCCACAGATGTGAGATAAAATGTTACGGCAACAGACTCATTAGCCATGACGGGAAGGGAATGGAAGGGGGGAGTCACCTGATCGTATCTGGGACAGCTGATTGGGTCAGACGCAGGTGGCGTGTGGTTAGTGTTCGTTAAGTCCTGACCCGAGCAAAGTGCAGCGCAGGACACTCGTCCACATTCTTTAAAGTCTCCTGGTACATCTGTATCGGCCCCACTTTATCAGCCCACCCATCCGTCTCCTCTCCTCCTTATTTCTTCCTCCTCCCCACTGTCCATCCACCACTGTGCTCTCCCTCCCCTGCCTGTGACATTTATTTATAGAAGCCAGCTGTCAGCACACAGTGCAGCCCCCTGCAGTCCTTTAGCACATCACCCCCTCCCGTCAACACAAAGCACTCACAAAGGCTGACATACACTAGAAGCTAAAGCTGGTTACAGCCAACACCAGCAGTGACTGCACTTCATGCTGCTCTTGCTCTTGTTAAAGCTGCCAAATCCATAAATCATACCGACTACATTGTCTCAGCGACACAAAATCGAAGGTCTTTGGTATTATTATTATCGGCAGCAGCTGCGTGCCTACATGTACAAACCAACCAACAAAACACACGGGTAACAATGACACATTTTATTACACTCGTCACATTCTGAGTGACCCTGAAGGTTTCTTAAAGTGTTGTCTCATGTTTATGTTTTGTGGAAAAGTGGAACGTCCACAGAGGTCTTTTTATGGCTATTTAAGGTCAGAGAGTCCTTATCTTTGTTTAGCTCCGAGAAATATGTTGAAAATGTGACTTTTTTTTAGCCCATACATCCTGTCCACATGAAGCCTAAACAAAGACAGTGAATGTCAGGCTTGGTGAGCTTGCTCGATCCATTTTTCAGACACATTTTGGGCACCAACAGCACCTTTCTGTTCACATCTTTCAATTTTTCATTTTTCCACCACATGTATACCTTTTTTAGATGGATGGCAAAAACGCTGATTCAACAAGAGAACTTTTAGCTACATAAATAGTCGATATTCAGACAGTTTGTGGTCAGTAAAGCGTGTGACGTATGACTGGACCTGCGGTGTAGTAATCCTAGTAAAGTCACACATCAGCTAAAATTATTTACTTTCTCTTACTATGTGATGAGTTCTGGTATTAACTCCTTAGGTTTACTCAGCAATCAACATACTTGATTACGTTTGTGTTTCAACGTGACTCAGCACATCAGGAATTAAAAATTATAATAAAAAGCTGTAAAATGCAACTCCAAGAAGTCCTGACCAATCTCAGGGAGGTAAGAAAAAGATGGTAAAAATGGGTAGCTTTCCTTTAAAACTCTTAATACCCACATGGAGGTTTCTCCAAAGTGCTTCAATAAAACACAACTGGACTTCTAGTCTTGTTTCTTGAAGACATTTCACTTCCCATCGGAAGAATCAGGGTTATAAGTTGTTATCAGAACAATCACACTAACAGGGTCGTAAAGGTCACTAATGGGACAGTTAAGGCCTAATGGCTCACTGGCCGTACCCTCCCTTGGGTTTAAGTTTGGGTCATTGTCAGTTAACAATACAAGGTGGTAATGTGCTTTGGTCGCAGGTCTCATGGCTGTGTTCTGTTACTGAAAATTTAAAAGTTATGTCAATTAATTGATAAAGTAATTTTTAGTAAAGAAATCTGGGAAACATGGCATAATTATTAGGGTCAGGGAAGAGGCCTTTCACCCACTCTGATCTAACTGCTGACTCCTCAGCTGTGAGGAGTGTTTTGGTTAAACTTGCAATGATGACATAACATCAGGGGACTGAAGGCAGAAGCTGCTTGCACAGAGGGCAGACACGAGCTGGGTGCGAGAGAGTTCGAGCGTTGGCCCAGACGGGCTCATGTACAAGACTGGCCGTAATAAAATATGAAAAACGCAGATGCAGACTCCAGCCTCATCAATATGAAGAGTAAAAGCTTTTCAGCTCTGAGGTAAAACACCTTAAAGAAACAAGAGAAGAAGTCCAGTTGCCTTCTACTTAAGCATTTAGAATGATCCTTTTATCAATGATTGAGAATTTATATCGACATATAGTATTGCTTGAGGGGCTCCATCGTCATGTCGCTGAACACAAAGCTTTTGACCTTTTAATGGTTAATATATGGAGGGTTTTTGTAGAAACCAGACAAAAAAATAAAAATAAAAAAGGTAATTAAAATGTAGATCTCCTAATGGTTATTTTGGATTGGGCAGTGCTGATTTTACATACACCAGAAAAATATGTTGAAATTGGATTTCTTTATACCCAGTGTATTTATAGACATATTTACGTTAAATCACATGTAACTTAATACTTCAAACCTTTATAGACAAAGACACAAATTTTTGCCAATATTGCTGGCTGGTACAGCTGTTGTTAGTCATTAACAACAATATCAGTATGACAACTCGGCCTTATCAGTGATAGGATGACATGACACTTGGAATGAATAACGACACCTTGAGAATTAAAGCAATGTGTGAGCCTAGTACCTTTAAATCACAATCTATCCTGACAACATTAAAATGGCCTGGCTACAAGATCAAAAATATTTTTAAAAGGTTAAAGAAAACTGTTACCAAAATAATAAAAGCACACTACAGAACACAACCAGACAAAGTAAAGAGGAGGCACAAAAGCTGGGTATGTTCTGGCCAAGGGTAAGCAAATGACAACAAAGCATCAATGCTGTGACCACAAGATGTGCTTTGAATAATAGATAGATAGATGGAGTGGTTTATGGAAATTAGTGATGTCATTACAGACTGTTTGGACAAGGTTTTGATGCGTATAGTGTTTATTTATTTTACTGAAGGTTTGTCTATATTGCTGCTCTTTATTTACAGCTGTACTTCCAGTCTGTCTATCCATCTCCCTTTCCACCTTGAAATCACTTTAAATGTGTTCGTTAGCAACTATTGTCATGTTTCCAAAAGCAAACCTGGAGAAATGTGACCTAGAATATTTTGGTGCATGCATTCACCTTTTAGCAAAGTCTTTGATAATGTGCCATAATGTTGCCGTTCAAGGGTCTACTTATAGACGTCATCATGCATAATAGGTGGTAGGATATTAAAAATGGAACAATGACTTGACCACAGATTCCAATCCACCAATTTTCTTGTCTGCAACAAGTAGATCAGATACTGAAAAATGCACCAAAACCTAGAACTCCTAAAGTTTTTGATCTATAAATGCATCGACCAACAACACTTGAGTTTCTGTTTACTGAAAATCTGATAAACATTAGGTGCTGATGCATTAATTAATAAATGAGCATAATCTTGTACTTTTCTGTTGGATTCCAAACTTCTCCATATATCGAACCTGGAGCTTCTGCGGCACTTTCAGCACATATTTATGCTTTTTCTGTGTTTTTTTTATTAACTGAAAAAATCAATGTCAAATACCTTACTAATTTTTTTTCCCCCATTTTTTCTTGAGATATGATATAACCATAACTGTCTGGCATAATTATCTTAACTTTTACCAACCTTGGAAATGACATGCCTTATGAGCAGTAAACCCCTGAGTGTCTGATACTTTGGTCCTAGCTTTTTAGACAGCTACAACCCCACACAAGAAGAAAGTTTGGTCTGAGTGATTATTTACCATTCGGTCAAAAGTTAAATTCTTCTTCTCTCTGCATCGAGCAAACCCTCCCATCTCTTTGTCTATAATCCCCCAGTTTTCTGTCAGCCTCCCAAGTAGAGGTATAGTGGGTCAAGAACACTCATCCCTCATCATCTGTCAGTTGACTGATAAGGCCTTGAACTACACTCAGACAGGACCTACAGCCTTTCAACAGCTCCCCTTCTCTTCTCTTTCCTCCCAGACTGACAGACAGACTCTGGCTCAAATTGTTCCCTAGCTCTAGGCATCACGGGCGCTAGTTTCGTTTTTCTTTCTGCATCCCTTCCAAAGAGACTGAGCTGGAAATGGAGGACGGAAGGAAAAAAGGTGGACAAGTTATGAAGTGACAGAAGCGGATGGTGTGTGAAAGCACGAGACGCGATCACGTGAGACATCAGTCTGAATAAAAACTTCATTTTCCTCTCATTCCATCTTTTCTTCTTATTAACCCTCCTTTCGACCTGACGTCTCCCCTCCGCATTCACTTCCCAGAAGAAGATGATGAAAGAAGAAGGGAGGTGAATGGACTCTGCTTTGTTGGCCTGTTGCATAAGAAGATAAATTGCGCCACTGAGTCCAGATTCTGGCTCATGTGTGGATCTGTTCAGTCAGGTCTGCTCTCATTCACTCTCTTTCATTTATTTTTGCTTGGGCTAGCTTCGATCCCTCTCTGGGTGCCTGACGATGTCACTCTGGGTATCTCCGATCCAAACCTATCACAGATGCCCTCTGGTTTTAGGGTAAATAGGATTTGCCAAGACTAATCCAACAGATGACCAGAGTTTTAGACTATATATTACACGTGTAGGTAAAAATAGCCCATTCATCTGTGATTAACAATTAATACAATCCTATCTGTAGTGTCTTCTAGAACATCTTGGCGCTTCAAGTCCACTTTTTGTTTTCAAATATTACCACTCACCTGATAATCCGATTTGATACACTTGTATTTCACCTAGTAGTGCAGATTATCAGCCTCTATAAAAAGACAATGATCTCATTGGTCCTCCCTTCTTGTTCCTAAGGTGATGAGAGGACAGCTGCCACTGGAGATAAAGCTTGTGGGGTTTAGGCTCTAAATTCCTGCTTGACAAATGGGATATTTGTCATTGCTTTCTTTTTATGCTTTATGATCCCTATTTTTTTTAATCATGTAAAGTGGACTTTTTTAACTTAAAAAATTTTTTTTTTTTACAAACAATCGCAAGGCAGGTTCACGTTGACTTATCCTAATAATTTATGTTTTTATATGGGCTTTTTTGTGAACTTATATACTTTGTCATAAGGATCTGTTTCTTCTTTAATTTCTCCAAGTTTTCTAAATGTCATTATGTTTGTCAGCTATAAATGTTTTTATCTTATATCCGTTTCCCCCAAGTAGTCAGTGCGAATCAGCTGTCATCACACTATCAGCAGCCGGTTTAGTTTTGTTTTAATTAGAAGGAACAGGAAGGGTTTTTAATGAGAAACAGCAACAATAAAAGCAGCAGCATCGTGGGAGGGAAATTGCTCAGTTTTATAACAGTGGAACAAGCCCTTTTAGATTACCCAGCATGCCACCTTAAGACCATTTCCCCAGTGGGGTTTTCTCCGTTGCATGTATCGCCATGTCTTTGCTGACCCACTGAAAACAAAATGTTTCCAGCTCACAAATGTTGAATCATGGCAGTTTTTACTGACCTCCTTATTTCCACTTCCTGCCTACACGCTTGGTGCACTGCATGCTGGGAAATGAGTCAGCTGTTTATTTGTATGTCTGTAAATAAAACAAGAAATGAGGGATCAATTCCTTAAGGGTCTGAGATGAATCAGCCCTCCAAGCAGACTAAAAATGAGTGTGAGACCCGGTGGAGAAACAGTGACTCGATCAATAATGTGTCCCGCCGAGAGCCATGTTTGCAGGTATATGCATACATAAACAAAAAACATAAATGCTTTAAAGCACACTTTTCATCTTTTCTGCTTAAGTTTTGTCATTTTTATTTTCAGCTTAAAGACATTTGACATGCACTACATTGCCAGAAGTATCGAGAAGCCCCTCACATTCAGATGTTCCAATGACTTTATTCGGCACAGCGGTGTGAAAATCAATCACTCAGACTGCTTCTACAAACATCTGTGAAGGCATGGACAGCCCTCAGGAGCTCAGTGAATTATAGTGTGGAGCCCTTATAGGATGCCGGTTCTGGAATTAGACTATTCACAACATTTTATCCCAATTAAATATTCCACATACAAGTTTTGGTGACATTATGAACAAGTGAAAACATCTGGGAACAACAGGAGCTTCTCCAAAGACTAATGGGACCTGTAAAATCAGACTCTGCCTGGTGAGGTTCACATTCTGCAGAGGTCACCAATTAACTGCAGAGTCAAGAGCCCCAGACATACAAACTTTGTGCCTGATGCCACTGTGCTAAGTGTAAAGTTTGGTGAAGGATGTATTATGGTGTCCAAGATGAGCCCACACCAGTGCGCAAGGTAAGGTCCATAAAGACTGGAATGAGCGAGTTTGGTATGGAGGAACTTGACTGGTCTGTAGAGAGCCCTGACCACAATCCGATAGAACACCTTTGGGTTGAATTAGAGTGGAGACGTACTACATCAATGTCTGACCTCGGAAATGCACTTCTGGAGAAGTGATCAAAATATCCTTATCATTGTCCATCTCCATCATCAGCATTTGTGAAAACAGACTACCAAAGCCTCAAAAATAAAAATGTGGGTTATTGTTTTGAAGATAAAAGTCACATCTGCCCTACTTCTCTATTTCTTCCTGTTTTTAATAGTGGGTAAAGAGAAATGGGGCTCTCTGTCCCAACATGCTTTTATGGAAGTATGTACAGGAAATCGTGGATTTCTAATTAAAAGGGGCCATACTCTCAGTTGCAGCTAAAAAAAAAATTACTTCATCGAAATTGTCAGGGGTTGCCATTAATTGCTAAATACATTTTGTGATAATGTGGGATTTTGTCCCCACTGAATAAATGTAGTTGTTATTTTTTTTCTAATTATGTTTTTTTTTGGTGTTTTTTCAAAAAATGTTCAGCATGAGATTATTCTACTGCCACAAATTATTTTAAGGTTTTATGGCTTTTTACTATCCACACAAATCATAATAGAGGGTGCTGTAAAAAGACAAATGACTGACTTGTATTTAACTCATAAGGGCCCAGCTGAGGAGAAACAGGATGAATGGTGATCTTTGACTTTCCAAAAGGATGGTGATAGATTGTGGTTAGCATCAGGAGAACATAGTCTCCCCAATATAGTTCACACCAGCAGCTGAACATTTAGACTTAATTTGATTAAAAGCCTGTGATTAGATGAGGCACCAAATTAGAATGGATCTGAGTTAGCACTGATGATTCACCACATGTGTGAAGGAGCATAAAATCTGACTGACAGGTGACGCTGTCGGGCTGTAGCTGCAGTACGGGAAACACTCTTGTCTAACTTTGCACATTGAAAAATGGATGTCAAATCCCTGTCAGGCTCCCAATATAACACCATGAACGCGCTTTGCATTTCTGAATTTGTTTGAAGCCACTGGCTCAGCAATTTTTATTTTTTTTGCATAAGATTTAAACCAGCAGTTTCAGTTCCTGGTGCATAACTGTGTTTCTAAAACTCCAATAAGGCCATCTCACGTTTCACAGCTCTTACATAACAATTTGTCAAAAATAAACAAAAATGCACCTGCTTGGGAGAGTTCCAGCACATTAGTGAATCCCAGAGGAGACATTAACCCCATGCTTGTTTATTTAATTACCACCCAGAGCATCAGAGCAACAACACACAGGCTCAGCAGCAATATTAGGTAATATGGCTTGAAATTATTTGTAAAGCAGATACCTCTAATGAAACATCACAGATCTGCAAGCTCCAGTTGACAGAAACCTAATTTTGCAAGAGCGTTAAATAATATTTTATTGAATTACCAACATTACTGAGAGCATCAGCATTGGCACGATGTGTAAAGAGATAATGAAAAAAAATGTTTTGGTAGGTAAGTCAGGGAAATTAAAATTGTTTCCTTGATCAAGTTCAATAAAAACACATTCTCCTTTTCAAATGACCACTAGCAGCAGCTGTCAGATTAAAAAGATGGGTTATAAAGAAATAATCACAGAAAAGTTCACTCCTTCAGGAGTAAATATTAAAAATGGTGAAAAGGTTTTGGTGTACTTGTACAGTCTAAAAGATCAAAAGGAAAAATTTATCGGTGTCAAATGTGAAAGAATTTGTAGATTTTATCATTAATACAAGTTAAAACCAGGATGTAAAAAGCACATTTAGTGGGAATCACAGGATGAGCTACGAAACACATCTATGATCTTCACTTATAAATATTAAGTCACATTTACTGTGGACTAAGCTATAGTGTGAAACTGTCCTGCACCTTGATAAATATTTATATCTAATCTTCATTTTTTTTTTCAGAATTCCAGCTTCAGCTTGATTTTTTGACATTATTTTTTTTCTTTTCCTGCACAGTTTTTTCAGAAATATATTACCAAGCCACATTCTGCATTTTTAGAACAGCAACACTCATGTGTTAAACCGAGCTTTTTGAAGAAGTCTCGTCTCACTCAAAGTCTTGGTCTCGGTTTAGGTGGCCTTAATTACAACCCAAACTAGAGCACAGACAATGCAAAAAAAACAACAAGACCACTCAGAGATTAATAATAATGATAATAACCATAGTGAAAATAAATTATATCTGTCAAGTGAAGCGTTCTAGCAGATAATCTGGTTTTTACCAGAAAAGTTATTTTGCGTAGCATCAGAGCTCACCTCAAGTGTAAAAACACACACATACACATCACCATATGAGTATTTATCAAACGAAGATGAAGAATAAATAGAAATCAATAAGATACGTAGACTTTTAAGGAGTTGTGCTATGCTCTTACTATTGATTTTATTTGAAAAACCTCAAAACATATGAAACTTATTTCAGATTTTTAGATTTATCAATTTTTACAAATCTAAATGTTTGCACTTTTTATTTGCATTCCTGCTGTGATATATTGACATATTCCCACACAGTTAGGTGCATCCAACTCTACATAGACATGTGAATTTATCATTTATTTGACATTTTCATTATTTTTCATGCGTGTGTGAGTTTGCACCTTAAGAGAGCCTTGCTCTTTATAAAAAGCCAATATTCTGTTCCTTTCGAGGCCATTTCGACATGTTTAGGGGGCAAAAATGTGAACGAACGTCTAACATGGAGGTGTGAAGTAATGAGTTCAGCGTCACTTTTCTGCCAGTTTCTTAAGATTTAGGTGAATATAAAGCATCTGCACTCTGTTATATTTAAGAAGAGCTGTTTTCACTTTGTCACCACTGTTATTTACAGTTGCACAGTCGTGCTTTTCTTCTAATAAACGCCCTGTGTTATCATGTGCTTAAGAGCAGCAGTCTGTGAAGAAATTAGTATTTTGAGGCTGGCATAGTTAGGTTTAGTATAACTAATAGCTATAAAAACTATTGTTTACAAGACATCCTTTCTTAATCAAGGATACTTTATTTAAGATTAGTCAAAATCAAGAATGGAAAAAGCATAGCAGCACAAATGCACTAAAGCAAATGGTTCTGCTTTTTCTCATTTTGCACATTAGCAATAATTTGAAATTGCTAGCAAGGTTTTTATCTGTCAAAAGATCATACAGTAGTTAACTGCAGTGGCGTCGCCTGGCCTGCGCATTCCTGGCTCTAGCCCTGAACATTTCTCCTCAAGCCCCAGATGGTTCTTTTTCACCCCAGTAGGAATACGTTTACAACTTAACTGACATTAACGAAGAAGGTAGTTTTGTAATTTCCTGGCTTCAGTGAATGCAACAGAGGCATGACGGTGTGACCAATCAGAGAGGAGTTGTGCAGGGAATCTTCTATGTCTTACTAGCTGACAGCCCGGTGTTTAATATAACCTCTAGAGCGGTCCTGGCGGAAAATGCACATCAGACGATTTTTGACAGAAGTAAGAGGGACAATTCTTTAGTTGCGACGGCTGGCAGTGGGCGGCAGAACTCTGGGCCAACACATAAAACAGGTAAACAAACAATTTATATACTTTATGTCTTCAAATTATATGAATATTAGGCCGATTCACAGCAGTGTTTGCAAAAACACGTCAGTCGGACAAAATCTTCGGACATTTTGGACCGATGTGTGTCTGTCTGCGTCTCCCCTTTGATCTGTGTGTGTCTCACTATGGCTCCTCATCGCCCCACAGTGCAGCTCAATGTAAGCTTTCTCCCGGCCTGTAATTGGCCGCTTGCTTTTACCAGCAAATAAAAGCAGGGCTTAATATACAAAGGAGGCGGGGCCTAGAATGAGTGACAGACATCAGAATCACAACATGGGGGTTTAAAGATTGATGTAAATATAAATACTTAAAATCCATAAATAATTCTAACTAATTTAAGCTGTTTCTCTGTCTTATCATTCATTGGACTATTATCTACCCAAGAAGTAATAATGTAGGCATCTTCATGAATACAGAATAGAAGGAGCTGCTTCAGAAAGCAGGGCAGGATTAAAATCACTGACTAATCAATGACTGATTTAACATTTTGACCAATGATTGTCTGGGAGGAAACAAATCAGAGTATACCACTAGAATAAACTAGACTACAGCACTGATTAAATTAACAGTTTTACTTTTGTTCTGAGTGCAAAGACCGCTGTCTTGACTGGGACTGAGCTGCCTTGGCGGAGGTCGGCACTCTCCGAGTGCTTTTCTAGTTAAAACTATATAATTGAGAAAAGATTACACATGAATGCTAAATATGGTGCAAAGTTCAGTTCCTTTTATGATTGCCTTTTGATTACATCTATTATGATAAAAGAAATCTTATGTTATGCTTGGTTTACAGATTACCTAGACAGGACAGAGAATGATGAAAAGAGAAGCAGACAGAGAGGTCTAACATGTAACCTGACACAGAATTAACATTTGTTCTTGTCAGGGAAAGAAAAAAATGAAATTAATTGTTACCTTTTGACTAATTTTATCATCCTGTTTTACCTAATAATACCGATTTTAGAGATCTTCTTTACATTGTCACGTTTAAGTTTGAAGAAAAACAACATTTTGAAGTACAGATCGCTGTATTTGGCTTTAAACAAAGTGCCACAATGCTAAAAAAAGCTTTAATAAAAAGCCTTTTTACTGCGTAGGTTCCCCCAGATTTCTCCAAGAGGGTGTGGGCTCAGCACCCAATGTTTCCAGGTCTAGGAAACGCCCCTGGTTAACTGTGTTTGTCTTTGTGTCAATGTACACAAACCAAAACTATAATATATAATACAGTTAAAGCTAATAGGCAGATCAAGGTGCTCCTTGAGGACAAGTTTGTTTGCAGCTCTGCAGATAACACACCTTCAACCAAAAATTCATCTTAAAACCGTCTTAAAACGTTCGGATTTTATGCAAAGTGGGTGTGCCATGTTGCAATGAGCATTAGGCGATACTGAATTTACACACAGACCTACTTGGCTCACGCTTCAAGCTGACAGTTGGAAGACATATGGCTGTCATTCATAATACAGTAGCAACACTTATAGCAACACGGCGAGAAGGAGGGCTGACTTGAGTTTCTTTTATGTGTTTCTTTTAAATCACCAAATCATGTAAAGCACCTTGAGTTACCCTGCTGTTGAAAGTGTGCTATACAAATAAAATTGCCTTGCCTTGCCTTGCCTTGAGTGGGTGAGCATAACTGTTTGTGCCCGGTCGATTTAAATTGATGGTAAAAAAGCGCAGGACCAACTAATTATGTCGTACTGACCTAATTTGTAAAATCTGTGCAGGATGTAATCTCAGTATTAATCCAGCTGTTCTGCGAAGGCCTCAGAGGTGTGTTAGAGAACAGTAGTGAACAAACAGCATCATGAAGACCAAGAAACACAGCAGACAGGTCAGGCAAAGAGTCCTGGAAAAGTTTAAAGAAGGGTTAGACAATATTTCAATCATTGGTGATCTCATGGAGAACTGTTAAATCAATCATTGCAAATGTAAAGTGTATGTCAAAGCTGCAAACCTTCCAAAACATGGGTGTCCACCTTCACTAAAAGCATCAATTAAAGAAGCAGCCAAGAGGTCCATGGTAACTCTGGAGAGTAACTCCAGTGTAACTCAGCTCAAGTGGGAGAATCTGTTGACAGGACCCTACTTGGCCTACAGTCCAAAAATATGGCCTTAATGGAAGAGAGACATTGTTGAAAGTAACCCATGAGAAATCCTGTTTGCCAATTGCCAAAAATGATCAAATAAACACAGCAAATTTGTGGAAAAAGGGGCTCTGGTCAAAAGAGATCAAACTTGAACTTTTAGGCCTCCATCCAAAAAAAGCATATGTGGGGTGGAAAACACCACAAATCCATTGTTTGGTAGTGGCAGCATCATTCTGTGGGGATGTTTTACTTCACCAAGGAAAGAGAAGCTGTTCAGAGTTTATAGTAAAATTGTTGAAGTTACAAACAGGGCCTTTCTGGAAAACCAAATCTCCTGTTATGCCTTGATTCTACTAGGGGTGCAACGATCCGATATTAGGATTGGATATCGGACACGATACTGACAAAATAGCTGGATCGGGGATCGGAAAAATGAACAGATCCACTGGCCAATCCAGGATTTTTTTTTTTTCGTCGCAGCAGAACGTATTTAATGCGTCAGCTTCACATGTGTCGCATGCTAAACGCAACATGGAGCGAGCCAGAGGGTCGGCTGTGTGGAGATGTTTCATGCTTGCCACTCCAACTAGTTCATCAACTGTTTGCAATGTCTGCAAAGTACATGTTTTGAGGGGAGGTGGTATTACTGCAAAGTACAACACTACCACTTTAATCAAGCACATCCAGAAACACTATGCTAAGGGGCACGCTGAATTCCTGCACCTCAGCAAAACAAAAGGAGCGGGGTCAAAAAGGAAAAAAAGAAGTCTTAGTTATGTTTAGTTAGTAAAGTCTGGTACCTTTAGTCTCTTCAAGTAAGGTATGAGGTGAGGGTATACAGTTTATTATTAATTCAACAAAAGTATTGGGTCGGTATCGGTATCGTATCTACAGATACACAAAGCCTAGGCATCGTATCGGGACTGAAAAAGTGGGATCAGTGCACCCCTAGTTTCTACTGGGGTCAGTTTTACAATAGAAACAGACTAGGGATGGGCATTCGATTAAACTGTCTTCATCGATCATCGGGAGAATTAACGATCGATTTTCGATTAATCATTGATATTGTTATATTAAAATTCAGTGTTCATAGGCTATATTAAAATGCAGTGAGAATAGAAAAATAGCGTGTTTCCTCATTGAGATCTTCATTACAAGTGGGACACCTCTTGTGGACGTTAAACGGAATTAATTCACGGTAGTTGCACAAAGAAAATATGCGCTATAAGCAGCGGAGCCGAGAGCTAAAAGACGGTTCTCATTAACACAACTGACGCTCATATTTTTTTTCTTCTCCACAAAAGTCACAAAAAAAAAAGTCCTGTTAAACAATAACTTAATAAAAAATATATTTCTGGGGATTTTTTTACATTTTGGTGTAAACTTGTTTAATTCTACACTTTTAGGCCTAAAAACGTCTTAGTGTTGCCCTCTTAGGGTTGAACGGTGGTTACTGCATTTGAATTTTGTGATTGGTGGAGAGCGGTACATCTCTACGTCACAGGCATTGACTATGTCACAGCAGTCATGGTCTCACAGACACGCCCCGTGGGTTTGGGTATAAAACTATCAGACATACCGGCCCCGTGGCAAGTTTGGAGTTGAATTGCGTTTTTCAGGTTACCATTATTATCACATTAGCACTTAGTTAGCATAGCTAACATACTGTTTTGAACGTTAGCCTATGTTAGCATTACCACTCAGAGACTGGACCCATCCTGTCTCTCTCTCCCTCAGCAGCAGCGCCGGCCTCAGACAGCGCTGACTCAGCACCCCGAGCCAGCGGCTCGAATTGATACGGCTCACGGCCGCTGGGCTCCATAAAGCCTCCCTCTACTCCTCTATCTCCGGTGACGGCGGAGGAGATCCGCTGGCTCAGGGCGCCAAGCCAGCGCCGCCCGAGGCCGCTGCTGCTGAGGCAGAGGGAGACAGGAGGAGTCCAGTCTCTGAGTGGTAATGCTAACATAGGCTAACGTTCAAAACAGATGAACGTCGATCAGATCGCTCAGTCGCAAAACTGCCAACGTCGCTTTGGTCACTGTCCATGTTTCAGTGTCACATTAAGCGAGGTGTCACTGTCCTCCTGAACACACCCCCACGTTCCCCCCTCCGCTCATCCTCCACAGTTGGCCACACCCCTCTGTTCTTCCTGGCACCGCCCACTTTGTAGAATTTTTCCAATGTTGTCTGGGGACGGGGTTAGGATTTTTCATGGGGTTCAGTTACACTTTAACAAGCGCTGGGGTCAGAAGCAAAAGCAGCCTGGTGAGCAGACTGACGGTCATCAGGCTGCTGTCGCGTCTGACCTGCAGCGCCGAGATCACCTGCTGTGAGGGACAGACGTCGCTGTGATACACATACCTCCGTGCTAACTTGGCAAACCTCTGGAATCTTGTTTGATTCATTTTCCACCAGTCTGTAGGGGTGCAATCCAGGGGTGTCTCCCTCAGAAAGTAATCAGTGAGTAAGTTTCTCTGCTCGTTGTGCATCTGGGCTCCTCCGTGCTAACACAGACTTGATGCTAGGTTGAGACCAAGAGCAGGATGCTCCGCTTCTAACCAGGGTTGGAAGTAGGCTTGGGCATCGAGAATCGAGCATCGATTGGAACCGGGACTCATATGTCAATTCTCCCGGAATCGTTCAATTTTTCAAATTACGATTCCTAGTTTCGATTCCCAGTCCGCCGACCAGAAGAAGAATCCGCCAGAAGGGTTAGCGTTACTGCGCAATCATGGAAGGTGTTTGGAGACACTAAGATTTGTCTTCACTGTAGCAAACAAAACAACAGAGCTCAGTGCTATACCTGTAAGAAATAACCGACTGCTATGTGTTTGACGCGCTGCGCCGGCTTACCTCATTAGCTCTTCCTCCCGGATCCCACCGTCAGCCCAGCGCCCCACTGCAGTCCAAATACGTCTGATGTCAACATTGCGGCAGCAAACAAGTTATACTCGAACCGTTGTTCAACTCAAGCGCAAATATCCAGCTAACGTTAGCTCATGTATTTGTTTTCATAGACAAACTGTCTGCGATTGCTAAGCTACTGTTAGCCAGGCAGCTGACAATACTCCGATGAGCTCCACCTCCTCAGTTCACCATCGCAACCAAGAGAAACGCAACAACTAGAGGAGTTCCACAGAGAGGTTTCTGATTTTATAATGTACCTGCAGCTAATCTGAACGGGATTGTTGAAGGTGTTTCTTATTTTTTGTTCAATATTCTGCAGGCAGACATGCAGGATGTTTGGAAATAGGTTTTCATGACATTTTCAAAAGCTAAGCTGTACACTGTAAAAATGTTACCACTTTGAAAAGAAAATTGTAATATTTATCCCCAAGTCCATAGATGACAGCCCTGTGAGAAATTCATTGAAAGTAAAAAGTTAATAGAATTAAAATCCATGTTCCAATTCCATAGTACAATTCAAATTCAATTCATAAAAAACACTTTATTGATCACAGAAGTAAATTAAGTTAAATTAAGTTAAATTAAATTAAGGGAAATTAAGTAATTAAATTAAGTAAAGTAAAGTTTAGACTATTTCATCAAGTAATACTACCTATGGGTAGGTAGGTGGGTAGAAATACTTTATTAAATCCATAAGGGAAATTTCCTTACAACACACATACATAACAAAAAAAGAAACCGTGCAAGTAAATAAATAAGCTCAATGTACACACATGTAGGACCGACACACAATGATTAAGAAGAAATAGCAGTGTAAACAAGTAGTGTATTTTAAAGTAAGTCATTTAAAATATGCAAAAAATATAAAAATTACCCTGTCCCTCCAAAGAATCAGAATCGAGAATTGTTTGGAACCGGAATCGAAACAAAGAATCAAAGTTGGAATCGGAATCGTCCAAATTCAAACGATGCCCAACCCTAGTTGGAAGTGCGTTCAAGTACTTATACAAAGCTTCGTAGTGTTGGCAGTGAAACAATACTTTTTTGTTAGTTAGTTTTTTTAGTCAAAGTGGTCTTACGCCACACTTTGCTGCGACCTCTTTATGACAAGGCTACTTTTGAAATACACAGAAACTTGCAAGAAACGGATTCGGCCTGTGGGTTTTATTTTCAGTCATCGCCCTCCTGTGGTAAAAAAAAGTGTTTAATTACTGCCACATAGCAAAATTAATTGCATTCCTTCAAAACTCACACTACGCAACAGAACATACGTTAATTGATCGATAAAAAAAAATGTCATCTGTGAAATTCTTAATGATCAATTAATCGATCGTCGATTAATTATGCCCCCCCCTAAAACAGACAAAATAGTGTATTGCAATGAGCAGTTTCGTAATTTAGGGGCATGGTAAAAGTTACAACAATCACACTAATGTGGTCACCATTTGTTTAAATGAGTGGGTGAAAAGATGCCGACTTTTCTTGTTTACGAGGCTCAGATAAAGAACAGACACTAAAAACACACAAGTGCAATCATTCTTTAAAAAAAATACACAGCTATATTTCACTGGACAATAAATTGCCCCAGAAATGATTGCGATCAATTATAATATTGTAGTTTTGAGACCCTTTTCAACTAATTTATTAATCATGCATGTACACCCTCTGAATGATCAATAAACCTTAACTTCTAAAGAACAATTACCACTGCAACTGGAAGACATTTTTATTATCCAATGTAAACTAACAAAACAACCGAAACAATAAAAGAAATGGATGGACTATGTAAACAAAATTGCCCTTCAAAAAAATCTCACTTGGCTCAGACAAGAAAACCCAGCAAAACTTACAGTTGGTAGTGTTGTAAACAAAAAGTCCAACTAACAACAAAAACACTCAGGTTGAACAAAACAAGACATCCCATTTTACTCTGTCACTGCAGATATTTGGACCGTATACGTCTTTTTATCATCCAATATTTTTGGTAGTAAGAGGGAGACGCACAGAGAAAACAAACTAGCAGGCGAATGGAAATTATTGTGGCTGGAAATTTCTTTTAGCTCATTTGAATTTATCACATGATTAATTAATTTTTTGTTGATCGTCCAAATATACCTTCTTCACAATAAACAGAGGCGACTCTTAACGTCTGACTGCGTGTCGGACAGGTTTGGCTCATTTTTGTAGAAGAGTAAATATAGGAGCCCACTAATGAATTCTAAACATTTAGAAGCTAAACCACTTGTTAAGGCAGAAGTGAAAGAAACCCATGAAGAGCTGGGCTGACCGATTAAATGTCATCTTGCAAGTTTTTTTATATCTTAAAATCTATTCATATTTGATCCAGTCCGAATCTTAAACCTTTAGCATTTCAGCGATAAATTCATAGAACACCATGAAGATCTATAACCCTGGCAAATTTTGGTTTAAAGGCCTCTTTAAATTTAATCAACATATTTCTTGAGATTGGAAGTACTGTTAATGTTTCTTAGTGGTCCAGCCAGAGTCCTGATTTGGCTCTGATAGAGAATCTGTAGAGGGAGCTAAAGATTATGGAGATGGAAAGGAGGGTCTTCCAACCTCATAGACTTGAAGCTCATCACCAAAAATAGATAATAGATCATAAGGGGAAAGATAGAAAAAAAAGTCACGGTACAAATACAATGTCGATTTAAAAAAATAAAATGTACAGTCAACAAAAGATCTTTTTTTTTCTGCAAAATTGTAACTCCTATTATAACTATTATTATTTCATGTGCAATGTCGATCTCATTTCCTGTCAGAAAAAAACCTCTTGGTTGATTGAAAATAACAAAATCTAAATCTGCCATGAGATTTAATTATTTTATCTTAATTGTAGCGGGAAACAGTCTTTTCTCAAACTTTGTTCTTTTGACTCTTAATTCAAAGTAAAGTTTGACTTTCTGTAATCTCTGCCAGATGTCAAAGAGTTCCCCAAAAGGTCTCATTCTCAACCGCTTGATTTGCACTAACTATGTGGCTATGCCCACCCCAAACCATGCAGTGGATGGGGACAGACATGGGGACAAGATGCATGAGCAACGAGGGAGGGAAGATGTGATGAGCTGTATATTCTGAAAAGGATGGAGATGAAAGCAGGCTGTACAGAAACTGTACTCTGTTTAAGAGAGACTCCCTGTGAGTGTTACAGTTTCTTCCACAGAGGAAGAGAAAGCCCATCTGGGATAGGGAAACTAATCTAATTGCATTCTGGGAATAAAAGCCTCTTTAGATCTTGCCCATAACTACAGTGTGTGAACAAAAGATCCACACAACTATGGCACACAAGCCATAAAATCTGATGCGCTCTTTGCAGATAGTATTAAGTGAACTTCAGTTTCCTCTGACCACTCAGTTGTCACTTGATGATAAAATGTGTCCTTGATAAAGGAGATTTATCCGCCAACTAAGAGGTTCACAGTTACAGTGTGTTCATAGCCAGTCAAAAGTTGTCCACTGAGCATGGATGGAGAGACAGAGAGGGAAGAGAAAAGAAAAAAGGCAAAGAGGGAGGCCACAGATTCTGTGTAGCAGTCAAAGCCTCATTGCACATTCCTGCTGACCAGAGGAAAGTCTGACTGTCCAAAAACAGAGCTGATTCATCCTGATGCTCTGTAATGTACAAACATGACTGTTGCAACAACAATTTAAGGAATGCAGCACAACTCACTGTTAAATTATTAACCAAGAAACATTACAATTTATGATCAAATCTCAAGGCTGTGGGTAATCCGCTGAAGAGGAAGAAGGCTGTTAAAAATCCTGTATTAACAAAGCTGTTCTCATCAAAGTTCCTATAAGCAGGTTTCTCCAGACTCAAACTTCCAGAGTTCCAAGTTCTTTCAAAGGGAGCTTCTAGAGCTTATAAATGGATGGATGGACGGATGGATGGATGGATGACGGACGGACAGACGGACGATGGATGACTATTTTCATAGATGTCATTTTTCACTTCAAGCAGTGAAGCATAAAACATTAATCTATTATATAAACCTGTGGAGAAAATGTCAAGAGTTCATCAAATCTTTCTGCAAAAACACAAAACTACTCAAAAAAGTCATTTAAGGCCGAAAGTTCATATCTAAAAAGTCTGTTTATTAATTTAATCCACTTCACTGTTTCAGTTCTGCTGAGTTCACATGTGGCTGCAGTAGGTGTTTATCAGTTGGGAGCTGACAGGTAGGAGGCGAGTGGGAGCAGCGTGGGTTTCAATTATAAAATGAAGCTCAACAGATAACCAAAAACAACACATTAAATACTCTAACTACTCTAGTGTAGAATATAACGAAAATGTATAAAAGTTGAAAAAGTTTATGCACACCCACATATGCTCTAGCATGACCTGAGGAAGACCATTCACCGTCCAAAACTCTTCAATGTGGATTAAGTGAAATATAAAGAAGTTTGTAAGGGGGCAAATACTTTTCCATGGCATTGTGCATTCTTGCAAACACGCTGTCTGGTCTGCAGTAATGAACAGGTGACTGATGTGTGAAAATAGCGTGTCAATCGAAGGCAGGGCTCGAGATCTCCCACGAGAACTTTCTAAAGCTGATCAATATAAATCAGCTCAACTGTCAGTGGTTTTGACATCGAGGTTGATTGGTGTCTAGAATTCGTCAAGATCATTTATCACAGTGACAAACCACATTAACTGCAGCTATCCTGTGAAGTTTAGTGAAGCCATAAGTTCTGCGTATGTACTACAAATCGAAAGCCAGAGTGGAAATATATAGTGTGTCAGGTGACGGCCTAAGTGCTGCTCATAATGCATACGATGCAGCAAGAAATTTGATAGCTGGGTCACAGAAGAAAAGGGCTAACAACAACCTAACGTAATAAAGACTCATTATTGCTTGCATTCAGTGTCAAAACTACAAGCAAGTTTTATCTGAGTGGGCACTTTCTGAACAATGGATATCACTTCCCCCAGAACCACAAACACCAGAATCAAGTTTCTCCCTGTGGCTCTAATGTGCAACAACTTAATGGAAAGTGATGTGGGATCTGTGGGTGGGAGCACCATCAAACAAGAGGATGCTTTCCCAACTAGAAGAACAACAGAGAGCCGGCTCTATCTGCCATTCAGCCTGGTGCAGAAAGATAAGCTCTGCGACAAAGCTGAAGCTGCAAAATTACGGCTCTGAGAGGCATTTAGGAGAATGGTTACAAACTGCTGCAGTCGACACTGCTTCACTACAAAGCATACGAAACACAAGCAGAGTGATGCAGGACGCAAACATTTAGGAAGTGAGCAGACGTCAAAGAGCATATGTCTTTTCAAAAGTCATATGGATGTGTGTGGGCGTATGTCCAACTGTGTTAATGATTGGCTGCTGGGGCTGAGTCAACAAGCGTGGCCCTACAAGGCCACTTCTACTCTCTTACCCTTCCTTCCTCTTTCTAGCAGTTCATTTTGTGTTAATTTATTCCCCCAGATTGGCCCTCTCCTCTTCTCTTAACTCTCTTTTTTTCTCTCTAATTTTTTATAATGTTTCTGCTTTCTGTTGAAGCCACGGGTGGCTTCTTAGGAACTGTTTCTGCACTCTATTTGACGAGAAAAGGCATGCAGATATGAGCTTTGTGCATCTGTATCCATCCTCCACCCTCAGCCCTGTACACACAGATGCAAACGTTAAATCATTAGTTGCATCATGCAAGCGAATCTAAACACATCAAAGCTGCATAAGATTTCTCAAAATTGTTTGTGCAGAGGAGAGCTAAAGAGAAAATGAAAAGGAGTCATGCCTGGAAACTGTAAATGCAACATTTACATGCTTGTTCCGCAGAGGAGCTTTTCAGCCCTTATCTTAAAAGCCACATTTACTTTTCTTTAAACTGCCGGCGTCACAGCACTGCCAACAAACGAGGCAGAATACGGTGAGTAAGCATGGTTGTCTTACATAACAGTGGCTTGTAAACAAAATTAATCTAACCTGGATGATTGCTGCTGTGCCTCGTGCAGCCATGCATCAAAGCAAATGTGAAACACCTTTCTGAGCGATGGGCAGCAACGCCCCAACGAGCTGCTCCCTGGCGTACTCAACAGATGAACTCGCTCACATGTGAAATGATGGTGATATATGGAAGGCCCTATTTGGCTGGCTGAAATGCAGACCATCCATCCATCTATATTCGGGTCAAAGCATTGCCACTTGAGAAATCTTAAAATCCTTCATCATAAAAGGCCAATGATTTAGCTTTAAAGGTGACTAGATTTCATACCTCTTAATAGAATTACTTCAATTTAAAGAAATTCAAAATCTTTTGGCCTGGCATATCTGTTAATCTGTCCGACTCCTGACTGACAAAAATCAAGATGAGTCGGTAACCCAGCGAAGAAAAACTGAAGTACTTCCTGCGAAGGGGAGAGTAAAGATTATAGCACATGGTGTGCATCTTAAATGAGTCAACTTATCAAATCTAACTCAGAGTCTTTAAGCGACTGACCGGGAAACACATGATGTTGTTTATTGGCCTGTGGCAGACAGACTCTGTGGAGCAGCAACCTCTAAAATGATGATATTAGAGCTGAATTAGGGTATCTTTATGAATATTTTAATCTGATGACTTGGTCTTTGAATTTCAAAACATACAATGCTGTCTAGAATTATACACATCTGGTAAAGAAAGCATTAAAATACTTTTACTGTAACAAAACAAACGCACACTTGTTACAATTACAGCTGTTTTAAACTTTATACACTTTTTTGGGGCAAATTTTGGCCTACCAGCTATTTCATTGTTATCGTCTGACTTATTAAGGTAAAAGTTAACACATCTCTGCCTTCATTGAATGGGATGTTCTCCTGTGTTTCCCACTTTGAAAAGTGTAAATAGAATAGACATGGGCAGGTTTTTGGCTTAGCACCTATTTTCTTACTAATATAAACACAAATCTGTCTTCATTGAATGACGTGTTCTCTCGTCTTTCCCATTTTGAAGACTGTAGAGAAAGTCTAGTGTATTTTTCTCCGTCAGCAGGTTTGCACAGATACGCACAGGTATCGACAGAGACGATTTCCTTTCAGACTTCTACATTGCCTGGGAAGACTTGCAAAGCAATTCCTTGCCAGGAAAACAGTGGCATAGCGTTTTTCTCAGGTGGTCCTGCCACCGTTGACGTCCATGAATTGAAAGTCTGTTGATCATGTTTGTTCCCCTTCAGTGAAGGGTTGTATAAATGCTCATATCTTCAGACTTCTTCCACAAGAAGTACTTCAAACTGCTCCAAGTCTGCTGCTAGATATCTTCAGCACTTTTTTTGTAAATGATGATGCTGTTAATGAATTTAAAGTGGCGTGCTGACCAATCACTCCATAGCTTTCGACAAACATTTAAAATATTAGGCATGTATCTGTCACCCTCTGCGGACCTGCCACAGGACGATTGCATTGACGGATGATGGCGCTGCGTATCCAGCACCGCCGCTGATGGAGAAGTCAAAACTCGGCTTTAGCATGGGCAAGTTTAAGAGAGGAGCAATTTTCTATCCACCATTTCTGACTTGACACAATTTCAAGAGGGTTGAATAGAATGTTCTCTTCTCTTACCCTTTTTGAAGAGTTACTATGAGAAATTGAGCCTCTGTGCCATGTCTTTTTTATACATACAGAGAGGTGATAAAAGGTTCCAAAAAAATCTGCTCAACTTAATGCTAACAAAAGTGCAGGGCTCTATTAGTTCATGACTGTTACAGTTTTATATCATAATTTAATTAATACATTAATAGTTTTTAAATTTCAGTTCAAATTTGTGTAAAAGTACGTTGTTTTTTTTTTATTAAACTGATCAATTGTCCATCAAATCGTATGACATGATGAAGCAATGATTTTCTAACCCCAACACGAATTTGCTTTAGTTTAACAGCAGCTTCCCTTATGTTTACCTTTTTAAAGAGTAACTAAGAGAACTTGACTTCTGTGTCACATCATAAATTTACTGCAGGGACACAGGAAGTCATTAATTTCTCATTAAAAGTTCCTACAAACCGTAATCAACTTAAATAGTGGCAATAAATGTGGAATACACAGTAATTACAATAATCCAGTGGTTTTAAATAACTGTTTATATTTTAATAATGTTCCCTATTATTTTAACATTCATTTCATACTAGTGTAAAAGGTACAATAAGTTTAGTTTTGATAAAAAGTCTAACAGATTTTACTGGTAATAAACTGATAAATGTTAGCAGATCAAGTTTCCAGAAGATCTCAAAACATAGAAAGTACTTTGCCAACCTCTGTCCAAGTTATCAGTCAGTGATCATATTTTCTTAAGAACTCTAAGGATGTGCATACATAATTATCTCTGCTGTAATTAACCGCGCTCACTTTATTCCATTTAAGAAACCATAGCAACAGCACACATCAATACAGTAAAAACCGCACCATCAATCTTTACTGTGCAGCTATTAAACACATGTTTATTTGACAGTCTGTTTAATGAAAAAAAAATCTGGTTTTGTTTCTGGCCAATATGATGCGCTCTGAAGAAGTAAGACCACAAACAGTGCACTTCTGCTTCCCTGACAACCCACTTTGGTTTTACAGTGTATATCAACAATACTCTAACTGAATTAGCTAACGGATCTACTCTGAAGCCACCCTCTCCATCCCTAACATTAGTACTCTTCAGTCTCCAGGTGGAGGTGGACGTGCACTGAATAACAGATTAGATTTTGGGAATTTTGATACCAATCTAATCAGTCTGATAAAATTATAAAGATGCTGGTAAGACATGATTATGCACTGTAAAAGAGAAAACATCATTCCAGGTATTTTCAGTCCACATCTGGATTTGCACATGTGGCCCTTAGATACAGCACAATGCTCTCTAGTATCATTACCGTAGCATCAACCACATGTATTTACTCCACCACCACCATCATGCATTAGGATGACGGAATAAGATGCCACATCCAGGATTTCTGTGAAGGGAGGAAGCTTGCTTGGCATAGACAAACACCAGGAGGTGGGAGGATCCCTGGGTCTTGGGTGGGTGAAGAGAAGAATCCAGAAGATCTGGGCAGAGGTTCAGTCCTGTCAGAGCACAGCCTGCGTGTCTGGTAGACAAACTGGGGTGAGATGGCTGCTTTTAGAGTTGTTGCAGTTCTGCAAGTGCACATCTCCAAGCTCTTCAGGATGCCACAGTTTTTGAGCAGTATCATGTGATTTGACTAATAACTAATATAATGATTTGATTATTATATAGCATGAAGAAACACTTCTATTGCTGAGGTATCTGATTTACTGGTTACTGCAACAAATCAGGAAGCACAGTGGTGCAGTTGGTAGCACTGTTGCCTTGCCTTGCAGCAAAAAGGTCCTGGGATCGAATCCTGGCCTGGAGTCTTTCTGCATGGATTTTCTCCGGGTCATGTCTGTAAGGTTAATTGGTTTCTTAATATTTGTCCTTAGGTGTGTTTGCATGGTTGTTTTCCTCTACATTGGCCCTGCAATGTACTGGCAACCTGTCCAGGGTGTACCCTGCCTCCATAACTAAATATGTGTTACAAAAAAGGTCACTTCTTTACCAATCATTACTTCTGATATCTTAAACTATTTTAGGTAAACAAAATGCAAAGAAAGTGGGGTGAGAGAGAATTCTTAGGACTTGTTTTTGTGATGATTATTACTATTACCTTATAAATGAAGGAAATAGCTTTTTTTATTTATTGAGACTATTATTGACTAAATTATTGTGAAAGTGGGCTGCACGGTAAAGCACTTGTTAGAAGCTGCAGAGTAACAAATCTGCAGGCAGTCGAGTTTATTTTTATATATATATATATATATATATATATATATATATATATATATATATATATATATATATATATATATATATATAAACTCAGCAAAAAAAGAAACGTCCCTTTTTCAGGACTGTGTATTTCAACAATAATGTTGTAAAAATCCAAATAACTTTACAGATCTTCATTGTAAAGGGTTTAAACAATGTTTTCCATGCATGTTCAATTAACCATAATCAATTAATTAACATGCACCTGTGGAATGGTCGTTAAGACCTTAACAGCTTACAGAAAGTAGGCATTTAAGGTCACAGTTCTAAAAACGCAGGACACTAAAGAGACTTGTCT
Source organism: Valencia hispanica (assembly GCA_963556495.2). Lineage (NCBI taxonomy): Eukaryota > Metazoa > Chordata > Actinopteri > Cyprinodontiformes > Valenciidae > Valencia > Valencia hispanica. The sequence continues at coordinate 27,927,183 of OY747705.1, read as the reverse complement.
ACCGACTGTGAAAAAACACCCAAAGAAAGATGCCCAGGGTCCCTGCTCATCTGCTTGAACGTGCATTAGGCATGCTGCAGGGAGGCATGAGGACTGCTGATGTGGCTAGGGCAATAAATTGCCATGTCCGCACTGTGAGACGCCTAAGACAGCGCTACAGGGAGACAGGAAGGACAGCTGATCATCCTTGCAGTGGAAGACTACGTGTAACAACACCTGCACAGGATCGGTACATCCGAATATCACACCTGCGTGACAGGTACAGAATGGTCACAACAACTGCCCGAGTCACACCAGGAACACACAATCCCTCCATCAGTGCTCAGACTGTCTGCAATAGGCTGAGAGAGGCTGGACTGAGGGCTTGTAGGCTTGTTGTAAGGCAGGTCCTTACCAGACATCACCAGCAACAACGCCGCCTATGGGCACAAACCCACCTTCGCTGGACCAGACAGGAGTGGCAAAAAGTGCTCTTCACTGATGAGTCACGGTTTTGTCTCACCAGGGGTGATGGACGGATTCGTGTTTATCGTCGAAGGAATGAGCGTTACACCGAGGCCTGTACCCTGGAGCGGGATCGATTTGGAGGTGGGAGGTCCCTCATGGTCTGGGGCGATATATCACATCACCATCGGACTGAGCTTGTTGTCATTGCAGGCAATCTCAATGCCTTGCAGTACAGGGAAGACATCCTCCTCCCTCATGTGGTGCCCTTTATGCATGCTCATCCGGACATGATCATACAGCAGGACAATGCCACCAGCCATACTGCTCGTTCTGTGCTTGCAACTTGCAAGTGCCTTGGTGGAAGAGTGGGGTAACATCTCACAGCAAGAACTGACAAATCTGCTCCAGTCCATGAGCAGGAGATGCACTGCAGTACTTCAAGCAGCTGGTGGCCACACCAGATACTGACTGGTACTTTTGATTTTGAGCCTCCCTTCATTCAAGGACACATTATTCTATTTCTGTTAGTCACATGTCTGTGAAACATTTTTAGTTTATGTCTTATGGTGTTGACTCTTTTAGTGTTCATACAAATATTTACACACATAAGTTTACTGAAAGTAAAAACAGTTGAAAGTCAGAGGAAGTTTCTTTTTTTTGCTGAGTTTATATATATATATATGTATATATATATATATATATATATATATATTTATATATATATATATATATATATATATATATATATATATGTATATATATATATATATATATATATATATATATATATATATATATATATATATATATATATATATATATATATATATATATATATATATATATGTATATATATATATATATATATATATATATATATATATATATATACACACACACACATTCATAACTCTTTTATCTTATAAATTAGAGTCCCTCTGACCTGTAATTTAGAATACAAACTCCATTTTTCCAAAGAAGAAATAATATCAGTATTACAATGCCTTGCAAAAGTATTTAGACCCCTTGGACATTTTCAAATTTTGTCACGATACAACCACACTTCAATGTACTACTTTTATATTCAGTCCCCTTTAATATTCCTAAATAAAATCCAGCACAATCGACTGCCTGCACAGCTAACCTAATGAGTAGCTGCAGAGATCCTCAGCTCACTGGACTTTATGGAGAAGTATCAAAGAGAAAGTCATAAGAGGTTCCTTTTGCAGTTTGCCACAAGCCATGCAGGGGACACACCAAATATGTGACGAAACATATTGTGAAGCTAAGATTGGACTTCTTGGCCAACATTCGAAATATTATGTAACCTAGCACTGCACGTCTCCCTGAACACACCGTCCCCACAGTGAGGCATGGTGGTGGCAGTATCATGCTGTAGGGATGCTTGCCCTGTAGCAGGTTTAAGGGAAGCTGCTCTGGGTTAACAGAACAATGGACAGAGCTAAATAGAGAGCAATCCTTGAAAAAACATGTTAGAACCTGCAAAAGATTTGAGGCTTGGGTGGAGGGTCATCTTTCAGATGTGATGCATAGAGGACATAGGCAGGCGCATACTGCAAATTATATTTAATAGGAAAAGCCCAGGAATTTACAAAAATGGCAGACCCACATCAGAAGCACATCAGGCAGAACAGCAGGCAAACAGGAACCATGAGAGACTATGGACAAAGCAACAGCGAAACAACGGCAAGCTGACATGGCAAGGACCTGGTGAGGAATGATGAAAACTATGTAGCTGGTGAGGTAATCAGAGACATGAAAACCAGGAGAGTACAAATCAAAAGAATACGGTGCAGCTAGGAGGTGACATAAGCTGGGTCAACCAAGGACCCAGAATGACCAAGAATGAAGACAGGAGAACTGAACAGAACCCACAAGAGGCCATCTATCCATTTTCTGTACCTGTCCATCCTATGCAGGGTTGCGGGGGGCTGGTGCCTATCTCTAGCTGTTAAAAGAGGAGAACCAGGGTACACCCTGGACAGGCCGCCAGTCCATTGCAGGGCAACACAGGACAAACAACCATGCACACACACATTCACACCTAAGGGCAATTTAGAGAAACAAATTCACCTAACAGTCATGTTTTTGGACTGTGGGAAGAAGCCGGAGTACCCGGAGAGAACCCACGCATGCACAGGGATGCAGAAAGACCCCATGCGTTTGAACCCAGGACCTTCTTGCTGCGCCGCTGTGCAGCCCCCCACAAGAGTCTACTAAATCAAAAACTACAGATTAACAATAAAATAAGAGTCTGCACCAAAATCTAAAGAGTCTCAAAGAAAGAGTGAAATATTAAGAAAACATTATTATTGCGCCAAATTACAACAATAAAGCCAAACTAAAATAATCAATGTATAAAACCAAAGTAATTAACAAAACATAAAGAGCCACCAGCAGGACAATGACCCTAAACATACAGCCAATGCTATAATAGAATGATTTTAGATTAGTGTATCTCAATCCTGGTCCTCAGGACTCACTGCCCTGCATGTTTTAGATGTTTCCATTTTGCCACAGACCCAACATATATGATTGAGTGATTAACAGGCTTCTGCAGCCCTGGATAGCTTGCTCAATAGATAATGGAGTCCAGTGATTTAAGTGACACATCTAAAATATGAGAAGCTTTGATCACAGCTTATTCTTTAGCTAAAATTGCCGAACGTCCAGACCTAAATTCAACTCAGAATATCCGTGCTGAAATTTTAAAGTTCAATTCACAGATGCTTTCCAGCCAACTTGAGAGAGCTAAAGCTATTTTGCCCTGTCTGTCCTGCCGCCAGAACTGCAGCAAAATGTGGTTCCATATTAACTCCAGGGAGCAAAATAAAAAGGCATGCAACACTTTGCAGATTTTTTGTTGTTGCAAAGAGTTGTTCAAAAAAGTGTTTTATTTTCATACCACTTCACAATTATGCTCTATTTTGAAACCTAAAACACACTGAAGCATATGTTGTAACATGACAGATTGGATGGGGAAATAAAGTGTGAACATTTCTGAAAGGCTTTGTAACTCCACCAAAGTTGCACATTGCACCTTACTACTTTAATATGATTCAGGTTTGCTCAAGACAAGAGAAAACATGGCCAACGTTTCGTCCTGTGGGTGGCCCTCTGTAAAAGCCAAGCCCTCTTTTCTTTTTTTTCTTCACACATGTATGTTCAGAGCATGTGCGCAGCAGCTACACGTGGGCACACACTTCCATGCCCAGCTTGAACCTACCATCTTGAATGACTCACAGTACCCAAACTAGAGAGTGACAACAGACTGTGAATGCAGCAGCTGTGCTATTTGAACGCGCCTGTCTGAGTCAGGTTATACTTTCTGACAGTGTGGTTAAGCTGTCTGGGGAGAGGGTCGGCCCTGGGGGGTTTTCCGGCCGTACGTGTGAACATGTGTCCCACCTGTGTATTAACACGCACTGCCTCCTCTCTCTCGTGTTTTTCTTGGCATGTTGGAGGCACAGAAGCCATGCGTCCCAGAGCAAGGAGCATTGGGTACAGCAGTGTGTGTGTGTGTGTGTGTGTGTGTGTGTGTGTGTGTGTGTGTGTGTGTGTGTGTGTGTGTGTGTGTGTGTGTGTGTGTGTGTGTGTGTGTGTGTGTGTGGAGAGAGATCAGGGAGGTTTTACCTACCTTAAACAGACTTTCTGTCAGTCCTTTCCTGATCATCGTCCACAGAAAGGCGCAAAAGAAAAACAGGGCGATTTCGGTCCAGGTGATGTACGCGTTATCCAAGAGAGTCCGTTTGGTGAGCTCCAGACCGCAGTCGCTGCAGTCCCTCCATGCGCCCAGCATGACGCCGGAGCTTCTGGTGAGGAGTTCCCAGTACCCCGGCATGGGCTCCACTTCCACCGGCCCGGCGCCCCCGGCATCGCTGCCCATCGTGGTGCGTCGCTGTGACAACAGAGGAGGTAAAAGCCGGGAGAGATCTGCCTCCAGCAGAGGAACAAAGGGAGTCCAGACTGACCGCTCACCAGGCTTGCTGGCTCAATAAAGCACCCAGAACAAGCTTATCTTACAAGCTTATTATCCCCTCTTCAGGCGCCTAATTCTTTGTTTCCCAAATTAAGACATTGGCCCAACTATTTTATTGGGGGTAAAAAAATAAAAGAAAAATTTTCAGGGCCAGATCAGTCCAGAGGGGGTAATTAAAATTAAAATGGAAATTATAGCCACGCCAAATTACAGGACGGATTTCCTGGCGTTAATCTGACCCATCTGCGGCAGCTTGGAGGTTCATCCCGCTCATCTTTCCGCTACGCACACGGCTCATCTTCGGCAGGTTAGCCGCCTAGCTTACAGTAAATCAAACGGACAGCGCAGTAGATGGATCAGCCTCCCGGTGTTAGCGGGTCACTGGAATAAATTGGCCTAAATAAACCGAGCGCACACACCGGGAAAACGCAGCCCGGGCGGGCCAGACTATTGTTGCCGCTACGCTGTCAGTGACGCGCTCTCATCTCGGACCGCTATCCGCCTTATATAACGCTCCTGTGCCGCTTCATGAGGGAGAGCGGCCGCTCGGAGGGACAGACAAGTTATTCAGCTGAAAACATAAATCACACTAACATATCCCGGTAAATGATGGCACGCGTCGTGTCTTCTCCTGCTGCTCTTTTCTGTGCCACTGGTCAACGTGTCCGACAGACGTTGCGTTTTGACGAGGCGCGCTCAGCTCCCCGGCGCAGATCAACTGGTGCGTTCAAAGAAAAGAGGACAGCCGGCGCTTATGGCTCAACTGCGTTTATGAGAGGAAGAAAAAAATTTATCTAGCGAGGACGTGACGTATTACTTCTTTATGAACCCTATGCTTGAACCTCTGATGAGCTGAAAGGGTGGCTTAAAGTGACAGTGAAGAGAAACCCTTACACCCCCAACTTATAAGTGCATTTTAACAAATATGCTGCAAAATAATGCAACTCATAATATAGATTCATAAGACACAAACTATATTTTATGCTTTTTATTTCTGTTCAGTCACTGAAACCATCCACAAGGAAGGTAAAGCAAAAAAATGTAACTATTAAAATTATGTCCAGGTATATTATTGGAAAATTAAGTGGAAGGAGAAAGGTGTACAAGCAACCTTGAGGTGAACGTGGACCAAAACCCATTTAAGGCCCAAGGTGTGGACTAGAGCCATCAGACACTGAGATATCCAGAATATGTGCTGCGACTATTATGTTACGCTAGTTCTGAGCTAAAGACAACTTCAGAAGTTTCTCACATGGGCTAAGGAGAACAAAGGATCAGACTCAGTGGCGGTTCTAGACCAAATTCACCATGGGGGGGGGGGGTGGGTTCATGGGGGCACAGAACAAAAAACAGGGCAATATTTCACCATTTAAGTGTGCTACGGAACCATATATGGTTCCAAAGTTACAGGTTGCAGACCCCTGATCTAGCAGATGTAAACAGTGATCCTGTCTCAATACAGCAACTTAATTTTTTTAATTCATTGATAAATTAAAACTGTGAAGCTAAAAAAGTTCATTTTGTTTTTTATCCAGTGCATTTCATAATAAGCTTATTTAGTATTATCTCATCAGTACAGGGGCCAAGACCTGTTCTACAGGGGCACTGGCCCCTGTTGACTCCTGTCTAGTACCGCCCATAATCAGGCTGTTTCTTTGTATTGTGAATTTAATTTGAAAATCAAGCTCCTAGAATCTGGAGGAAGAGGGGAGGGGAACAGAATTCACTTTGCTTGAAGTTCAGTGTAAAGTTTCTACGGTCAGTGATGATTTGGAGAGCCATGTGACCTGCTGGTGTTGGTCCACTGTGTTTTATCAAGTCCAAAGTCAATGCAGCTGGCTAGCAAGACATTTTAAAGCACTGAAGTACCACTCCGCTGACAAGCTTTATGGAGGATTTTAAACCTGCCCACAATGCCAACAGTAATAGTACCTGGCTTATTGAACATGTTATCACTGTGCTTGATTGGCCAACAAACTTGACTGACCTAGGAACGTGAGACAGGACACCAACAATACAGATAAACTGAAGGCTGTAATTAAAGCAACCTGCCAGTAATTCATGCAAGGAGAACCCAACCAAGTGTTGAGTGCACTTACTGTAGCACACATGGATATAAACCTTTCCAGTAGCTGACATTTCCTTTTAATTCTATTTTTTATTGACCTAACTATTCTAATTTACCAAGAAACTGAATTTTGGGTTTTTATTTGCTGCAACACAATCAAAATGTAAAGTAATAAACTCTTAAAATAAATGTCTATAATAATATCATTACATCTCTTTTTGAACGGAACTATATAAGTACCGATTCATCTATATTCTGATTTACCAAATTGTACCCATGCATCTAAGCTATCAACACACAAAGTAAACATTTTCAAAGTTCATTTAACTAGATTTCTAATTATAACATTAAACACTCAGTTTCTGCACTCATTTATTGACATTTCAAAGGAATGCTTGTATAACAAAAAATGCTGTAATCACTAAAATAAATGTAAATGTGTAGAGCATGGGGATCAATGCAGATATATAATAATTTCTAGTGTGGTTTAAATACAACCAAGGTTTTAAAAGAAAAGCATCAAAACAAACATATGACAGAGAGAAACAGGGTATCTTCATGGTAACTTCCCAAAGTCCACTGTTGAGGACATCTTATAGAGAAACAGAAGCTCTATGCTGTAGCGGTGGGGGCATACTGCATTGCTAATCTGTCAAACTCATTCTCCTGTAGAAAAAAAAAAAGAGACAGACCAGTTAAACATGAAAAACACAAATCAGTAATTAATAAAACTGACGAGCACGTATCAATCAGGTTGGTAACCCAGTTTATGCATGTTAATGTACATTTGTACTCCAGTGTTATTGCAAAACAGAATGACGGCAAACTGTGAAGGTTTAATGCCCTGCTTGGCTTAGAGCCAAGGAAACCTGCTGCCAACCTATCACTACAAACAGTCCTGAAACCATTACAAAATAGGGAAGTTGAGAGAGCAGGGCAGAGATTGTTATTTAGGTCTGAAAGTATCTGAGTTCAAAACACAGGCATTACCTTCGCAAAATAATCTTTGAGGAATGGGTGGGCTCTGTGTGCATCTTTCAGCTGGGAGAGATACCGATTGGTGACCTGAAAAAAACACAAACAGATGATGCTGGGTGGCAGCAAGAAAGCCTCGTTGAAGGAAGGTTATTGGAGTAAATGTAAAGGAGCGTTAACAAGGAGGAGCTTTAAACAAATGATCAAACAAAGGAGACATTTACATATATGCGTGTGCTCTTCTAAAAGTCAGCAAGGTTGACATTGATAATATGCACTGAACAGAAATTTGTAAAAATTGGGCTCTAAACCTGACAAAAAAGATACAGCATAATAAAATGAATAATTTGCAGCACAATAGTTGCTTGTTGCCATCCTTTAAGAGGAAATGTGTGTACAAAATAGTGCAAGCTGCATATCTGGTAATTACTTCGGGTCCGTGTGACAAAAAGCAACAATTTTAACACCAAAACCTCGATGATTGTTAAGATCCAAACTTAAAATATATTTTTAACATGAATCTCCAGTCATTTTTCCACTTTCCTACTAGTTTAAGAAATTGTCTAATTTTCCTTGGTAACCTTGGGAGAGGTGTGATTACGAGTTGTTAACGCAACTGGAGACGTGTTAATGGCCAGTGTTCTAGGACACTGCAACCACTTCCAGCCAATGTAAGTCAGATTATTCTCCCGTTATCTTGTGAACTCTGACTCTCACACCACTGCACAGCAGATATGCCTTGGTGATAGGCAGAACATGTTTGCAGGTAAGCAATGTACTGATTAAGCAAAGCAAACACTGAAAATTGCTTGTATGTGCATGTTGGGTTAAGGCATGAAGGGTCACAGATCAGAGATGCACGAGTGTCCTTTAGAGGTTACTCCAAAGGACACTTATCCAACTGATGGCTGTCATTGCAGCGGCCTCTAAGAACTTTGGTCTCACCTCAGGAGGTTTGCCCAGGTGCTGGGTCAGCACTATGAGGTTGATCAGCGTCTCAGGATGGCTGCTGTCCTGATAGGGAGAGAATTCAAAATGGTCAAAGTGAGCTATCCAAACCACAAAAATTATCCTGTTAACGCTAAAAAGAAACTCCTTGCTCCTACTACAAGTGGTGCAAAAAACATCTTTGAATGAATCAGTTAACTATAACATATTTTGTCTGTTTTCAGCTATGCAAAACAAGAGGGCTTAGAGCCATATTGCACCCTTGTTAAGTTCTGCCTATAAGGTGAGAGATAAAATCAATGAATAACTGTCACTTTGTAAAAATTTAACAAAGCACAGTTATTACGCTGATGAATATTTAAAATGCAAGTGGACAAGTGCTTCTACTGAAAATGATAAAAATATTTTGGTAAGAGCTACAACTTTTACAGATTAAAAAAAACAATTCAACATGTTAACAATATTGATTGACTAGTACAACCTAAGTGTTTTGCAGAAGCTTTTTAGACTCTTGAACAACAAAGGTATGTGCTGCCATCTGCTGGTAAATGACAGACAAATTTTATTTATAATGCACTAAAGCAAGCAACTGTAATAGATGAAAGCTGTTTATCTTGACTTTAGATGTTTACAGACACACAGAACGGAGGCATAACTTATTAATAGTGATTCTTATTATAGAGCAGGGGTGCCCAATTCCGGTCCTCAGGGGCCGGTCTCCTGCATGTTTTAGTTCTTTCACTGGTTCAGCACACCTGAATCAAATGATGGCTCATTAGCAGGACTCTGCAGAACTTTGACATGCCGAGAATCAGCTCTGTTGGACCAGAGACTCTAAAACTGGCTGGAGACCGGCCCTTGAGGCCCGGAATTGGAGACCCATGTTATAGAGGCTGCTTGGAAGAACACATGGCACACCAAAAGCTATTCTAGCCAAGCACACCACTTATAAAGTTAACTGACAAGTCTATGGGGGGGTGTCACAATAATTTGCATGCACAGTAATCTTTTGTCTGCAGAGGTAATTTAAAGCAACCAAAGCCCACCGGGTTATTGCACAGCATTACAGCCCCCTGTCATTAAAAACAACACCTGCAGGTATAACTGCTGTCTCTGCAGCCTCACATGAAACATATAAACAACACAATCAAATGCATGGATATTTATTTATTTTTTTAATTTAGACTTTGCACCAAACAAGGAACACTTCCTCTTCTCACAACCTCAAGAGAAAATGATGCTCTGTTCAAGATGACTGGGCTTACAGCTTGAGAAAGACATCTTTATTTTTGCATTAGATTTTCTAAGAAAAAGAAACACCCTGTGACATTTTTAAATTAACTAATGGAAACATATTTCTGCAAGTTTCGTTGGATTACATTTTAGACCTTTTTATACACCTTGGACAAAATCTCTACTCGATCATTTAGGCAACTTAAATAACTTTGCTAACTTGAATTGGTGTTTTTCAGCATGAAACACAAGCCCTTTCACACCTAGGTTAACTAACCTCAGCACCTATAGCAGGGAAGCCTGACTCCAGTCCTCGAGAGCCACCATCCTGCAACTTTTAGATGCATCCCTGCTACAACACAACTGAATGAAATGGCTACACTCCCTCATCAGCAGTCATCTACTTCTACAGAAGCCTGGCAATGAGCGATTCATTTGATTCAGGTGTGTTGGCCCTGGAGGACCTTAGCTTAGCGTATTTACAGTGCTGTGAAAACATAAGATATCTTCTGATTTTACCTTTTTGTCACAGCTATACGTTTCAAATAATCAAGGAAATTTTAGTATCAGCCAAAGATAACCTGAATAACCACAAACGTACAGTTTTTAAACAAGGATTTTATTAATTATGAGATAAAAGGTTGATCCAGGGCAAAAATATAACCCAAATCATGATTTTACAGTGATTGACCCAGCTTTAGAGTCAGCTTCACCAGTCAGACCCATTTCTGATTATAGATAACTTGTAGAATCAAGAAATCACTTTAATAGATCCTGTCTGACAGCATGAGCTAGACGCATAGTTCTCCAAAAGATCTTCAGACCTGTTTCTATGGCTTTGGAACTCCAGAATACCAACACGGTATATACATAAAACATGCAAGCAGTTACTAAGTTATGGGGGAAATTACTTTTTTTCGCATATAGCTAAATTGGTTTGGATTGAATTTTTGCCTTAAATAAAATTGTCACTAAAAAAACTATATTTTGTATTTAATCTGATTATCGCTGGTATCCAAATTAGCTTGATGGTCTATAACATTTAAGTGTGACAAGAAAAAGCAAAAAACAGTAGAAATGTAAGCAATAATATCCAAATTCCTTCCACCACAAAAAAAGATATATAAAAATTAAGGAAGCTATGAACAAACAAATACATAATTAAAGATCTTGCTAATTATAAATCAAGTATTTAAAATCTGGCTTGTATTTAAGATCTGAAGACCTAAAATTTAGATGATTAAACCAATTTTTTAGGAACTTGCCAAAGTCCTGGGAAAGATCTATACAAATATAAAAAGTGATGAACTCTTTGTTTTGTTTTTAAGAATGCCACAGCAGCCATTTTATTCTAAATAAAAACATGGCAGATATCTAAAATTAGTATCCAACAATAAAATGTGTTGTTAGAATTAAAGCAGTAAACAGGTAATTGCTATGATTGTTCCAAACTTTAAAAACATTTAAGGCTAAATCTCCAAAAGACAAAACTCAAAATTAAACCTGATGCTTACCCTTTTAAAAAATCTTTTTTTGTGTGCATTTTATAGAATATTAATGGTTTTAACAAACAGCTGGTGCAACTTTCTGCTTCAGCAGGCGTTCACTAAAGATTCATGTTCACACAGCAACGTTATGGATGTTAAATAATCATGAATGGTAGTGAAAACTGTTATCTGACCTTGTCAAGAGCCTCCTGCAGCACTCCTTCAGCCTCCTCCCACTTGTTCTGAGCCATGTAGCAGGCCGCCTGACCATTCAGCAGCAACAGGGTAGACGAGTACTTGTCAGACATCTCTTGGAAAATGTAGTAGGCATCCTGCAGCTTCTCTCCACCCTGAAATAACAAGCCAGTGTTTAGGACACCAGTCGGCTTGCTAAAGAGGGATTCAGATGTTTGCAAATGCATTTATTTATGAATTATGCATATGATGATGCTATAAAATTAATTGGTGCTTCTTCCTCACCACAGCGATATTAACCCAGGCTGTGGCCAACTGGGTTAGTGTGGCATCCTCATCCTGCTCCTGCATCTTCTTTAGATCTTTCCTGTCGAGGAAAAGTCCCTGAGATTAGAGAATTGCTACAAACCAATAGTTGTTGTAAAGAACAAGACTATCAAAACAAAGTTCATCTTCAAATTCTTTGCAAGAAATACTGTTTAAGTTTTGAAGATGCCAAACTACAACTACAAACCTTGCCAGGTCAACACGATCCAGACTGAGAAGCACCTGAATGGTCATGGCCATGCTGCCAATAAATTCAGAATTAGGTTCAGTTTGATCTGTATTATAAAACAACAATGTTAACAAACTTAAGTGTACAAAACAATTTTTTTTAAATTTTATAAATATTTCATGTTTATCATAACCTAAATGCCAAACAGAAGCCAGCTTGCATTTGCAGATAATCTCACTACATAAATCCATAGTGTGCCCTTTTAGGTGCCAAAATTAATATTTTTCATCCAGTCTCACAGTAATATTTAATTAACCCAATTTAGAGTCTTCTATAACTCAATAGCCTTTGTGAATTAAAAACTAAAGCCAAAACTGATTCTGCTTGACATTTTCAGCAAAAATCAATTGTTCTTTTGATTTGCCCGCACCACTCCAGACTTTCTCCTTGGTGCAGAGTTCTGAGAGCAGCATCCGTGTTCATCTCATGGTAGTAGATGGAGGCAGCCATGAGGAGGAAGGTGGTGTTGGCAGCATCAACGCTCTTCGCCATCTTCTTGTCCAAATCAGCAACAATAGCATCCCTAAACAAAAGCAGAGAAGAGAAAGCTGTGAAGGAAATATTTTGTTTGTCTTTAGCCAACAACCACAACAGTTTCCAAGCCTTAATATGCATGTGAAAAATCAACTTAAATAGCAAATGTTGCAAAAACTAAGTAATACGTGTAACAGGTTTTGTCCTATTGCAAATGGGAGAAAGCTCATTACGGATAATGGGAAGAAAAAAAAAAGATTAAAATAAAAGGGGAAAAAGGTAGTATGTGTATTAGGTATTTGTTGTACATTAATAGAAACAAACTGCATGCCCTGGCACACTGGAAACATATGCTGCATAGAAAGTTCAGACCAGAATTTTTGTTATGCTTACAAAACAAAAATAATTGTTTAACTAATTTGTAAAAAAGGAGAAAAAAAACAAGTTATCAACATCTGCATGGAGATAGTAAAAATAACTGCATTAATTCTGATACTTATTATTAAAGCTAGACAATATATTGAACAGAAATCCTGACTGTGATATCAATGTGTGTCGTTTCAAAAATAATGACTGTTTGAATGCACTATATGGTGGGCTAACACTTTTAAATGCCATGCAGTCACACTTTGCATGCTAACAGCATCTTTGAGCTGTTGGAAGAATTTTTTACAGTGCATTACACAAACACTCGATACAGATTTCTTTAACTGAGATCCTGAAGCCCACAGGAGACATCAAGAGGATGAGAAAGAAAAAGTAGAGTTAGGAAAATATGAGTTAACAGAAATCTTTATAAATCAGAATCCTCTTTATTGGCCAAAGACTGTGTGCACAAATGAGGAATTTGACTTCGCTTTTCAAGCGCTCACAGTGTACAGACATGAACATGTAACTTTAGGGGAATAAACTAAGGCTAGAGGAACAATATGCACATGTATGAACTGCCATTTTGTTTTAGATTAACATGAGAGAGAGAGAGAGAGAGCCCGGGGAAAGAAACTGCCTCTGTGGTGGCTGGTTTTTGCAAACAGTCCTGGACCTGAAGGTAAAAGTTTAAACAGTTTCTGTCCAGGATGTGTGGGGTCTGCAGATATGCTAGCTGCCCTTTTCCTGCCCCTATACCTGTAAAAGTCCTGGATGGAGGGAAGATCAGCCCGGATGATCCTCTCTGCATCACCGTAATATTTCACATAAATATCCAAATCGCTTGTAATGTGCAGCCTTACTACTTTAAAAATACTACAGTTAAAAATGTAATAAATCATTATTAATGTATCAGTTCATACTGCTTTTGCTGTCATATCCAGTCGCCCGCCCTGTGATACACTGATGAGCTGTCCAGGGTGTACCCCACCTCTTGCCCAATGCTGGAGACAGGCACCACACAATGGATGGTTGAACGCCTGAACATCCGATACAACATCTAACTCCTGGACAACATTTCTGGTTCCATACACGGAGATTGGAACTAAATTAAACTACACATGCAGAAAGCCAGAAATAATTTAGATGCACACTCAGAACCACAGACTTGCTGTAGTAAATAATAAAATGGAAACTTGTACCTTTTGCTTTCGTTGGACAGAAACTCTGCAAACATCCTTACAGCTTGGAGCTCAGCTGAAGAGTTGGCCTTGATTTCGTCCAGAACAACACCGTACTTCCTCTGGAAATACACAGAACCTCACAGGTCACGGTGTGGAGAGGGCTTATATTCACAAGAATAAACGCACAATACATTTATGAATGACTAAAACCCATCATGCTGCATATGTGTACTGTAGATTCTTACCTGAGCGATATACGCTCTGTACAAAAACATGTCCCTTTCAGTCTCCTTCTCGGCTGACGACGGCTTCAAAGACAAAACATAAATTGGATTTTAAAGTGGCGATTCGGACAAATATTAGGGAAAACCCTATAATGTCGGGGTAATGTCGTTTGTTAGCGCAGCTCCTGTTTACAGAAACAAACACAATCTAACAACAGGAACGAAAATTTCAACAAGTCAGAATGAAGCCCATACCTTCACTTTCTGAGCCTCGTTAATACACTGTTGATAACTGCCGATATAATACGCATTTTTCACATCGAACAGCTCGTCAACATCTCCCTGCTGAGCCGCCATGTTTGCTACTGAAACTTCCTGACACGTCGCAAAAATACGTCTCTTCCTGTGTTTTACAAAGGATTCTGGGAAATGTATTTTGAAGAACGCGAACACGCATAGAGTACAAATATCTTGTTAAAAGATCTCTGGCTTTCTCCTTTCATTCCAAATCTGTAATTTGACCAATGTTATGACCCAAACTAAAGCGATAACAGATAACAGTGAAAACAGACCCCTGCAGCTCTCTAATTCTCCCAAACTAGCTCATCACCATAGATTAATTGTATTCAATTGGGGTTTTTTTCCCTCCTCCCTTACATTTACTATGAAACACTCAACTTGTACTGTTCATACAGCATTTGGCGAGCTTTGAGCCACAGGCTGTTTCTATAAATTTCAACTTCCAGATGAGCCAAGCTTTTTTGTAATCTTTTAAAGTGATCTGGAGCAATTCCAAGTTTTGTGAAAGAGTTTCACAATTTGAGCTTTAATACTCTTTACTTATTTAACATTAACATATAACATTTTCTATGTTATTTTTTTATTCTTGGGGTTGTAATACAAGCTCAACAATAAATAAATAGATATGTACTTAAAAGTACATGTTTTTGTTTCTTTTTCAATTACCTTTATGGTCCTCAGTTGTTTTAACAATCTGACAAAATAGTATAAAGTAAAAGAAAGAAAGAAAATGAATGAAAATCTGTTGAAACAAGTAAAAAAAATATCCAGACAGCCTGAGTGTCAATTGGCAGCTGAAATGTTACTTGAAGTGAGATAAACAGTGTTAACTACAGCAGGGTTGTAAACATGAATGGGTTGGTTAGCATTAGGTCTGGTTGAGTCTAACAGCTGATGGGAGGAAGAACCTGGCAAACGCTCCCTAATGCATCTACGATCCAGCAGTCTGTCACTGAAAGAGCTCTGTAGTTCAGCAACATCTTCACGCATGGGGTTGCATGTTCTCCCCATGCATGTGTGGGTTCTCTCCGGGTACTCCAGTTCCCTCCCAGTCCAAAAACATGTCTGTTATTTGAATACTCTAAATTGCACTGTGTTAATGCAGGGTTGTTTTTCCTCTGTGTGTGTGTGTGTGTATTACTATTTACTATGACAAAAATGAAAAGATACAAATATTCCTCGAGCCAAACTTGAGTTCTGATATGCAAACTGCATGGTAATCTATGTATTGTACATATGCTACCACTAGAGGGCGCTCCAGATCTTACATATCACACAAACTTGCTGTAGTTTAGTATAATTTATGTTCATGGAGTAGTGTTTCTGTTTTTATGGAAAAGAGTTGTTAAAATGACAATAATATGAAATGTACATTTTTAAGGAATGCAAAAAAGGAGGTTTGAAACAGGGATCATAAACACTGGGAATTTCCGCAACCTCATTAGATTAAAGAGATGGGGATAGAAAGAAATTCCCCTGCCTTGAAAACATCCCGTCATGACCTTGTTCTTTATCTGTATCAGTTCACAACCATGTTCTTATTAGATATTACATTTTGCATGAAAATCGCAAATGTTGATTTAACTTAATGTCAGAGTGTGCCATAAAATTTAACGAGCCATAAATTTAGTGATGATGGAAAGGCTGCTCCCCACAGTTCCTGTTCATTGTTCCCCCAGCACCATTTCCTATGGGAAATGTGGAGCCGTGGGACTGGGACCTGGACAAGGATAATTACTGGAAACGCTAATGGGAAGGAGGGGGACGGACATTTGGTTCTAAATGACCCTTTTTCTTGTTTGGCCTCGCTCGGTTTGTCCACTCCTCTGCTAGCTCCTCCATTGGCCAAAACCAACATCAATCTGCTGAGTAGCCTCACCAAGTCTCCCCTGTAAGTTTGAAACTTTTTTTTTTTTTTTTTTAGTTTTTAGGAAGAGTAGGAGGACTCCGATTACACGAAGAGCAGCAACATCTGATCTCACTGATGTAACTGATCTCACAGCCTGCGAGGGAAGAAAACGCTCTTTTAATAATTTACAAATCTGCGCATGGTGGCTTTACGGTTACAGAACAGCAGCGGAGGACGTTTTACAGCGGAAATCCCAACAAAAATCTGAGAAACATGCTGTGAAGCGACAAGGATGAAGACCTGAGCGACTGTGCTGAGATTAGGTTGTCAACTCGAGTCCTGCGTCTGACTGAAAGGTGAGTTTGTGCCCGGATGGCTGAGCGACCCCGCTGCGATCTTAACGCTCCGCAGGTTTTTAATGAAACATCCAACCCAAAACGGCAGCAAAACTACCTGTGAGCTTCCATCATCACAGGATTGGCCTCTAACCGCACAGAGTAGCGTAAATACAGGTCCGACGAAGGAGGCATTTTAGTGTTTAGTGAGCGAAATGTAATCTATCAGTGGGTTGATTGTAAACGCGACAGACGCCATTTTAAACGGAAGTAACGGTCACTGGCTTCATTCAGATATGTTGATAAAGACAGCCTGCAGCTATGTGTGTGTGTGAACAATCACTTGGCTGAAAACTGCAGCGCTGTGTGGTAAATGTAAGTAAATCGCGGTAAAAGACCCGTGTCCCTTAGAATCAAAGCCTTCATCTAACAATCAACTAACCAGCAATTAAAAGCTGCCAAACTTTTAGTTTCTTGGATGTAAAACTGCAGTGTCTCTAGCAAAGGTATAGGCCTACCCTTTGCACCTTTCCACAACTCGTCTTGATTTTTATTTCTATGAGGTATCAAATGTGGCAATAATATTTTTCCTCTAAAAATGTCTATTCTAGCACCTTGCCATTATAAATGACAAAAAAAAATACATTGTGAACTTGGGGAAAGTTGAATGTTTTAAAATGTCTTCCTGAAAGTTGGCATTGAGGTTTAACATTCTTACAAAGTGTGGTGTGTTCTTATTATGGGTTGTTCAAACTCCCAACTTGTTTAGGCAATGAAAAAAAAAAAGTCTTTTAAAACCGCGTAAATGCATGAAAGCATTTCTTTTCTCCTGCATAGTTCAGCATCATCGCAAGTTAAAATTTTAAAGACTCACTCTAAATTCTAATTACAATACACTCAGTTGGTGCACATTTTATTGGCCGTGGAAGTTAGGAATGCACCGATATGACAATTTTGGCCGATATCTGCTATTAATACTGCTCTTATGGGCGACAACGAATATTTACCGATATTATATATATTTCCCTGCACTTACGACACCGTGTAAAAGTGACCACACCGCTTCTTTGCTTTAGGTAAACACCCCACAATCCTGCACTGCATTG
Source organism: Valencia hispanica (assembly GCA_963556495.2). Taxonomy (NCBI): domain Eukaryota; kingdom Metazoa; phylum Chordata; class Actinopteri; order Cyprinodontiformes; family Valenciidae; genus Valencia; species Valencia hispanica. The sequence goes on along the minus strand of OY747705.1, from coordinate 27,909,436 downwards.
ACCGAACAAATATCACTTGGCCAACCCTCTCCCGCTCCTGAAACACAAACGGCAACAAAAGGAAATTGACACTGGTTGTTAATATCGGGCCAGTCTTATTTATTGGACTGATATAAAATTACTAAAGTCGGCCGGTGGCTATCTGCAGTGGTCATCGTCTCATAAGGAGAATTTAGAGTAACGATTAACCTAACAAGTCATGGTTTTTGGTTTGTGGGAGGAAGCCGGAGTACCCAGTGGAAAACCAGTGCATTCACGGGCAGAACATGCAGAAAGACCCCAGATTGGGAATTGACCCAAGGATCTTCTTGCTGCATGGCAAAAGTGCTACCAACTGTGGCACCGTGCAACAACACTGTCCATTCCACAACCTGAGAATGAAACAAGAATATCACAACTGTAAACCTTCCACTGCAAACTAGAGGCTGGGTAAGAAGAGCAATATCAGAGGATCAGCCAACAGGCCTATGGTAACTCTGGTGGAGCTGTAGAAATCTGCAAGTTTTGGGCGAGGCCGGTTTGTTTGTATAGCACCACATTACAAAAAAAAGCATCTAATACATTTAGTGAAATATAATAAAGAACAAAATAATGCGAGAGTGGCAAGAAATAAGTCTTAAGTAGGCAGGTTTACATTTTAACACAAACCTTTTGGGATAATTGAAGATTAAAAGAGAGTTAAGACTATGATCGCCTCTGTACACACTATCCCCACAGTAAATCATGGTGGTGGTGGCAGCATCATTCCTAGGGGAGGCTTTTCTTTAGCATGAAAAAGAAAACTGGTCAAAGTTGATTGAAATATAGACCAAGCAAAAATGTTTCTAGATGTGCGAGGCAGGTGGAGACGTACCCCAAAAGACGTGCAGCTACAACTGCTGTGGAAGGCGGTCCTACAAAGTGCCGACTCAGTGAGGCTGAATACGAACGCACGCCACATCTTTCAGACTGTATGCGTCATTTTCCTTTCACTTCATAATCAGACCCACACAAACTAGTGCATATCACATAAAATCCCAATAAAATGTAATGCAGGTTGTGGTTGTAACACGACAGCCACTACACTTGCTAGAGAATGATCTCATTTGTAGTGATTTCATAGGGACCCACCCAACAGAAGATTGCGAAACTGAAGAATAAAGAAGTGATTTTCATCCCCACCAAATATTGCTTGTGCTTTTGGGGCTAATCCACAGCTTATTCAAACCAGTGCTGCAGATGTGGGCAAGACATATGGTTTGCAAACAGTGATATGTTTTGTAACACATCACAGTGCTTATGTTGTAAAAGGCTTTACGCGACAAAACAAGGCCTGTGTGCTTGTGAATGGCCCCTCTGTGCAGACATTGCCCTGGCAGGTAGCAGTGCACATTATCATGCACAACCCAGACAGACATGTCAAATGAATTACAGCCTGGGATTTGGACCCTCGAGTTGGACTCGCTCCGTGCATTAGCTGTGTCGGTGGTGAAAATGATTTGGCATTTTTCAGCCTACTCTGTATTTTAGTTGCCAGGGCTTCCTTTGTGTCTTGTAGCTGCAGCTGTCAGTCGGTGTGCTGAGGGAGAAGATGAGAGCAATTGAAGAATTGTTATATAATGGCAGATATTTTGTGTGTTTAGGTTTATTTAGTAGGAACAGACACAATTCGTAGATACGAGTAACACGTCTTTCCATTGCAAGTATCGTAGCGTTTGTAGTGATTTAAATAAATTTGGTTATTATTGATAAAAACGAAAAACTCCAACCATTCACGGTTTATAAATGCGTCAAATAAGAGCATGCACTTTAAAGCTCTTTTTTCAGTGGAATAAAAATCAGATGGCAGTTAGAGACACGTTCTTTGATGTATGAATGAGGATCATCTTTTGATTCATTTGCTGCCTCTATCAAGGAACGAGCAGCAAATATTACTTTTCCTCTTTTCTGTGTTTTAGTCTTTAAAAAAATTGTAATCAGAAGGTCAGACCTCAGTGAGAGCCAGGAATGAGCATCAGCCAGGAAAAGCTTGATTAGTCCATCTCTGTTCATAACTGTAGAGACTGAGGACAATAAAATAATTACAGAAAGTAGGAAACTTGCATTTCCAGGGAGAAAGCATTTTCAATGTTATAAACCATATTTAGGTGAAATAATGAACTGAAAACTTATCAGGAGAAATCAGACAAACAAGGAAAGTCTAAGCTTAAAGGTCTCATTCACTTGTTTTTTCAATAAATTTGCTTTGGTCTCCAGTATTAATTAATGCCTTGTGAGCCATTTTACGTGAAATAAATGCTCTGCCGCTCCTGTTTCAGGAGGTCGCAGTTTGTCGGAGGAGTGAGTGGGGGAACACGTCAGGGCCGCGAGTCTAGCTCTTTTATTAGGGATGTAAGAAAATATCCATACGCCAATATATCGCAATATTTTATGTCACAATATTGTATTGATATTCAAAAGCAATGTATCGATTTTTATTTTATTTTTTAGAATATGAATGGAACCATTAATGATGACAGTCATTTTGGTGGTAAAATTAAATGTATGCCTGGTAGTTTGTTGCTGTTTTCGCCTTCTTCGTTCTAGTGGATTAACTAGATCTATTAATAAAACTGGATGTGTTTAAAGTATGAAACCGGTTGGAGTGTTTAGAATGCTGGGACGGTTCTTCTACAGTTAAATTAGGTTCAAAACAACCACAATATTGTTACCTAGCATACAGACCACATTATAAATCTGAAACAATTCGAATGCTTTCTAATGGGGCGGTGCATCTAAATCTGATGACTATGTAGGGACAAAAGCATCAGATTTCAAATCTATTTACAGTAGATTTCAGCCAGGACTGGTTTTAATGACTGCTTGTTTTTTTCCAAATTAATGAAAGCTTTATACCTCACAACTGCTCTGTCACTGTTTCAGCACGGCATGACTGTGGAAGGCGATAAATAAAATGAAATACTTGCACAGCAGGATTAAGCAGGGGCTTGTAAGCCTCATCTATGTATATTGCAGCGTAACTGTATCCTTAGGAGATCCCCTCTGAGCGTTTTTTCTTTCTTTCTTTCAAAATAGGACAATAAAGTCCCGTTGTACAACATCCCCTGTGCTGCGTTATTAAGAGCAAAGCTCAAAAACCGCCGCAGTAATCCTGGAGATGTTTGTCGTTCCCGCTGAGGGGAATCCATGGTAACTCATTACCAAGACGAGAAAGGTGTGACCTTCTTTTACAAGCCAATAAAGTTCAACCGGAAACAGTGGTGGCCCCTAGAGACACAAAACACTCAGAGTTTGGAGCCTCGACTGATCTGAAAGTGCACTGCAGCCCGACAGGCGAACACTGTGACATTGTTTGAAATAATGAGCCCGCTGATGGAGTCCACTAATAAAACAGGCCTCGTTTTGGATTCCACTTGAGTCATCTGTTGACTCACAGTGTCCTTCTCAATTTTCCCTGATCACTGGCTCTGCTGCTCCTGCAAACCTGAGCACGCTTGTATTTGTCAGCCTGTTAGACACCAAGTTAACAAATTATGCTCTCCATGCTTGAGGTGAGGACAATTAGTCATAATGTGTCCCGCTCTTATGGTGGCCTTAATTGAAATGTCAAAGGCCTTGACATAAGTCATAGCCAAGCACTGGTTAGCCTCTTGATTATGTCTACCGTGATCTGCAGAGCTGTTGAGACGCTACTTATACTGCAAACAATATATAATTTAAAACTTAGACATGCCAGTTACAGTGAAGTGATCTAAGAGTGGGCAGCTCTGGTGATTCCTTATTATTCTTTTACCTTTTTATTTCAAATTAGCGTACTTGTATCCATTAATTAACAATCCCCTTATGCATTTTAATACATGAACAAATGTTGTGAGTGAGCACTGTGCTGGGCCTCAGGCAGTGCAGCAGCCACTGTATTCCCAGCCTTATTACAAATGCCTAACACTGACTGATGTTCCCAAATTAATGCCAGCAGCTCATAGCCACTATCTTGCTATATGTGCTGAGCCCAGCTTTTATCCCGGTCTCTCATCTTTTTCCCCAACCTGTTGCGCAGTGGCAGCCCGCTCTCAGCCTCAAGTCTATTTTAGTTCAAATTGGCAGGCTGAATTATTAAAAGCAGATCCATTATGTGCCCGTGTGTTAATTATTAATTGTTAAGCGGGCTTCTGGCAGATCTGAGAAAACTGTTAAAGGGAAGGGCATAGTGTTTGAGGAGAAGACACTGATTGCCAAGCGACTGCAAAGAGTTACTGCACTGGAACGTAAAAGTGACAGACCCATAATTACAACGCAAAGATCCGAAGCCAGCGTGTTTTATGCACTCATAAGTGTGTTGCATCTGTTCTACATTGCAGTTGGTTGTCTCAAGCCAGAGCCACTGCACAATGATGATTACAGACACATGGGTCTGCTGGAGACAGTTGTTAACACATGCAGTGCTTCTAGCTGCGACTATCCATTAGCAGTCAGCGCCGCCTCTGTTACGTAACATCTCAAGAGAAGAGAGGAGAAGAGTGAGACGGCAAAACTTGATGAGAGATGAAATCGCAACATGCGCTTTGTCCTGAAATCCTGGAGCCCGATTCTCCAACAGCGGTGAAGTGGTTCCAGTTGTGCAGCTCACTCAAGTGGTTACGTGTCCTCTCAGAACACAAAGCACGGATGTGCTTTATAGAACGACCAGGATTTTCTATTGTGTCCTCTAAGTGGAAACAGATTATAAAGCCAAGGGGAGAGGAATCTGTGGAGAAAGAAAAAATAATTTAACAGACATGTAATGCCTTTCATTGTGATTAAACAAGCTTTTTTTTTTTCTATTGCGACTTAATTTTGAGTCTACTAAAAAGGAAATATGTTGAGGTAGAGATGGACCAATCAGGACATGTATTTTTGTGCAACTTTGACCTCCCATATGCCATTACAGATTTATATTTAAAGAACTAGAATAATAAAAAAAGATATAACAAAATTAAAGGTGTTATGTGTAAATAGTAAATGACATGTACTTGTATCGTGCTTTATCTACTGAATGACTGAATGTAGCTTCATTCACACACTGATGGTGGTAAACAACTCTAGGCCCGTAAGACTATGCTTTCAGTACTTTGTTGAATTCAGTGCTGTTTAAAGGATTCTAACTAATAATTGTCTTGTTTTCTTATATCATTAATAATGCAAGATCACTGACCAGTAAAAGAAGTTGCAAAGGCAATATCTGGAATACAGTTTTATTACTTTAGAGATACGGTTTTTAAGGAGCATATTTTAGACAACACTGCCTCTGATTAAAAAGAAAAATATTGCTTATCATTTTCGATGCAGTCATTTAAATCACAGTTTTAGATGATAGAAATAACAGCAAAGTACTTTGCAGCGAGAACCAAAGTAATCAACCGAAGGTGGAAGTAATCTTCTCCCTATCAAACTACACTACTTTTAGCTAGGTTGCATACCAGCAATGGGAAAAAGGAGCTGACCGTTTGTCTTTAAGAACTGCTATTGTTGTAAAGTAATATGGTCCTATTATGTTGGACTGGAAACAGGATATCTGTTCTTATGTCGACACCTTACACAGTGCATTATGCTGTTCTGTAATTAATGGTGAGCTGACTTCCGCTTTTGGATGAATAACATCCTACCCAACGTTTATTTAATTCAGAGTACACATAAAGCAAATTATATTTCAAGGTACATGAGTCCTCGGCACGGATGAAAAACATAAAGGCATTTCCCAACCTCTAAAACAATCAAGAATTTAAGGGGCTTCCCCCATGTAGGCTCATATTTTTAACTTTGTTAAATAATTTAAAAAGAAAATTTGTCTGACTGCTGCTACAGTCTTCAGCCGATTTACATTTTGCTCTGGAGCAGTTTACTAGAGGGCTAGGCTAACGTTAGCATGTTTACTCTGACTTTTGATAAGACTCTTTGATAATTTGATTCATAACATTTCAGTGCGGTTCGAGTTAATCAGAAAAAGATATCCTGAGTAAAAACAAAATGCTGTTTTTTATTTGCTCCAGTTCTATACCTTTATTATCTGTCTGGTACTAAAATGTGTTTGATCTGAAACATTTAAGTGTGACAACAAAACAGATCAAATCTGTGAGGGGGAAAACCTTCATGGCGGTGTACTGTTCCAATTAGATCATCGCTGCACAAACATCTTTGCTCCTTTAAAGAGATTTAAATATCATTTAAATATATATATTTAAATATATATATATATATATATATGAAGTTTAACCAGATTTTTCCAGTTTAAAGTAGCAGTCACTAATAACCTTGATAATCTAGTCTAACTTTAAACTCTCCCAGTTTGTCGCTGTTGTATAAATGCATGTTTTTCACCTGTACAAAGTTGAACGTTTTAGCTAATTTGTTCCTGTTTAAATGGTTCAATATTACACAGTGTGTAACTGATGCACCTACAAAGATTTGGGTTTTGTGTGTTTGACATTTACTGGACAGCAACTGTTAACACCAGGAGAGAAATGATGTCGATGGGTAAATTGAGCCAGACACACTGTAAAGGTCACTGGCCCAGCTCAAACTGGTAACCTGTTGGACGAGTTAGACAACTGCATAACCACTGCTATTGAAATGTCATTGACTGAAACCGTGAGGGGATTACAGAGCTTTTCTGTTTGTTGTTGCTGTGTTGCGTGATTCTGGTTCTGTGATCTCCTCCATCCTAAAGCAGGGAGGATTTGCTCCGATGGAGTTGTCTCTCCCGGGGTCACAGTGCTCCAATCCACATGAATACTAAATCCCTGAAGAATATGAAAGTCGTGACATTTTCTGCTGCCATCAACCAATCAATTGTTATGCTGTCATGGGAAATTCCACAGTCCCAGCTGAAGCTTTTTCCCCCTAAGTTGTGGTGGCCCAAGCACTTTTATATTTTTGTGTTGGTGTCCTGTTAATGCTGACTTATATTGGCATCCCTCAAGCTGTCTGTTTCCAGCTTCCTGTCATTTCTCACCTGTCATTCCTCAGCGTTATCGTCTCTGACAGCTGAATTGAGGTGATGTAGAGGATTTATCTGTGATTCTGCTCAATACTCCGTTTCTAAACAAAAGACACACACAACCTAAAAAGATCAGATACTGCTGTTATGATAAATCAGTTTTATCAAGCATTTTCAAACAAGTGCACTGTTAAACTGGAAGGAAGCAGTTGAAATAAACAAAACTTTTAGTTTGCCGATACTGATTTCCATGTTTCTTCTGTTATCTGCTCATTGTAATTTGTAAGGACAATGGCCCATAACATGTATGCTGTATTTTAATAATATGTTATTTGAGTGAGGTAGTAGTTTTAAATCCAACAGAAAATAAACAGATTACAATTATTCCTTGGTATGTATCAAAGCACACATTTTAAAGCAGAAATTTGCAGACCCTGTGTAAAAAGACACATAACCCCCCCCCCCCTCAAATTAGACTCAACTCCCTGCTATAAGTCATTTAAAATTATTTATCTTTGCTAAATGCTAAAAAATATAAGTGTGAGATCTATTTGATACATTCTCAAATTCCGGAGTTTACATACATTTCCTTACACCATACTTAAACTACATTACTTGTGTTAAACAGTTTTGTGTATCCTTTTAGAACCTCTTCAGAATAGCTAGAATCTTGGCCTATTCCTCCTTTAATCAACGTTGTAACTATTGTAGTGGCATTGTCCATCTGGAAGACCCTTTTGTGCGCAAATTCTAGCCTCCATAGCGGATGCATGGACATCTTTCTTCAATATTTTCGCATAATGTTCTTTCCTCATAATGCTATCTATTTTGTGACGTTCACTAGTCCTGTATATTTGATCTGCCAATTACTGATCGGGGCCAGTGTAAAGAAACTTGGCATATCCCTATCTCAGGCTCATTGTTTTTTTAATCTCTTTTGAAAACCTGCAATGCTGGTTAAAAATGGAAACACTAAGGGGTGCAATGAAACTGGATCAATACATTAATGAGGATGAACAGAAAACACAAGTTGTCTAGTGGCTTGCCTTTCCAGCAAAACTGACTAAACATATAAACTGAATCCCTACTTCTTGCCCCATCAAATGTAGCTAGAAATGTGGATCTTATGGTTAATGACCAGCTGACCTTTAAAGACAATTTCACCTCTTTTGTTCAATTGTTCTGCCCTGATTGTTAAAGAAAAATCAAAACATACGTAGTTCAGTCTATAGTCATCTCCCTTATTGGCTACAGCAATGTCCTCCTAACTTGTCACCAAACCTGTGCTGTGAAACTTCTAGAGATCGTCCAGAACACTGCAGCGCATCCGGTCTTCAATTGGTCTAAAATAGCAAACATCACTCTTCTTTGTTGAGCTCCTCTTGTGCTTAGTGCTTAATGGAACAGCTCCCAGCTACCTGAAGGCTGATGTCTTTTTAGGCGTAGTTCCACGATTGTGGAATGACCTACCGAGCATGACCAGAACGGGGACATCCTTGTTTAATATCAAGAAACTGTTGAAGAGGCAGTTCTTCATCTCCTACCCTGTACTTTCCTAGTCGCTCTGCAGCGCTATTTCCTTGTCAGGTCCTGTCACCTCTGACAGAACCCGACTAGTGGTCTTCTAAGTAGCATATTGTTAGCTTCAATATTTTGTCTATGTTTTTAGATCCTCATTTGTAATCAGCTTTGGATGAAGGCGTCTGCCAAATTGATAAGCATGGATAGAAATTTATAAGCAAATACAGGCCTTCTTCCTGAACTCTTTGGAGAGGGCTTCATTTAGATTTCAGTATTTTAGTCCTGCAATGAAAGTCTAAATGCTCTTACACTAATAAATGAAGTGAGGTTTGGATTAGTGAAAGAAAAGCTCATAGACATGAAACCTGCATTAGGTGCTGTCTAGTGGCCTGTTTCGTGGCACGGGCATTCCCGGCTTTTGCCCCGATCATTTCACATAAAGTCCTGAATGTTTTTTTTGTTTTGTTTTTCACCTCAAAAGGAATACGTTTACATGAACTAAGCTGCCCTATGACATTATTGGAGAAGGCAGTTTTGTAATTTCCTAGCTTTGCTGAATGCAACAGAGCCATGACAGTATTATCGATCAGAGAGGAGTTTATGTAAATCGGTAATCCTCAGTGTTTTATTTGCTGACAGCCTGAATGAAAATGGACAGTAGACAATTTTGTTTTGCAGGAAGTAAGAGGGACAATTCTTCAGTTGTGGTGGCTGGCAGTGGGCGGCAGAACTCTGGGCCAACACATGAACCAGGTAAACAAACAATTGATTTAAATCCTGCAGCTATGTCTTCGAGATTATGTGAACATTAGGCAGATCATTCCCGACAGCAGTGTTTGCGAACAGACATAAGTAAAAATTGTCCGGCGAAAAACCTAAAATCGTTGAACATGTTGACTGACGTGCTTCTCCTCTAAACTTGCAAATATATTGCTATTCCCAAAAATTTTTATAAACAGGTGTTGCGTCTATCTGCGTGTCCACATTGATCTCACTTTAACTCCTCCTAGCGCTGGAGCCAAAAAATGCATGCGCTCATTGCAAGCTTTCTCTCAACTCATAACTCGTAACTTGCTTTTAGCAGCACCAGACCTTTCTGCGCAAAAGTCTGAAGCATCTGATGTTGTACTAGGTTTACCAATGATCTAGACAGGACAGAGAATGAGGAAAAGAGCAGCAGACACAGAGGTCCACCATGCAAAATGACACAGAAGTAACTTTTGTGCTAGTCAGGGGAAAAAAAATAAGTAGCCTAATTGTTACCTATTGACTAATTTTATCATCCTCATCCATCCATCCATCCATCCATTTTCTTCCGGGGTCAGGTCGCGGGGGCAGCAGCTTAAGCAAGGACACCCAGACTTCCCTCTCCCCAGCCACTTGTTCCAGCTCCTCGGGAGGAATCCCAAGGCGTTCCCAGGCCAGCCGAGAAACATAGTCCCTCCAGCGTGTCCTGAGTCTTCCTCTGGGCCTCTTCCCGGTGGAACGTGCCCAAAACACCTCACCAGTGAGGCGTCCCGGAGTCATCCTGACCAGATGCCCGAGCCACCTCAACTGACTCCTCTCAATGTGGAGGAGCAGCGGCTCTACTCTGAGCCCCCTCTGGATGACTGAGCTTCTCACCCTATCTCTAAGGGAGAGCCCAGACACTCTACTCTCTAATTTTATCATCCTGTCTTAGTTAATATCAATACTGATATTAGAGAGTTTGTTCACAGTAGCTGTGTTTACATGGACACAAGTAATCGAATTAAAAGCCTGATCGGAATAAAAATGCTTCATGTAAACACAACATTCGGAATACTCTGATCCGATCACACTCATTCGGATTAAGATTTCATTCCGATTGAGACAGCTGGGTTATGCCGATTGTTAATCAGATCGCTGTTTATGTAAATTATTAGAAATTGACTCTGTACACAACAATAAAGGCTTGTTGATGTAATACCATGACCAGAAAAAAAATAAAAGCACGCTCTTAAGAACTTCGTACCGCGGTCTGGTCGGGGTCCTGGGCTGTCGGGCTGCTTTGCCACTGTGGGGCCCTTGGCGGTCTGCTTGTCTCCGTCCTAGAAGGTAGGGGGTCCATCTCCCAGGTCCGGGGGCTGGTGGCTCTACTGGGGCATCGGGACCTGGACCTGGGAGCATAAAGTGTGTATGGGGTGTGTGAGTGAGGGTACAGCGTCATTTTTTCGGGTGTCTTGGTGAGTCAGTGAGAATGTATGGGTTTAAGAGGGAGGGAACGTATGACTGTGTCTGTATGTCTTTGTCTACCTGTCAGGTTGGATCTTGGTCTGCCCCTTCGCCTGGCGCACCTCAGGCCTTACACTTAATGGGGGGCCTATTAGCCCCTCCGTCACTCCCCGCCGGTGACGGGGGCCCCTGCCTACCGGAGCATCGTTGGTCAATCCGGTTCGGACCTGGTGCGTGCCTGGCCGGGCCTGGGGGGGCCGGTGTGTCGGTCGGCCGATGCGCTGGGCCGATATCTTCCTTTGGTTGGTTGGGGCACCTCTTTTAGAGGTGCCAGGTTTGGGATTGTTGGGTGGTGCCTGCTCTGTGGCTCGGCGGGATGCAGATCCGGCGTCTCTGCTCGTTTGATCACCTGTTCTGTGCGCACCGTGCGTGGCCGGTTCATTGGCGGGTTGGACCGGCCCTGGCCCTGGCCCTCGTTGGATGCCTGGTCTCGGCGCTCTGCGTTGCGCGGGATCAGGACCCGGGAGCTGGTACAACTTGGTGTCCAGATGCAGGCTGAGCCCGGCCTGGGGATGCTGTCCGTCCCCTGCGGCTATCGGTGGGGTGCCCCGACGTAGGGCAGGGGTGGGGCGCTGGGATGTTGCCGTTGGGGATTGGCCTAGAGTGGTGGCGGCGCGTGGCGGCCCCTGCAGTGCCGGGGGCCCCTCGTCGGCCGGTCCCTTGTCCGGTCCCTGCTGGGGGGTGGGGTGCCCCTGGGCCCCGGCTCTCCCGGTCCATTGACCGGCCCGCCCTGGCGCGGCCGGTTGCCGGCGGGGCCCGTGGGCTCGTCACTGCTGCCCCCCGGGCCCCTGCATAGTAGCCGCTGGACGTTCCCCTGGGGTTCTCCTTTGCTCCTCTCTTGGGGGATGCGGTCGCCCCCACCGGGTCCGCCTGGGGCTCTGGGGGTCCTTTGGACGTCTTTGCTCCGATCTCCTTCATGTCTGCATCGATTCCTGGGAGACGGATTGATGCCTGCTCACACCAACTATCGAACACTCTTATGGAGAAACCTTATATGCACCAGCATGCTAACACACACACATAGATGTGGGGTCTCTGGTGTTTAAGGATATATTCTTGGGCTGAGGTTATCATTACTAGAGCTTGATTAATCGGTACCATGAGTTTTTCTGTGACATTGTTGTTGTATTTTTATATCTATTTTTGTGTGATGTGGTTGTGTAATTCTTAGTTCACAATGTTTGGTTTGTTTTGTCGATGTTCCTTTTTCGTGTTTTGTTTTTTCCCCCTCTCTCTGCCGTCCTGTGGGTATGGAGGCAGACTTCAATGTCTTCCTGTGTTTTCTTTGTTCCCCTTCCTCTCTTGTATTTTCAACTCACCTTCTCTCTTAACTTTTTGTTTCCTACCTCTCTTCTTCATCTTCCTTCTTTCTTCTCCTTAATTTTCCGTCTCCGTGTCCATAACATCAGGAAATAAAAACCCCAACAATTCATAATAAAGATTTTTCACACATATATCAAGTGGAGGACTATAGCAAAAGCTGTACTGCTCCGCTTGTGAAAGTAAATCTGTTGGGCTTCTACTTGGTACTCAGACACCAATTCTGAGCTCCACACTGCCAAACAGGACACGAAAAAAAAAAAAAAAAAGAACTTCGTACCACTCCATTTTAAACACTCGCAGCCATGTTAGTTTACAGCGGAAGTCTGCTACTTCTTCTACGGCCATTTCTGGTATTTTAGACCATTCTGCGCATGTCAAAATGATTTATTCCGATCGAACGTGTGGTGGATGTAAACGGTTGTTATAATCAGAATAACTTTTTCAGAGCCCATGTACACAGTCAAATTCTAATCCAAACTATGACCGATTAAAGACATTTTGCACATGTAAACGCATTGTCCCATTTAAGTTAGAAAATTAATACATTTTGAAGTACATATTGCAGTATTTGCCTTTAAACAAGGTGCCACAATGCTCAAAAAAGCTTTAATCAAATCAAAATTTATTTATAAAGCGCTTTTCATACAAGAAGTTGCATCACAAAGTGCTTAACCTTTAATAAGGTTGTTTTTACTGCGTAGGTCCCCCAGATTCCTCGACAAGGATGTGGGCTCAGCCCCCAATGTTCCCAGGTCCAAGAAACACCCCTGGTGCTGTCACTAATGTGTCCTGAAAGTTTGGCTAAAATGTATTGTTGCTTAAACCAATTCATAATTTAGAGGATTAGCCTCCGAGTGATAGGATTAGTTCTACATTCACATCTTAATGGACTCTTGCACTTTTCCTGGGATTCTCTAACAGACTAACGGCATTTCTTATCCCCCTGATCTGTGCCCTTTAATAAACCCTGGATGGTGATGATGAACATGTGACAAACAAGGCCACAAACTGTTATCTGCTAAGTACTGATTGATGTTATGCTGCAAGCTGTGGTTTTCCATGTAATTGCAAATTACATGATGTTGGTCTCTGCGCTGTTGTGGCAAAATAATCGAAGGGAAACCTCAAGATCACATAAACTTCTTGGTCAGGGGTGAGTTTCTGTGTCAAATTGTTTTAGTTTAACATTTTTGAAAACGTTTTCTCTGCATGTGAAGTCAGCATTAAGTATGTTTTTATTATCTACACTGGGTAAAAACTATCGTGCTTTTGTAATTTGTTGGTCCTCTATTCACAGCATTGCTCTTAAAGGCCAAAAACAGCTGCCTCATAAAAAGGCTGAATGCGAGAGCTGATGGATTCCATCCAAATATACTGAAATCACATTCAAAGTGTCCCCAATACAGACATCAGCTTTATCTGCGCTGAAACTCGGATGTCTCAAATTAATTATGGATAATTCAGTTTGCTTTCGTTAGCTTGACAATCCTCCCAGATGCACTGAGAGAGGGCAGATAAGTTATTTTATTGTCTTTGCAGTCTGTTTTAAGCTCCAATCCCCAGTTGGGCTGTCACACTGACTCGACAGGGCCGTCTGTACCTGCAGTAGAGTCCCTGCTTCCATTACCTGAGCTCATGCACTGTCACAAGACATCCATCACACATTGTGTGAGGTCTGGCTTCATTTCCATGAGTCACCTCTGCTGAGCCTCTGTCTTTTTGAGTGAGGGGATGTCGGCCGGTTGGAGACGACTGTGCGAGTTTGCAGCTCGTCTGACTGCTCTCGTTAGAAGTGCCGAGCTCCTGGTACCCAGGCCTATTGGTGTAAGTATGGGAGGATGCGGATGTTTATGTGTGCTGATCAGCCATTCCTTGTATATTCTGCCACAATGCTGAGCAGCGCTTTCTCCTGTCATGTCTTGTTTTGCTTTAGATCTGGTAAAATGTTGCCTCTCTAAATACCGTGGAGACATCGTGTCAGGGTTTGCTGTATGCAACCACTGCACTTCACAGACCATTTAAGATTTGGTCCTCACCACTTTCATGCTTCACAGCCACACACATACACAGATTTTGTTCTAAAACCCTGTTTATGTGGAGCACTACGCTTTCTGTCCTTGGGAGTAAAAGGAACGTGACGGGTCTTTGCAGTGACATGCAGAAGGGACAAGTTTAGTGAATAAAATGGGATTTTCTGATGACATTAATTCAACAGTGACTCAAATGTATAACCCTTTGGCTCTGTGAGATCCTCTGGCCTAGCTGTAAAAAATGCAAGGACCTGATGTTCTGCTGTGCATGGTGAAAGTCCTCCTGAACGACTCCTGGTGTAGAGAAAATGTTTACTGGGATACCGGACTTGGCTCAGGTTCAATCCACCCCTTCACTGGTCAGCTCCCCCATTTTGTACCTCCATTTTATTTATGTAGCTAACCCATTTTGTTTGAGTGTATTTCCTTGGTAGTTAAGTACAGGTTACCTACGCAGTCTGGAAAGGCCTGGAATATGGATCGTTTTCCAGCTCTAGATAAATGGAGTATGGAAAAATACTGGTGCTTTCAGACTTTCTTTCCTTCCTTCCTTCCTTCCTTCCTTCCTTCCTTCCTTCCTTCCTTCCTTCCTTCCTTCCTTCCTTCCTTCCTTCCTTCCTTCCTTCTGTCCATCCTTTAACCTTCCTTCCTTCCTCATGGTCATCTTTTAAACTTCCTTCCTTCCTTCCTTCCTTCTGTCCATCCTTTAACCTTCCTTCCTTCCTCATGGTCATCTTTTAATCTTCCTTCCTTCCTTCCTTCCTTCCTTCCTTCCTTCCTTCCTTCCTTCCTTCCTTCCTTCCTTCCTTCCTTCCTTCCTTCCTTCCTTCCTTCCTTCCTTCCATCCATATGTCCATCCTTTAATCTTCCTTCCTTCCTTCCTTCCTTCCTTCCTTCCTTCCTTCCTTCCTTCCTTCTGTCCATCCTTTATCCTTCCTTCCTTCCTTCCTTCCTTCCTTCCTTCCTTCCTTCCTTCCTTCCTTCCTTATGTTCATCCTTTAGCCTTCCTTCCTACCTTCTGCCCTTCATTCCTTCCTTGCTTGGTTGCTTTCAGTTCATTCACCTACATTTTGGGTAGTGACCACAGGTTCTAAGTGAGTATAAGATAAGATCTACAGAGTTACATTTTTTGCCCTTGGGTCTAAAAGGCCGCAATGTAATGATAATTGAGCCACTTTATAACTTTTTCCTTTTACACATTGTGTCACTTTGCTCAAAAATATAGGCGGTCGGGGCCGTTGCGTGGCGTAGTGGTAGAGCGGATGCCCCAGGGTTACAGTCATTGACTCCTGTGCTGCCTGTCTTCACCTCTTCTCTCTCCCATTCTTCCTGTAAAGCAGGGGTCGGCAACCTTTCTGATGAAGAGTGCCATCTAAAGTTTCCTCAGAAGTCAAAGTGCCATATCAACTGTGCATTAACAATAAAGTCATTAACGCTGCTTATCAACAGTTACTCACTATAGATATAGATTTCAAATTCAATTCAAAATTCAAAAATACTGTATTGATCCCAGAGGGAAATTAAGTGTTGTTGTAGCTCATATAATTAAATCTTTAAGGAGTTGTTGTAGATAATGATGGCTGTGGGCAGGAAGGATTTCCTGTAGCAGTCTGTATTGCAGCGAAACTGAAGAAGCCTCCGACTGAAGACGCTCTGTAGTTGTATGACTGTCTCATGAAGAGGATGCTCAGGGTTGTCTATAATTTTTTTTGATTTTATGAAGAATCCTTTTTTATTTTAATTTATGAAGAATCCTTCTTCAGAATCCTTCCTTCTATAAAATAACTTTATAGAATTATATTTGTTGACAGATGTTGGCAATGTGCTAATCAGCTATTTTCAAAAATCACTTTTACAAATTTACACGAATTTACAAAATTACACTTTCTAGGCACAGGGCACATACAGCACGATCTTTCTGCTGCACAGAACCCTAGTCTTCAGTCCATATATTCATAAAAGACCAGGAATTGTCTTTTTTTCACTTGCTTCAATGCCATATTTTAGCCTTCAGGACTGACTAGTTAGTAATGACCTCGTCAGCCATGTGATTTTCAGCCAATTACAAGTTGAACCTGGCGGGTGGAGTTGTTAGCTAAGATACCGTCTTTAATAAGAAAAAGGTGCAACTGATTGGTCTGTGTGAGCTCATTTGGAATCTGGCTGGTGGCCAGGCCCTATGTTTTTTGAAATGCACCTTCTCAGACGAATTCACTGCGTGGTGTGCCATCAGTTAACCCTTTGTGTGCCACGGGTGGCACTAGTGCCCTGGGTTGCTGATCCCTGCTGTAAAGCAACTGTCAAATAAAGGTCATAATAATAAAGTCTGTCTCTCTGGTGACCTGACACATCTTTGTTATAACATTAAGTTGGAACAATAACCTTGTAATCCTACCCTAGATGCATTCACTAAACAGAGAATATACTTAAATCCTAATTACATAAACAATTTCCACCACACACACACACACAAAAAAAAAAAATATATATATAATATAAAATATTGCTTGCGGGTTTTGCAGTAAGCTGCATTTGCATGAGGTTTTGATACACCTGTTTATTCCCTGCAGTGTTCTGGCGGTGAGTGAGGCCACTCCCTCTGGATGAGAAACAACAGCACACATGGATTGTATCAGGAGGTTTTTCTGCTGGCAGGACACTGGGCTCATAGCAGCGCTCACCCTTTCATCTCTGGATAAATTATTTCCAGATGTCCTCAACAAATGGACAATGGATTCATCGGCAACATTAACATTGCCCAGTTTTCTTGTATTTCATGTGGAGTTTCTGCTCATCTGAATGCTGCTCATCTTGTCACAAGACCGTCCAAATCTCTTGGTATCCTTTTGCATACCCATCTGCTGCTGATGTTGAGCAAGCTATGCACTGGTGGCAATAATAGCCTGCAGCCCGTTACTCAGGAGGAGACTCTCTAAAGCCTTCCTACCACCTATACACTCTCCAAATCTCTTCATATATGTTGGTAGTAAAATAATTGCCCCAGGGACAATGATTAGACTGAGTTTGCACTAGTTAAATCATGCATCTATAAATCACTAGATGTTTTTCCTGCACTGGGATCTCTTTTTTTTATGTAACAGAATCCCTACAAAAGAGGTTCCTCTTAGATTTTCTCAAAAGCTTTGACCTCCATCTTTCTTGTTATTTTTTAACACCTAAATGGAAACACGCTGCTGTTTATCAGTCATGAGCTTTTAGAGAGCATCAACATTTTTCTCACTTTTTGCCGCTGCTTCAAGTATCTCATTACGGGTTGTTGAGACGAAGGTGGAGGAGTCTGGTTTTATAAACCTTTAAATTGAATGTCTCCCGGCTTTTTCCTTTAAAGAAATGGCTGCGACCGAGGTAAAGCCCATAGAAGCTAATTAAGATTTTAGAGCTTAGTAAAAGCCGTTTGAAAAAGCTGAAATCTCTTGGGTTGACTGAGCATTTGAGCAGCTCTTCTTTTTTCTTCTTTAGAGAAATAATGTTAAAGTGTGTTTCCTATTTGGAGATCACTGAATTTTCTTCTGTACTTTTATTAATAATGGTAAGGTTAGCAAAACTTTGACATGCCCCCTCAATGTTTCTCTTGAGTGGCTCCACTTGCACACAACCCTCCATATTTGAACTGTTTGTATACACAAACCCTGACAGGCAAACACTCCACCTCCCTCTGCTCCCTTCCTCCTCATCCCCCTGTTTTCTGTAGCTCACCGGCAGGCTACACAGCTGACAGGGTATGATGGCTCAGGTCCCTGACGAGAGTGGAATTTAATGAGCACTATCAAATCTCTCTCCAATCTAAGAAAGTGGTCTATTATCCATCAGCACTTCTCAAATCTGATACCCGTCCATCACAGGGAGAAAAACAGGGAGGTGTAAAAGCAGACTCCTTTTTTTTTTTTTTTAAGTCCTCTGAAACGTGGTTCTGCTCTCAAAGCTGACCTGACAGGCTGAGCGCCTTTCGCTTTAAATAGAAACAAAGATTTCAAACTGATCTCTTTTCTCTCAGTCTAGTCATTATATGTGTCTTTTTCTTTGTTTTTTACGTTTCACACACATTGCATCAGAGGACGACTGCAGCTCAGTGAGTTCGTTAGGACTATGTCGAACCGGGGGATGGGGGATCTGATACCCATCCTTCTTCTTCAGCTGGACCAGAGAAACGATTACGCGTCCAGCAGCCGCCTCAACACGAGGCCGGTGCTACATCCCCGCTTCGGGACGCTCTGTAAATGAGCTCTCATTCAACGGCTACGTTTTCTTGACGTGTTGGTATTGACGTGTAACACCTCCACCCTCTTATTTTCTCTCCGTCTGCCTGTCTTTGCTCGCCCTCTCCTCGTGCGTCTCCTCTCTGGGAGGCGTCCTGCTGACGCTCTCCAAGGAGTCTTATTGATATGCTTAGAGAGGCATTGCAGACAGAGAGAAAGAGAGGAATGAAAGTCACACACTGCAGCAGGAGATTCACTGCCTTCCTTCTGCTTCCATCAACAGTGAAAAAAATCCCAACTTGCCCAGTAGGGAAATCATGTAGCTTCTTTCTTTTTCTTTTTTGGGTTTCCTGCTTTGGATTTGTAATTACGGCCCTGCGAGAGGATCGACAGTTGGCCTTTGGGGCATATGCTCAATTAATCTTTAGGAGTCCTTTCATGCGGAGACATAAAGATTAACTCTTGATCATGATGTCAATGGGACACTTGCCTAATGCAGCTTCTTAGTTTTTATTTTTCTGCAGTGACATTTTGCAATAATTCACACGTCTGAGACTCCGAAAGGAAGGAAATCTGATCCGACTGTCGAGTCTGCTTTATTTTTCTGTTTTCCCCCTGAGGTGTGGAAGTGTTTCCTTTATTTCTGTGTGCATTTCGTCACTTCCCCAAATTCCCTATCTTGGGATAGGCATTGTTTGTTTAACAAAGGAACGGATGTACTTTAAGTTTCAGCTGCAATTACAAAACAAGATATACCAGGTTTAACCGAAATGATTGTTCATTGAACAGGAAAAACACCTTTCCCCAACTAATACTTTTTATTTTCAGCTTATGTTTTGTGAGGTGAGATGACTGCTAATTTGCAGGTTTAGTGACGGTAAGGGTAAAATGGTTTAAACTGTGTTTGGGTTTGTTGATTTCTCCATTTAGGCTGGTGTGTCTCCTGTAATGGGTATAATACAATATGGTGGCTTTTTGCTCTCTCTTAGTATGGAGACTTAGTCTTCTTAAATGGAAGCATGAAATTATTTACACTCATCTCAACAACCAATCAAATGGCCTTTACTGGCGTCACAGCAGTCAGATCCTTCTTTTAATTGCTGACCATGTTTTGGCATGTTTCCACTGGTATTTTGATGATTTAGTTTTGGTTATGACCTCCAAGTCTTTGAGGTTGGAAGGCATCCTTACTATCGTCCTAATTTTTAGCCTCCCTCCACACATTTTATGTCCGATTCAAGTCAGGAATCTGTCTGGGATGCTTCAGAACCTTAATATTTCTTTCAGGCAGAAGAAACATGTTACTGAAATTTAAAAATATCACTTCTAACCCAAACCTGCCAGCAATAAAAGAAGCCTTGAATAATTTCTGGTTTTCTCTATAGATCCTGTGTTAAAAATGTGCAAAATACCAGTGAGTCTTAAGCCTAAATATTTAATTTTCTGTCTCTTTTTGTATGCGTTTACTTTTTTATGTAATTTGGAGATGAGGATTTTGTTTAATATTTGGTATCTTGGGACTGGTGGGATGAACTGTTTGGTAGTTTCTGAAAGTCATTTGCTTCTGTTTGTGTCGTTCTTTTTTTCTATGTTGTAAAAATAAATTTTAAATAGCTATCCCTTGGTTCCCATGAAATGGTTGTAATGGTGTTAGCTAGGGCTGCACAATATAATATCATAATATCTCCTTATGCAATATGCATATTCCTGTAATGCATTTAGTGTTACTAGCTTTATAAAGCAGCATAAGATATTTTAAGAAATAAAAAGGTCTTTAAAGCAGTAGAATGAAGGAGTTGAGCGATGTTGCTATGTGATACAGACCCAGTGAAGTGCTGGTATCCCACTGTATCAGGCTGTCAGGTCGTGTCCTTGTCTCTTTTCACTCTGGGAAACAATGCTTTAACAGTCAGGCTGTGGTGGCAGTGTCGCACAGTTTGGATCAGCACCACGTGGTAGATTCTTGGGTTTCCACAGCAGCATTGTCCCTTTCTCTCTCTGCCCTCCTTTCTGTATATCATATCAGCCAGACTGATATAATCAGTGTCTTCAGCAGGCAAGTGGCAAGAATGTTATTCATGTTGAGGAAGCAGCGACAAACTAAACAATGCTCTAATACCAAAGTGTGGAAAGTGTCCATCTGATTATATAGTGTTGGATGTTTTGGGAGTTTCTTTTCCCGTTTGGTATGAATTTGCTTAAATCCTCTGTATCAGGAGCCCCAAACTGACTGTTAGCCTACCTTTGGTACGTGAATGTATCTCTTTCTCCAAACTCTCCTTGATAAAACTTCTGTTTACCACAGATAAGGTACCCCACTACTGATAAGTACAGAAACCTCATTTGTAAAATCTGCTCTATCCCTTTAAATCACTCCACAGCACATTGCAGATGGTTCTTATAGTCTGGTTTTTAATGCCATGCACTCAACCATAAATAAACATGAATAAAGCTTGCAGATGGAAGGTTAGAGGAAAAATAAAAAAATACATCTGGATAAGTAGTTCTGAAGTTACATGCAAGCAGAATGTCCTTACTGAATATCTGCATTCATTTTCTAAGTCGCTGGAGCTCTGCTGGAGATGAAATATCATCTATGGTCCCAACAGTGTGTGGTGATAACGTTGAAGGTGAAGGCTAACACCTCCTTTTTAAAGTAGTTCAGTGAGGTTGAGAGCTGAAAAATGAAAAGGTTATCAACTGTTTAGTCTCATCATTTTAATGCAAACAGGTACATCTTGATAAATTATAAATACTTCAAAAATGAATTTGTTTTCAATGTGTTTCTGACATGCAAGCACAGATTTTTGTTTTGCGAGCTTAAAGCTAGTGGAGATCCAAATTTACATTGGATCATTTCTAAAGGAGTTTTCATACAGAAATGTCAACCTAAAAAAAGTAATTCCATGTACTGTGCAGTATCTGCACTCTATACTTGATCCGGGCTCTTTTTGCATGAATTTCTACATTAATGCAGCATTAACATGGAGGTACAGTGGACCCCGGTGTTCGCAGGGGTTAGGGACTACAGCAGCCCGCGAATACCTGGTATTTACAAATACTTGAAACCCCTTTAAAAATGCTTCTAACTGCCTATAAGCACCAAATATAACCTAGAATGCATTAATACTCACAGTGTAAACCACCTAGCCACTACAGCAGAAGCTAACAACTCTTCCTTACCTCCACTTCTGCTGCTACAGCCAACCAGCGCCAAGGAAAATGATTGGTTCTCTTGGATGTTTCAGATATAAATAAATATAAATAAATAAAGTTTGATTTGATATGCTGTGTGAAAGAATCCACAAAAAGGCTAACTATCCAAATAATTTGGAGTTATGTTCCACAGAAGAATCCGTAAATACTGAACTGTGAATAGGCGGTGGTCCACTGTAATCATTCTGGTTCTGCTGAGGTGTTAAGGAAGCTCGGGTTGCTTTAATAGCAGCCTCCACCTCATCCAGATTATTGGGTCTGATTTCTCTCATCTTCACAATACTCTAGTTTACAAGCCAATAAGGCGCAGAGATGCTATGATTATTAAATCAGGTATTTGTATCTTGGGCAACGTGGGCAGGTGCCAAGTCTAGCAGGAAAATGAAATCAGCATCTCCATAAAGCTTGTCAACTGAAGGAAGCATGAAGTGCTCTAAAGCTTCCTGGTAGGTGACTGCACTGAGTTTGGACTTGCTAAAACAAAGTGGACCAACACCAGGAGATGACATGGCTCTCCAGATACTGACTGTGTTTCACACTGAACCCTGAGCGACTTTGATTCTGGGGCTCTTTAGTCTGGGGCTCCTCTAGATGTTGTTATATGTTGAGACATTTAGATGTGTTCCTGATCCAACAGGCCTGAATCAAATAATTAAACTGCCTCCTCTGCAGGCAGTTATGTTCTACAGAGTCCTGCGGATGACAAATGAATTATTTGTTTCAGGTGTGTTGAAACTGAGACATGTCTAAAAGTTGCGGGACTGGATTTTGAGAGCCCTGTCCTAAATAATACCATGTGTGGTGGCACTTGACAGTCCGTGCCTTGTGATTCTCCCCCAGACCCTTTGAATGACTTGACTTCCTAATGTTGTTATCCACATCGTTTGTCCACCTTTTTTTCTTCCACTCAACTTTCCATTGGGATGCTCGGATGCAGCACTATGTGAACCTGTTGTGGCTCATCCTCCTTGTGGAGAGTGTCAGGTCAGCAATTTTCCACTTGATTGAGTAAACCATAATAAGGACATACCATTTCTATAATCAAGTCATTTTTATCGGTCTTATGTACAACAACATTTTAGCTGTAAGCCATAATCAAGGCAACAAACTCTTCAACTGAATATCTTTGTGTGTCATGAATCCAGTGCCACATTTGGGTAACAGAAATAAACCAACTTTTCACTGTTATTTTTATGCATGGAGACTCACCTGTATTAAGTCTTGACTCATGGTCATACTTAAAATAAATGTTTTATGTCAAATTAAAGCTCTTCTCTTTTCTAATAGCCACATCCTGTTTATATAGTGTATCTGTAAACACGCCTTTGTAAAATTAAGCTCATGGTACAGCTGCTTATTCACTCTCCTGGGCTGGTAATGGAGGGCAGACTGTTACAGAAAAAAACACTTTTTTATTGTGGTTTTTTCCCACATACTCCCAGGTGACGCTGGGAGATTCACAAAGGTTAGAGAAGAAAATAGATTATTTTTATTTTATTCCTTTTGAAAAGAGAAATGTGTAAACCTGCTGTGAAAGCCGGCAGCCCCGTGACCTCCCACTATTCATGGGCTTTTATCATGCATGCAGCCTGTCACTGAGTCACCTCACTTGGCACGCAAACAAAAAGATTCACACACAAAGTCTAGCCACCCGCATGCTGAGACTGAACGGCTCCTGTGCATCTGCAGCTCACCTCCATGCAAAAGTGCGTACATCTTGTTCCCTGGACGGGTTCAGGCTGACTAGATGTCCAGGTTATACCAGCTGCATTGCGTGGTCGTGCTTTGAACGACTCTACTCCCACACTCACGACGACACATTCCTCTCTTAACTACCAAGCCAGAGGGGTGCCGGCACAAATTTGACAGCTGCCACGGCTCATTATCTGATAAAAAGACAGTTCTTGGCCCTGCAGTTAAAACACTATCAGTGTAAATGTTATTTGCAATAACCTCACGCATTGCAGGCTGCCAAGGTAATGCACCGTCAAACAGGATGTCTAAGGAAAGGTTGCTTTGCTTTAGTTTTGCTTTTAGATTTTGTGCGGCAGAGCACCAGTGAACAAACATCATTTTTATCGGCATGTCCTGTAAGACGATCTATTTCCTGTTGTAGATAACCATTAACCAGGCTGCTGTCCTCTCTTTGCTCCATCCTGACCCAGATTTGACCATGGACTCCTTCAGCACCAAGAGCCTGGCCCTCCAGGCACAGAAGAAGCTGATGAGCAAGATGGCCACCAAGAGCGTGGCTAACCTCTTCATAGACGACACCAGCAGCGAAGTGCTGGACGAGCTGTACCGCGTCACCAAGGAGTACACGCGCAACCGCAAGGAGTCCCAGAAAGTCATCAAAAACCTAATCAAGATGGTGGTGAAGCTGGGAGTGCTTTACAGAAACAACCAGTTCAACAGCGAGGAGCTGATCCTGGTGGAAAACTTCAGGTGAGACAGAAGATCTTATTTTAGAAACCATTTAGCCTATTTACTGATCATTTTCTCATATTGTTTTAGTTATTGAGATTTAATCTGAAATATCAACATCAAATTGTATATCTAAATATTGTTTTAGATTTTTTTTTTTTGTGGGGTGCATTTTCGTGAGGGTATGTCCACCCGCGTGGCACACTGGAAAGTGCAATGTTTTCTTTGTAAAAACAACTCTAGCTGAACCACATTTGATCGAAAGTGTCTGTCAAAAGCAGTTTTCAATTCTTACCTGTTTCTGAATTGGATTTAGATGTATTTCACCATAGAAATAGGGTTCATCCTAAATTATGCCATTGTAGCCGTGGTTATATGTTTAGAGTCTTTGTCGTGCTGGAAGGTGAACCTCCAGCTCAGTTTCGATTCTTTGAGCAGCCTCTGGGGATTTCTTCCTTCCTCTATCCTAAAAGAAAATCCTCCCCACAGCATAACTCTGCCACCACCACATTTCATAGCTAGTTTCCTGCCACACAGCGTTTTGAACACCTTCTTCCACATGTTGCTGTGTTCTCTGCATGGTTTGTGGCAAATTGCAAACAGGATTCTTTACGCCTCTGTTTCATAATATTCAGACTTTTCTCTGGTTCAATTAGCATTTTCTTCCCCTGAGCTGTGACCCTCTGCAGCTCCTCCAGAGTTACCTTAGGGTTCTTGGCTGCTTCTGATTTTTTTCATTTCTTATGAAGCCTGTCTTTGTGGTGGAAGCCCAGTAAGTTTGAATATGTAAGCAAATAGAAAATGATGTAGCATTTTTCTTCCAGTTCCCAATAGGCATCTATTATTATCTTTCATATAAAATCCTGATAAAATATACAGATTTTGTGTTTGTAACACCACAAAATGCGGGAAGGGCTGTAAATATTTTTGCCAGACACTCTGTATGGTATGCTGTAAAAAATACTGCATGTAACTACAGAGCAGTGGACTGGTTTCTAATCACTTTTGTCTTCATTTCTTGGACAAGAAATAAAGACAAGAAATGTTGCTTCTGCATCTTTGAACAAAGTCATTTATTAAAAACAACACCATTATTTATTGTTAATGTTAGCATTGCGCCTATCCTATCAGCATATTGACTTTATCAGGTCCAAACCGGAAAGCACAGCAGCCCTGCAAGCCTTCCTGCAGCGCTGAAGACCCAGTTTGAAGGTATGCTTGTGTTCTGCACAGAGGGAAAGCAGGTAGTGTTAGATTTCTACCAGAATACCTTTGATTTTTAGCCTGGTCTGCTTCCTTCTCCTTTAGCCTCAGTGTCCAGGGTTTATGAAAACACTGATATTTTCCTGTTTTTATTAAATAGACTTTTGCAACATAAAATAATCAGTTAAACACTTGTAGGTCACTTTGTGTTGTTAATAAGAGAATTACTGTGTGTGCATTAGTGATGTTACAAGAGATATCCAGTTAACAGGGTCTTATCCACCTTTTTCCTGATGTCCATGATGCTTTGCCTGAATTTTAACTCCACACACCACTGGGCCTGAGTTGTCGTCATGAGAAATAAAGACAGCAGGCTGCTTCACTGATCCTCCAGCTTTGCTGCTACAACAATATGGAAGTTGAAATATAATTTAAATGGATATTGATCTGGCATTTTCTGTGCTTGCAAACGTGCAAAAAGTACAGTAATTAACCATGTTTAAGATTCAATTTTCTGCTGCAGGCTAAGAATTAGGTCAGGGATGGAAAGAGCAGAATGCAGTTATTACAGAGGAGTTATTACCAATCATAAAAGGACACAGCTACATTACTTATTTCATATAACTAAAATCATACCTGATCTGTTTACAGCTGTTAATCCTTTTCATAAACTATTACTTCTTCTCTGGTGGACAGGCACAGCTTGAGTAAAATGTGGAGGGATTCCAGGTAACGAAGCGAAAGGAGTAAACATGTTTAGGGGTTTTTGGTTGTAGCTTCAAATCTAGATTCTTTAGTCACATTCATCTTGTTTCCTTATCAGTTGGTAGTAGATGGAAAGTGAACCACTGAGCTCAGGGATAATCCTGTTTTACTTTGGGCGCATGTTCAACACACACTAGCTGAAGCCACAAGTTGAGCTTTTCTTTTTTTTGTTGAAAGAGCAGCAAGCACTAAAGGCTTGAAAGCTGATAAGGACACGTCCTTAACAGTGTGATTATTGAAACGGACAAAAACAAAGACATTACATAAAACTGCAAGTCCATTATTTGAAACATACAGCTCACTTCATATGATTAGCCTTCAAAAGAAACTGCTGAATCGGTCTCTAACAAGCTTTAGGTCTGGTCCTCTTTCTGAATGTACAGACTTGCACTTTCAAACCAACAGTAGCAAGAACCTGCTGTAGATTCTGCTGTTTTAGTGTTTTTGAAGACTTTTTTTTTTTTTAGCATCTTGCAGCCAGTAGTTAACCTTAACTTTCTTTGATGGCCAGACATGAGCATGTTGGAAGTCATTTTAAATTGTCCTCAACAAATTCTTCAGAGACTTCTTTAAATCCCTCCTCGGACTCATAAACTGCTACAATCTCCTTACTGAAGGCCTCAGACAGACCTTTGGGTCTCACGCTTTAACAGTCAGGAGCACAGCAAACTAAATGCCTGAGGTTTAAACGGGGGAAACCTCCCTCAGAATGCTGAGTGAGGATGTTGTCATCATGATCACTGGCTGATCGATTGGGCCACCACCTGCTCACAGTGACTGGTTCCTGAATTGGGGTTCCCAAGAATAGGATTTTATTACACATGGCTGAACCTTGTTGGAAGTGTTTTTTATTTGCTTTCTTTTCAAGTATCTTGGATTAAATAAACCTTTAAAGATGCTACACCACCTCAGCCTCTTGCTCCTCCACATGAGGTATTCTCTGTTTTTGATTTCAGCTTTAATGCTCAGGTTGTGTTTATTATGCTGTTTGACTTGGGCATCTCTGACTGCAAGTAATGATGTGTGTCAGGAGTTGACAAACCTTGAGAAACAACAAGGATGTATGTTTTTGCACAACAACAAAAAACTGCAGTATGGAGGATTTTTGTATGTGCTGATGGAAGCATCTTAATGAAATTGACTTTTACATCACTTTGTATATTTTCTACTAAAACAGTAAAAGTATGAGGCCTGTGAAGCTGACATAAGTGCAGAGTCTGGAGAACAGGGATTGCATTAGTGTGGAGATGTGTGGCTGTGCAGGACAGTGCTGTAGCTACTGCATGAGGGGAACCGTGAAAGTTTCCTACAGAAAATCACAGGACAGCACTTTCTATTTTTTACTCCCCCCCCCCCTTGTTGCTGCTCCGCTGAAGAAACTGACGGCCTCTCTCTCGCTCTTCTCCTCGCAGGAAGAAAGTCCACACTCTGGCCATGACCGCCGTCAGCTTCCACCAGATCGAATTCACCTTTGACCGCCGCGTGATGAGCGGCATTTTGAACGAGTGCCGCGAGCTCCTGCACCAGGCCATCCGACGCCACCTGACTGCCAAGAGCCACTCGCGGGTCAACCACGTCTTCAATCACTTTGCCGACTGTGACTTCCTGGCGACTCTGTACGGGCCCTCCGAGGTTTACAGGGCCCACCTGCAGAGGATCTGCAACGGGGTGAACAAGATGCTGGACGACGGGAGCCTCTGACCTCCAGTCACCCCACCACTGCCTCTGTGCTTATTGTTGCATTTCCTTATTTTTAATATAAAGCTGACAATCATAAACATTTATACTCTGGCTGTTCCTGTACTGACTTTTGCACATTAAGTGTGTCCAAAGACTATTTCTATACTTAACTGTTTAAAAATCCAGCTGATTAATGATTTTTTTTAAATAAATGAATGTAAACTTTACACTCTTGTTAGTATATTTGACAACTGTGTAGACTTGGTTTTTGTAATTAAAAACGCATAAACCAAGGCACAGGCCTAACCTCTGCTAGGTGCCTTGAAGGGACATGCACCTAAAGAGGAATGAGGAATTGTTATGTTTTTTGCTCTAAAAGTAGTGTTGCACTCATTCCTGAACAAGCGGTGTACTGTTTTTTTTTTTTTCGTTTTTTTATCTGCCATTGTGACGCCGTGTGAAGCACAGCAGCCGGGTAATCCTGCTTAGTCTGCATTCCCACCCCCCCTCGCCACCAGGCGCTGAAATGCATTTAGAGGAGAAGCCAGGCGATGGTTTCAAAAGGCTGTCGTTGACTGTAGGGGTCTGGTTTCTGGCCACTGCAACAGATGTAAAGAATGTGAGTCATAGGAAGGACTACAATCAAGAAGGAATCTGTTTATGCTGCACATTGTTGACTGTCTAGAACGCCTCTCTGGATGCACAATCATCCGGTCGGGAATAATCACAGTGAGGCACCAGCTGCAAAGTTTTACCAGCCTAAACGTTGAAGCCCGAGTCTGCTGGTCGCTCAGATCCTGCTAGATCCGAGCGACCGAGTGGCTCCTCATAAGCAGTCAGATGAAAGACTGGCTGCTTGGAGGACCAGGCCAGGCAGAGAAATTATCACAGAGACAAACACGGCGCCTGATTGTGCTCTCCCGCCACAATTACAGCTCCTCGCTCCGGGGTGGCGTAATGGCCTGGAGCTCGGTTCTTTCAGGCAGCCACTCCATTCCCCCTAATGTGATGGAAGCAAACACCTCTGCTTGCACGGAGCAAGGACTTCTTTAATGGAGTGAAACATGTTGTGTTTCTTCCCTCTTTAAGCAGCATATGAATAGTTACATCTATCCCTCTCTAAGCTCACATAATGGATGTCTTTCCTTTTTGTCCGCCTTGTTTTGTATCACCAGCTCTGTCTGGGAGATTGTTTTTGTGCTGCGGCCTCATTTAGTATTCTGGCTGTGTGTGCGTGTGTGTTTGTACCTGTGAGAGAATTGGAAATTGAGCCGTGTAATAAGTGCTGTGCTTTCCCAGATAGGATTGCTGAAACTTTAACTTGTTCTGCAGCAGCTCGGCCAAAGAAAACAGCACTAATGAAACTCAAAATGCTTCCTTCTCTCATGGTAACAGTCAGTAAAACTGTATGCACTTGATTATTGATGATAAGGGACACAAAGAGCGTGACTGTTGTGGTTTCGGGCTGTTTTAATTAACCGTTTGTCATTCTTACATGACTACCTTGACACCTTTTCTCATTTTTGGACCCATTTGACCACATCATTTTGGAAGGCTTTGAAGTAAATCCCTTTCCCCTAAAGAGTCGACTCTAATTGTCTCTTTATGGCGTTTTCTTCAGTCCGTCCACATCTCAGGGATAGTTTAAATCTTCTAGTTTAAAACCACCCCTCCAGGCCGCTTGCGCTGCCTCATTCATATTTACAAAAGCTCTCACATTTAATATTCTTTTCCTGTTCCTTTTTTTTACTTTTCTGAATTTTTGTATTTACAGATTGCTTTGTGTCTCTGTACTGTATCCTTACACAACAAATATAATACAAATTACTTTTTAAAGAAAAGGAATAAACTTTGCCTTGTCTCTTTTCATCTTTAATCACACAGCGTCATCTAATCAGCATGTTGGATGTTGTGAGTTTTTCTGCCCAGATCGGGTCTGACTAATCTGAGTGTCTGACCTGAATTTCGACTAAATCCCTTACTCTTGCTCCAGAGGGAGGGAATAAAACCACAAACCCATCTGACTTCGAGTCGGGGTCACTTTTTTCCGCTTCTCGAACGCCTCGGTCAAAGGTAGGGCAGGAAATGAGTAATGCGGAAAGACTTTGTTGCTTCTGTTTTTGGACATTTAAACACTGAGCTGAGCTTCAGTTTGATTAAATTCCTCTGCATGCGTGTACGTCTAGTCCTGATTTGCCATCCACTCAGCAAGGATTTAGAGTGTGGAACGATAATTTGCCCTGAAACATGTTCGTCGCTTCACCCTGTAGCACACTTGAAAATCTGCTGCAGAACTAAGTGGCCATTTATCCTCTAACATGCTCATTAACTCAACGTGAAGGTTTTTTTGTGTGGAAGTTCAGAGCATGTTGTGACTGAGGGGCTTAAAAGCATCTTTATTTTCTTTCCACAATCTTTTCTCCTGTGATGTTAAATAAAGCAAAAACATGAATCTGAAGATTTTTCTCTGCTCCTCTCTTGGGGGAAGTCGTGTAAGAGGTGTTCAGCAGTGGTGCTAGGGGTTTTAACAATTTATTTCTGCTTTATTGTCTCCCTAGTACATGACATAAATGCAATGGCTTGCAGGAGTGTTTAGTCATGCTAAACCCAAAAACTTCATTGTATTATCAAGGAATTAATCTTGACCAACACAAGTGATAATTGTAGTGGATAATTGTGAATTGACATGGCTTTAAATACGGTTTACAAATAAAAGTCTTAAACATGGTGTACATTTATATTCTGCCCCTCTGAGTCGGATCCTTACTTTGTAGATCTGTCCGTCCACCTGGGTGTTCTTTGTGGTACGTCTAACTTTTCTCCGCTTCAACACACCTGAGTCAGATTATCAGGCCAGTAGCAGGACTCTGGAGAACCTGACTGCATACTGAGGAGATAATGCAGTCATTTGATTAATGTGCGTTGGACCGCAGACATCTTAAAGTTTTAAGGACTTGAGTTGCAGACCTCTGGTCTAACACCTTTGAACATCTAGAAAGTACAGTGGCTTGCAAAAGTATTCGGCTCCCTTGAACTTTTCCACATTTTGTCACATTACAGCCACAAACATGAATCAATAGTATTTGAATTCCACGTGAAAGACCAATACAAAGTGGTGTACACGTGAGAAGTGGAACGAAAATCATACATGATTCCAAATTTTTTTTACAAATAAGTGAAAAGTGGGGTGTGCGTAATTATTCAGCCCCCAGAGTCAATACTTTGTAGAACCACCTTTTGCTGCAATTACAGCTGCCAGTCTTTTAGGGTATGTCTCCACCAGCTTTGCACATCTAGAGACTGAAATTCTTGCCCATTCTTCTTTGGAAAACAGCTCCAGCTCAGTCAGATTAGATGGACAGTGTTTGTGAACAGCAGTTTTCAGATCTTGCCACAGATTCTCGATTGGTTTTAGATCTGGACTTTGACTGGGCCATTCTAACACATGGATATGTTTTGTTTTAAACCATTCCATTGTTGCCCTGGCTTTATGTTTAGGGTTGTTGTCCTGCTAGAAGGTGAACCTCCACCCCAGTCTCAAGTCTTTTGCAGACTCCAAGAGGTTTTCTTCCAAGATTGCCCAGGATTTGGCTCCATCCATCTTCCCATCAACTCTGACCAGCTTCCCTGTCCCTGCTGAAGAGAAGCACCCCCAGAGCATGATGCTGCCACCACCATATTTGACAGTGGGGATGGTGTGTTCAGAGTGATGTGCAGTGTTAGTTTTCCGCCACACATAGCGTTTTGCATTTTGGCCAAAAAGTTCCATTTTGGTCTCATCTGACCAGAGCACCTTCTTCCACATGTTTGCTGTGTCCCCCACATGGCTTGTGGCAAACTGCAAACGGGACTTCTTATGGTTTTCTTTTAACAATGGCTTTCTTCTTACCCCTCTTCCATAAAGGCCAACTTTTTGCAGTGCACCACTAATAGTTGTCCTATTGACAGATTCCCCCACCTGAGCTGTAGATCTCTGCAGCTCATCCAGAGTCACCATGGGCCTCTTGGCTGCATTTCTGATCAGCAGTCTCCTTGTCCGGCCTGTGAGTTTAGGTTGACGGCCTTGTCTTGGTAGGTTTACAGTTGTGCCATACTCCTTCCATTTCTGAATGATTGCTTGAACAGTGCTCCGTGGGATGTTCAAGGCTTGGGAAATCTTTTTGTAGCCTAAGCCTGCTTTAGATTATTTCTCAATAACTTTATCCCTGACCTGTCTGGTGTGTTCTTTGGTCTTCATGGTGTTGTTGCTCCCAACATTCTCTTAGACAACCTCTGAGGTCGTCACAGGGCAGCTGTATTTGTACTGACATTAGATTAGACACAGGTGCACTCTATTTAGTCATTAGCACTCA